>CM068964.1:26096116-26124623 GCA_035128595.1 Eptatretus atami
TCAAACACGGTGGTTTTTCAGTGATGGTGTGGGGAGCAATCTGGAGGCTGGCCGGTCAGAGCTTGTGGAGTGTGTTGGCAACATCAATTCTACAATATACATTTCTGTCCTCGACGATGGACTTCTCCTTGTCTTCTCCACTGGTCAGATGGTCAAAAACAACACTGTTCATCGAAGATGGAGCTCCATGCCACACTACAAAAATGACCAAAGGATGGCAGGATAGAAATGGGATAAAGCGACTTCCATGGCCATTCAGTATCCTGACATGAACCCCATTGAACACCTCTGGGCCATATTGGATCAAGCTGTGCGGAAAAAGTCCAGGAAACCAACATCACGGGCAGAATTGGCTAAACCTTTTGTGTGAAGCCTGGGCAGAAATCCCACAAGAGAAAATTTCAGAACTCATTAGTTCTCTGCCTGAAAGAGTAAAAGCGTTTAAATCTGCAAATGGCAAGTCTACCAAATACCAGTGTATGTCTGAAAATGGATAAAATATACTTCAATTGTTAAATAAATAAATTCTTTAAAATCATGGTGTCTATTTACTTTTGTCATGTCTCTGTAAGGTGGTTTGCTTGTACTGGGTAATTTGGTTATGTTCAGTTGTTTGCTTGCGCTGAGTGGTTTGGTTGCGCTGAGTGGTTTGGTTATGCTGGGTGGTTTGGATGTGCTGGATGGTTTGTTTGTGCTGGATGGTTTGGTTATGCTGGGTGGTTTGGTTGTGCTGGATGGTTGGTTATGCTGGAATGGTTTTGGTTATGCTGGGTGTTTTGGATGTGCTGGATGGTTTGTTTGTGCTGGATGGTTTGGTTATGCTGGGTGGTTTGGTTGTGCTGGATGGTTTGTTTGTGCTGGATGGTTTGGTTATGCTGGGTGGTTTGGTTATGCTAGGTGGTTTGGTTGTGCTGGATGGTTTGTTTTGTGCTGGATGGTTTGGTTATGCTGGGTGGTTTGGTTGTGCTGGATGGTTTGGTTATGCTGGATGGTTTGGTTATTGCTGGATGGTTGGTTATGCTGTATGGTCTGGTTATGCTGGATGGTTTTGGTTATGCTAGATGGTCTGGTTATTCTGGATTGGTTTGGTTATGCTGGATGGTCTGGTTATGCTGGGTGGTTTGGTTGTGGCTGGATGGTTTGTTTGTGCTGGATGGTTTGGTTATGCTGGGTGGTTTGGTTGTGCTGGATGGTTTGGTTATGCTGGATGGTTTGGTTATTCTGGATGGTTTGGTTATGCTGGATGGTTTGGTTATGCTGGGTGGTTTTGGTTATGCTGGATGATTTGCTTTCGCTGGGTGCTTTGGTTATGCTGGATGATTTGCTTTCGCTGGGTGATTTCTTTCTGCTGGATGGTTTGGTTATGCTGGGTGGTTTAGTTGTGCAGGTGATGCTGGATGGTGAACTATACTCTGGTACTGAGAGTGCAGTGAGTTTTGGTGATACCATCTCCGACTTATTTCCAGTTGTTACTGGAGTTCTTCAGGAGTGTGTACTGGGGCATCGTTTAGGAATGTCAACATCTCTGACCTTGATTTTGCAAATGATGCAGTGATCTTTGTGGAGACTCTGGATATTCTTTTGGGGGCCCTCGAGGTGCTGAATGAGGAGTTGGAGCCCCTGGGATTACGGGTTTCTTGGGTCAAAATTGAGATCCAGGTTATCATAGACATCTTGGATGCTGCTATCTTGTCTGTGCCTGTTTGTGGGGAGGATGCTTAGGTCACAGAGAGATTCACTTACCTTGGCAGTGATATTCACGTCTCTGCTGGCTGTGACCCAGAGGTCAATAGACGTCTGGGTCGGGCTTGGGGAGTCATGGATTCACTGGATCATGGGGTGTGGTGCTGCCGGTACCTGTGCAGGAGGGCGAAAGTCTTAGTCTTCAGGTCCTTGGTGCTTCCAGCCTTGTTCTACAGATGTGAGACTTGGACTCTGACCAGGGATCTGAGATGGAAACTTAATTCCTTTGGTACCTGGTCTCTTCAGAGACTCCTTAGCTATCACTGGTCGGAATTTGTGTTCAACCAGCGGTTGCTGAGAGAGGCTCAAATGAGATTTGTTACCTTCATAGTCTGTAAGCATCAGCTGCGGCTGTATAGACATGTGGCTCGTTTTCCTGACGCTGATCCTGCTCACCAGATTCTCTCAGCGAGGGAGCCCCATGAGTGGAGGAAGCCAATGGGCCGACCACGTGTCTCGTGGTTGCAGCAGGTTAGTCAGCATCTCAAGGAGATGGGGAAGGGCCAAGCATCTGCCTGGGGGATGGCCAGACGGAGGCCCCTGGAGTACCGGTGGAAAGTGGACGCAGCAACGCGTTGCTCCGACGCATGCTCCCATACCTGACCTGACCTGGATGGTTCACATATGATGCTGGGTGGTTTGGTTGTGCTGGGTGCTTTGGTTGTGCTGAGTGCTTTGATTGTGCCAGGTTGTTTGCAGGTAATATTGGATGGTTCACATGTTATGCTTGGTGGTTTGGTTGTGCTGGGTGGTTTGGTTATGCTTGATGGTTTTCATGTGATGATTGATGGTTTTCATGTGATGATTGGTGTTTTTCAAGTGATGATACATGGTTTGCAGGTGATGATGTGTCACTTGCTGATGTTGGGTGGTTGGGTTATGCTGTGCTGTTTGCAGATGATGCTGGATGGTTTGCAAACGATGTTGGTCGATTTGGTGATGCTATAGGTGGTTTGGTTCGGCTGGTTTCCCATTGCCTTCCCAGCAATCAGTCAGTGCAGGAATTTGTCATTTGTTGAGGGTGCTGGCGATGGCTCATCTAATATTCCCGAAAGACACCAACGGATCGTTCACGCCCACCAACGACCAGTGCTGGCAGATGGATCCTTCGGCTTAAGCTCATTCCAAGGGACAGCGCACGCATTGATCCCTTACACTGAATGCGAAACACCAGGATGACAGTTTGGAGCTTGGTTGAGATTAGAATCCAGGCTAGACAGTTCAAAGACCAATGCACACCTCTGGGTTTCTTCGCTGGTGCACACGGTTTACAATGTGTTGAAGGACAATATTATACAGTACATTTATGTTAATTTCAGAGAGATTGTGAGCCTTCACCTGTATACATACACAGTATGTATCAAAAATGGCCAGTCGGCTAAAGGGCCATTGTAGCCTCTTTTTCATCAAAGACTAGGCCAAAAATACACATCGAAGCCATCTCAGACCTGTTTACCTTTCTTTGCCTAAAGCGATGCACCAGGTTCGAGTTAGCAAATATACCCAGAATATTTCCCTAAGGTTCCTCCATTGAATTAATGTCTTCTGTTTTTGTTGATTCATGTTTGAAGGTACATTAGAGAAGGAACGAGAACGGCACTCGGTGGAGCACATACCTCCGCCAGGCTGAACAGTTAACGTTTTGTTTCCCACTCATTGGCCGGATCTGGATCCAGACATGAACAAAAATCGAATCGGCTTGTTCTTGTCACCTCCCCAACTGAATTACCTCGTTTTGTCCGAATCTGTCCGCAACTTTTTGAAATGTCGTGCTATATAATCGCTTTTGGCCCCATCTCTCAGTGGTGAAGAATCACTTAAAACGAGAATGGCACTCTTCAACGTCACAATGTCGCCAGATATGCCTCCGCCCACATTATTACATCGTTGTTTGTACTTGTACAAAGTTTTGATTTAAATCCCTGATCCCAGATTCAAAATATTTAATAATTTGGGCTGCCAGTCCATGCGTCCGATCAGGTTGAAATTTAAAACGCATATTCCCCATGACTGCGAGATCATAATTGTGATTTTTCACGTTGATTGATGAGGCGGTTCAAGAGAAAGTTTTTAAAGATTTTCGTTCAATCCAATATGGCTGTCAGGCCATGTGACCGTTTAATTATTCATGAACACCCTGGTATCGTCAAGGCTTGGGGAACATGTGGGTGAAGTTTATCCTCGATCTGTCAAGCCATTCTGGAGAAGAATATTTTTAAAGGATTATTCTTCATAAAGTCATAGCTGCCAAACTATGTGACATATGACGTCATAGGTTGACAACTTTTTGGTCCTCATGGATGGTCGATCATACCTGTAAAGATTCACCTCGATCTGTATCGTGCTCTGCACAACAACTTTTTCTTGTTTGTTTGTTTGTTTGTTTGTTTGTTTGGCTGGGTGATATCTCCATCCTTTGAGCTTGGAAGCTGAAATTTGGGGACAAAAGGGAAGATGTTGTTTGGCAAAAACAGTATTTAAATTTTTTTTTTGATAAAGCAATTAATTGATTCATTACTTAATTATTATAGATTTATTAATTACTTATTTATTTTATATCTCATCTGGGCAATATCTCGGGCACCTTTTGAGCTAGGAAGCTGATGTTTGGACATGACAGTGACCAAGTGATTTGGCTGTAAAGAGTATTTTTGGTTTGTTGATTAATCAATTAATCAATTCATTATTTTCTTTCTTGCTTGTCCTGGCAATATTTCAGCCATCCTTTGAGCTGGAAAGCTGAAATTTGGGGACAAAAGTGAAGATGTTGTTTGGCAAAAACGTTATTTTTTATCTTTTGATTAATCAATTAATTGATTACTTAATTATTTTCGATTTATTATTTATTTATTCATTTCTCATCCTGGCAATATCTCAGGTATATTTTGAGCTGGGATTCTGATATTTGGACATGTCAGTGACTAATTGATTTGGCTTTAAAGGGTATCTTAGATTTGTTGATTGATCGATTAATTATTCATTTTTTGATTAATTACTTAATTTTCAAAAAGTGACAGATTCGGATGAAACGGTCATGGTTTCGGTATGCTATTTGGCAATTGATTGAGAAATTAATTATTTTATGATTATCATTTACTTATTTTGATTATGCAATTAATCAATCAATTATTGCACACCGCTCCCTCCCAATTCCTACTCCATGTGCTGCAAGGCGGCATCACTGGTCTTTTTTCTGTTTTTTTAAACAAAATCCTCAAAATGACAGAATCTGATGTATTTAATACGTTCTGCATACATCAAATGGCTTGATGTGCCATCTTCATATTACGTAGGCAGAAAGAGCATGATTATCACGGTCCTCATCTCCCCTCTCTGAACCACTTTGCACCCCATTCCCTTTTGTCCAAAACAAAGACGTCACGTGCTGAACCTGGTGTAAAGTTCGGTATGTCGAGTCGAGAGTGATCAGCTTGAAGATCGTGTCCGAGTCAACCTCACGCACTCACCGACTACAACCCTTCTCTAATGCTCCAACTTCCTCCAAATCATCGACTAACAGCCAGGATTGATTAATAAGCAAGTCATGTTAATTTATTATCTCCCTGAAAATTGGCAAAAAGGAGGAAAGGGTGGTTAAGGGGAGGGGTGGTTGTGGTGGTGAGTTGGTAAGATGTGTATTGCAGATAAGTGAAGTTCAATATGTGGGAAACAAAGGGTTGAATATCGAAAAACAAGCGAAGCATATACGTACGTAATATGTGAATTTTTATTTTTTGTTAATTTTATGCCTTCTTGCCATTAGTTGTTGGACTGGCAGGATGGTCTAAGCTGTCTAGCCTGGGTACGCATCCCGACCCAGCTATAAACTGTCATCCCAGTGTTTCACAGGCAGGGTGAATCATCAACATTAAGCTGGGCGTCCCGTCAGCCGGAATTCGTTGGCGGACGTTAAAGATCCTACGGTGTCCTTCGTGAACAGTGGGCGAGCTATCTCCGGCACCCTGAGCAAATTACAAATTCCTGCCCTCACCAACATCAGCGACGCAGCCACGCCCTCAGCCAATGATGCTCCCCCGCAGCCATGTGCTGCATAGAAAGAAGAAGAATGGCTTATGGTTTGTCAAGTCCATTGCCCTGCAGTTAGTAGTTTCCACAACAAAAAATGGTTTTGATTGTCACATTTCTGTTTCTTTATGTTGAAATTTAATTTCCCTTTTTATCATTTCCTGTTCGAGTTTAATTTCTAATTCCTCTTCTCTTCCGTTTTTTTATGTTTACTACTAGACAAAGAATTTCTTTTTTGCCAAGTATGTTGGTCTGTAGCGTTTGTGTGTTTGTTTGTTTGTTTGTTTGTCACACGATTTTCAGCCACAGTTTCCAACCAATCGTTCTGAATTTTTTTTATTTTTGTGTGTAGGTGACTGGCCAAGGACAGCAACGCTAATTTTGGTGAAGATCTGAATCCGGATTCGAGAATTTTAAAAAGTGATTCTTCACCATTGAGAGATAGGGCCAAAAACGATTATATAGCACAATATCTCAAAAAGTTGTGGACGGATTACGATGAAACTTTGTAGACATGTTGGGTGTGTGAAAATGACTAATTGATTCAATTTTGGTGACGATCCTCATCTGGATCCAGATACAAGGATTATTTAATTTTTCAGTGCTTCTTCACCATTGAGAGATGGGGCTAAAACGATATTGCATGATATCTCAAAAAGTTGTGGGCGGATTCGGATTAAACTTGGTGGACATGTTGGGTGTGTGACGAGGACTAATTGATTCGATTTTTGTGAAGATCCGGATCCGAGAGTTTTTCAAGTGATTCTTCATCATTGAGAGACGGGGCCAAAAACGATGTATCGCGCAATATCTCAAAAAGTTGTGGATGTGGATGATTATGGCAAAACTAGGTGGATGATTTGGTTAGGTGACAACAACAAGCCGATTCGACTTTGGTTAAGGTCCGGATTCAGATCAGACCTATCGGTGGCATACAAAATGTAAACTGTTCAGCCTGGTGGAGGTATTTGCTCTCCCGAGTGTCTTTCCATTTCGCCAAGTGTCACTCGATGAGTGATTTTTCATTTAGTTTTTGTTTTGTTTTCCAATTCCGAGTTCAACATTTGAAGCAAAAACGATGCGTGTTTGACGGGAGAACATCAGGATGACGTCATTTTAATGCGAATGGGTTTACAAACAAAATGTTTGATCAACTAGCTCTGAGTAAATAAAACACATGTTCATATGATCATTTATATACAGCTGAAGGTAATCTGGTCTTCTGAAAAACGAACAAGCATTATATACGAGAGCGAAAATTACTTTGCAATACATGCCCTCTACCGATGTGATATTTTCTAAGTCCAAAAAGGGCATAACTCGATGAAAAATTGACGAAACGCCTTGAAACTCGAACTTGTTCTGTAGTAAGTTATCACAACAAAGCTATGTATCAAGTTTCAGCTGAATATGTTAAAGGGTATGGGGAGAAAAAGGTCTGAAAAACCACAGGTGGGACGGACGGACAGCAAACCTTTAGTCTCCGGGGACCAGTCGGGGACCAATAAGCCTCAACTGATGAAAGATGTTTTGTTTGTCTCAGACCACAAAAGGAAGGGTCAAGAGAATCGGTGCCAATTCTGGATGGCTGTCGAGGATCAACCAGGAAGTGGCATCATCATCATCATTATCATCATCGTCTTCATGATGCTGGATGGCTTGCAAGTGATGATGCATCGTTTGCTGATGCTGGGTGGTTGGGTTATGCTGTGCGATTTGCAGCTGATGCTGGGTGGTTTTTCATCTTCATATATCTCGAGCTCTGAGATTTGTCCTTCCTGGGTCACAGAACACTCGTGTTGCAGGACATGAGTTGGCATCATGGCTGCTGAAGCAAAGAAGAGTGAATGATGGGCCATGTTTGTGTTCCCTTCCTTATTTTGTTGTTGGTGGAATGTTTCCTTTTTTCCATTTGCCTTTACAAGTCAGTTGAGTTACCTGCTTATATAACACCCGGGTACGTCGAGCTAAGTCCATCCATCCTGAGAACTTTGGTTTGCTTATCACGAATGAACTGTACCCAGGTTGCCAACACAGGTGACACACAAAATAATCCACCGGAGTTTCCCTTTCCCTGCAGGAGCTGGACCAAATGTGGTGGCACTGTGATCCTGAGCCACCATGCATATTGAATGGTCCATGTTTAAGAAATGATAGGGTTTGGTGGCCCGGTGGTGGGGGAATGGAGGAGTGGACGGGATTACATTTGATATTTCTGTACATACCAAAACAGGTTTACTGGTGCACCCTTGACTGATAAAATACATTGCACTCCACCAGAAACAGTCGTGTATGACGTCAGCAATTTTTCCTTGATACTGAAGCAATCCAAATGTAATCCAGCCTGAAAAGTTGCAGTCTCAGAAACTTGTTGCACAACCTCTTCAATAAATGCCAATTACCATTATAGCCCCAGACAACAGTTTCACTCTATTATCGGTTGACTCCGATGACGTCATAATTTTTTTTAAATAATATTTTTTCAGCGGGATTCATCCAACTTTCTTATTAACCGGCAGGTCAGATTCATCTCAGACAAGTTCTTCTTTTAGTCTTAAATGAAGAAATGCTGTAGCCTGCTCTGTAAGTGCTAATATTAAATGGAACTGCTGTTCTTTCATTTCGCTTTTATGTTTTATTTTTCGCCACCAGTCCCGACATCCTCAGAGGTTAATGTCTTGCCAGCAGGGGAGTGTGCTAATATTGCAGTCAATACATTTCCACACTGCCTTGCCACTTCCCAAGCTCTGTGCAAATGGCACAGCATTTCCAATCAATATTTCCAAATGCAATTTACTTGAGCATACAGGATCCTCGGTGCTCTGAGAATTCCAGCAAGATGTTAATTCATTCTCATTATCTCCTGCACGTCGGCCATCTTGTTGGTTTGAGCCACGGCATCAAGATCCCTGGGATTCTCCCGAATGACTTGTTTAAATTCAGTTCAGATGAAACTTGCTCAGCTTGGGCCAAGGCTCACGACTGACTTTGTTTTGAAGAATTACTCTGCACAAAACTTTTGGTAATGTCATAAAATAGGTTTTGCTTTCTTCCTGGCACTGGGTAACGGTTAAGTATTCCATCTGTTTGTTTCCTGGGACTGGATGCTGCTTCCAATCCATTCCTTCTGCAGTCAGGAATATTCGTTTTGTTTTGGGAGGGGGTGCTTGATGTGGTGGAGTTCATCATGGGTGACTTTGTGTTGGTGCTGTGCCCACGATTCTTCTTCCTCCTCATGCCACCTGGAGCGCTCTGTGTGCCTTTAATGGTCTTGTGGTGATCGAGGTGGCCATATGGATGGCTCGTTACACGTTGATCGGTGTCGGTGATTTGCTTTAGAGTCCCTTTAGGGTCGTGTGCTTCCATGTTGGTGAACTTTGTAAAGGTTCAAATTAATCACTTGCTCATTCCTATCAAGTAATGCACCTGCTCAATCTCATCAAATGCTTCACCTGTTTAGTCCTATCAAATGGTGCACCTGCTCCTTTATATAAAATGCTTGAGCTTTCTCCTTGGAACAGCATCCTCGCCCATCTGCGGTTTCTACCCTGGGGACACTGCAGAGTGAATCATGGGTAGCCAACTCAGGATATGATGTCACCCTTCTCATTTTGTAGCCTTAGTGTTAATTTATAATTATGAGTGAAATCGAAGATTCACAAGTACACTACATAGCTAAAAGTATGCGGACACCCCTTCTAATTAGTGGATTCGGCTATTTCAGCCACACCCATTGATGACAGGTATATAAAATCAAGCACACAGTCATGCAATCTCCATAGACAAACATTGGCAGTACAATGGGTCGTACTGAAGAGTTCAGTGACTTTCAACGTGGCACCGTCATAGGATGCCACCTTTCCAACAAGTCAGTTCGGAAAATTTCTGCCCTGCTAGAACTGCCCCGGTCAACTGTAAGTGCTGTTATTGTGAAGTGGAAACATCTAGGAGCAACAACAGCTCAGCCGCGAAGTGGTAGCTGCATTTAGCTACCACTTTGCTACCATGCATTTTGCTGCATTTAGAAAATGTATCAACCAAATTTGTTATGCATAACATTCAATCACGTAACACCTGATATGTCAAATTTTCAAAATTACTGAATTGCTGTTTCCATGGCAACTATTGTTTATTTGAATTTCACAAGTATCATGCTATGTGCGAAATCTTTCTTGTTTGTTCATTTGTAGTTTTGCAAGCTCGACTACAGGTGTTTATCAATGTCTCTGAAATTAGAAAACATATTTTTGAAATCGATTAAATTTGTACTTGTAAATCATATGCAGAAATAACAGGCCAGGGGTTCAAAACTTGTGAAGCTGTACAGAACTTACAGTAAAAACAAACTTTTGTGCAACTTAATCTGCAGTTGACACTTTCATGTGCATGGACAAGACAGCTTGAGGTTCAAAGGATTTTGAGGCCTGCCGAATAAATGTATGAAAACCCTTCACATTCAAAGGACAGTCTGACATCTCAAAGATTAAGAAACACGATGAACCAGTTTCTATCTTTGTACATCTACCATATAAAACACAATGTGTGTTTGTGTAGTTGTGTATTTGTTTGTGTGATGTCTGTACCCCTTCAAAAGGATGATTTAAGAAGGGTTTTAAAGGCCAATCTTTTAACACGGCTGTGTGTTCACTACGGTCTAGTTTTTCAGGATTAAACAAAACTCGAAAAACTTTTTCCATTAAAGAGTAATTAAGTCTCTTCTTTTGGAAATGTAGACGGTGACTTGCAAATAGGCCTCAATGGCAGTGTACAGAAGCGTTTAAAAAAATAACAATAAATACAAGGCGCAGGGAGGTGAAATTCGCTGCACATGATGTGTAACACGTGCAGAGTAAAACGAGTGTTCATTTACATACGTGCGATGTCTAATAAACAAAGAAGATATAAGCACACCTGACGCTAAGCCGAGGCTTCAGGCTTTGGCACGCAAACGAGGCTGTACCTTTGAAATGAAAGGTCCCAGAAGATAAAGAAAATAAGGAAACATGTAGTGTTTTAAAATAACGCTTTTTCTTGCGACAAAACATCATATCTTCCAGTCTCTGAATATTTCGAATAAAATAATTCCAACCTGTCATCTTTGATGGGCTTTTATACGAGTAGTAATACAAAACAAAGACTTTGTTTTTGTTTGTAGTGCTTCACGTGGTGTGAGCAGATATCTTTAACAGCTCATTAGAGCCAGGACAGGTACGGAGAGTTGCAAATGTAACACCGACAAAAAATGGATGAAGTGTGTGTGTGTGTGTGTCATACTTTTTGTCAATTAATTACGTATGTCTATTCATTAATTATGCAACATTGGAATGTACCTTTTGACCCTTTAGACTGCTGAGACCCCTTCAAACTTTGAAGACCCTTTAAGACTCCCAAACCCTGAAGACCCCGATGACTCAAAAGTTCCCAAAGACCCAAAAGTTCTCAAGGACCCAAAAGTCCCTGAGGACCCAAAAGTCTCCAAGGACCCAAAAGTCCCAAAAACTCCTCGAGGACCCAAAAGTTCCCAAGGACCCAAAAGACCCCTAATACTGTAGATCGCGTAGACCCTTTAAGACTCAACTATAGACCAAAAAATCCGTTAGAATTCCTATGTTTTAAACGCACGCCATGTTAAGGTATATAAAGCAGCTTAATACGTCCTTCTACCACGGCATGGCATTCTAATTACAAAATAAATAACAAAAGCAATTATAACATTGCAACAAAGCATATATTAATGAACACTAATTTCTATCTATAATTCCAGCAATCTCTGTGTGTCTGTCTGTCTGTCTGTCTGTCTGTGACCGCTGTTTCTTGACAACCACTGGTCTGATCTAATTGAAACTTGCCAGCTATATTTGTGCCTTTTCAAGGTTTGATATTAATCAGACAAGTGGTTCCCAAGTTATGGCCATTTATTTACCAAACCGGTTTCCGGTTCTGGGTTTGGAGCGTTGGCAGGTCTCCTTGGGGGCTCCCTGCTGACGATCTCAAAGTTAATGTCTGGTCGTTATCTGTCTCGTTTAACTGTTTATTTTCTCACCTACATGTTACTGTGTGTTCCTAGTTCGGTTTTGTTTCAAAAATTGTGCTATTTGTGAGATTTCGTCGAACTTGTCTTACTGGGTGCTTGAGGCCTATCCTTGAGGCTTGAGGCCTACCCTTTGTTCCCCTCGGTGTACGATCGTTGTTTATTTGTTTTTCCTCCCCATATCTTCAATTTCTATCTTTCCCACTTTCTTAACGTCCCCCATCCCAACTAATCACTCTATTTCTTATCTTTAAAAAAAAAAAAACCGCTACCTTTCTCCGATTCTTCTTCTTCTTCATCTCCTCTTCTTCTTCCTCCTCTTCTTCCTCGATTTTTTTCTACAACACTTCCATGACCTAATCTGTTGAAAACTTTCTCAAACATTAATAATAATAACAAAAACGATCTCTTATAATGCTTCATCTTCCTCTTTCACACGTGTGGTACTCTTTACTGATCAAGAATGCACTACTCTTCTGCTATTTAAACAGACTGCTCTCAATTCGACCTTTCCTTCATACCTTGCCTAAAAATCCAACTGTTACAGCGTTTCTTCTCTCCATTCTCTGAATTCGCCTTATTGCATCCATCAAGAATGTGTTTTAATCGCATAACTGACCTAAAACTTTAAAAAAACCCCAGTTTGCTATGAATGTTCGCTTTCATCAACCATTCTTTTTTTCCAACTTCAGTGCCAACTCACCCTCTCCCCTCACTCTCAAAGCAACCATCCCACTCTTCTCCCTCCAAGCCTCTCTCTCACCTCTCACCTCTCTTAAAAACTACCCCCTCACCTTTCTCCCACCATTCATCCCCCTCACTGATCCTTCCCAAAGTTGCCCCCCCCCCTCCCATCCACAAAGCTGCCTCCTTCCACTGCCCTCTCACCTCCATCTCTTCACTCCACCTCCTCAAATCCTCAACTGCCTTCTTCCCCCTCTCTTGTCCCCCCTCCCCTCAGCACCACAGAGCCTTTTCTCCTCCTCATCCGGCCCCTCCCTAGCTATTCTGCAATCCCCCACACTCTTTAAACAACACTCCTTACCTCCCCCCCCCCTCGTCCCTTGTCCTACCCTCCCCCTCCCCCCCTCGTCCCTTGTCCTACCCTCCCCCCCCCCCCCCCACCCCCTGCACCCAAAGCCTCCTCCCCTACCTCTTCATTAAAAGTATGGACCTCAAATATCCAGGGCCTTCGCTCAAACCTTTCAGATCTTTCCATACAGGTTGCCACTGGCAAACCAGACATATTCTGCCTAACAGAAACTTCCTCCCCCAAGACGTGTCTGATTCCCAAATTCTCTCCCTGGTTACTCCCTCCTCCGGTTTGACAGACCTGAGCCTCGCCCTGGTGGAGAGTTGCTCTCTTCATCAAAGACTCTATTCCTCACTCTCCATGCACTGCCCTCACTCCCCACACCCCCAGGAATACCTCTGGCTACGGCTTCCCCTCAACTCCCACCTCATGTTTATATGTGTACTGTACTGTCCACCTAACAGTGATGACTCCATCTACACTCCACTATCTGAAAACATGGACCAACTTCTATCTCTCATCCAAACTCTCTCTTCCTCATATGTGGCGACTTCAATTGTCATCATGCCAGTTGGCTAAGTGTGGGTACCTCTCTCACCTGTCATGCACCTCAGCAAAAGCTTTCTGTGACTCATTGGGACTGACTCAATCGTCAACTCCCTACCCGGATCTCAACCAATGGTACTCCATCTCTTCTGGGTCTGATTTTGACAAATTTCCCTGACAATATCTGCTGCTCTTCCTCCGCTCCAATCGGTTCTTCTGGCCACGTCCTTGTCAAAGTGGACATCTCTCTGGCTATTATCAGAGAACCACCTCACTCCGTCGAGTCTGGCATTTCACTCAAGCGGCTGGCAGGGTCTCCAAGCAGCCCTCAAACTTATAGACTGGTCTCCTATCTCTACTTTCTCCAACATCAACTCATCCTGGGAATTCTTTCAAAGAAACTTGCTCTCCCTCGTGCACAGATTTATCCCCTCTCGTCTCCAGTTGTCCTACCCTTCCTCCCGCCCTTGGTTCACTGAAGCTTGTGGTGAGGCAGTTGTCCTGAAACAACTTGCCTTTGCCTCATGGAAAGCAAACCCAACTGAGGGCAATCTCAGTTCCTTCCATAAAGCTCGGAACAAGTGTGTATCTACCCTCAGGAGAGCCAGAAAACAACATCTTTCTCATCTCAAGTCTGAACTCTCAAACCTCTCTCCCTCCTCAAAATCCTGGTGGCGTCTAATCAAATCTGTTTCTGGTGTATGTTCCCCCTCCATCCCCTCCCTTACCTCAAATGGCAGCACTGCTGATGCCGCACGTGAAAAAGCTGAATGCCTAAACTCGGTGTTTGCAGCTAAATCTTGTGTCCAAAACCCATCACTTTCTCTACCCACCTTACCCAGTCGCACCCAACTGTCCCTGGACTCTGTGTCCTTTTCTCCTGACAAGGTGGAGAGCTTGCTGTCAAACCTCGACTCAGATTCTGCAATCGGTCCAGACGGCATCAGCCCACTGTCCTCAAAGCCTGCTCTTCTGCTCTTGCTCACCCTCTCGCTGTTCTATTCACCCTCTCATTTGCTCAAGGCCATCTGCCATCTGCTTGGAAATCAGCAAACATCACTGCCCTGCACAAAAAAGTACAAAAACAGATCCCACACATACAGACCAATCAGCCTTCTCCCAATCATCAGCAAGGTTATGGAATCCATCATCGCTTCAGACATCAAATACTTCCTCTTCTCCAATGGCTTGATTTCTGATCATCAATTTGGTTTCAGACCAGGTCACTCTACCCTGGATATGCTGCTCTGCTCTCCCAACAATGGATGGAGGTCCTCAATGCCAGACAGGAAATCCGAGCTGTATCCGTGGATATATCACGTGCTCTTGATACAGTCTGGCACCCTGCCCTGCTCACCAAACTCTCTTCCTATGGTATCCAAGGCCATCTCCACTCATGGCTCGCAGACTTCCTCTCCTGTCGCAGTCAACGTGTGGCCCTAAATGGAGTTCTTTCATCCCCCTTCCTGTCCAGGCTGGAGTTCCTCAGGTAGCGTTCTGGGCCCTGTTCTTTTTCTGGTTTTCATCAATGATCTCTCCGACTCTCTGGAAAATCCTCTATATCTCTTTGCTGACGACTCCACCCTCTGCCTCTGCCGTACCATCGGTCATCCCTCAGACCGTCAAGCAGCAGCTTCTTCTCTCACTGCAGATCTGGATAAAATCACAAACTGGTCCAACACGTGGAACATGTCTTTCAATCAGGACAATCTCACACTCTCACTATGTCTCTTCGAAAAGGACCGTTTAGAAAACCCCCCCCATCCACTTTCTCAACAATCCTCTAGAAGAAGTCTTTCTTTCAAGCTTCTGGGTCTCACTATCTGCCAAGACCTTTCCTGGGAAAGCCACATTTCAAACCTCGTCTCCCAAGCCAGTCGCCGACTGGGAATCCTCCGTCATGCAAGGTCCTTCCTCGGCCCACTTGAGCTCTCTACCACTTGCAAAGCTTTTGTCCGCAGCCTGATGGAGTACTGCTCTCCCCTCTGGGCTGGTGCTCCTGCCTCCCACCTTTCTCGGCTTCACGCTGTAGAAACCAAGGCATTTCGGATCATTGGCATCTCCCGCAATGAGGCTGAGTCTTTGGGCCTCTCACTCAATCACCGCAGGTTGGTCGGTGGTCTTTCTGTCTTCTACCGTCTCCTCTCCAGCCTCGCCCCCCCTGCTCTCTCTGCGATTTGTCCCCACCACATTTCCGCAGGGCTCAAGGTCCGCCAACAACCCCCTTCTGGTAAAACTACCAAAATCACGAATCACTGCTCACCTTCACTTCTTCATTCCTCTTTTTTCCCGCCTTTGGAATAAACTCCCACTCTATTCATTCCCATTCTTCCTCCAGGCCTTCAAAACAGCTGTTCACCACCACCTCTTATCATCCCCCATCCAAATCCTCGATCTTTTCTACCCCCGATAATCCACCCAAGCCCACTTCCTTCAAATTCCCTGCTTTCCTTCCTGAAAGTCCCTGTCATGTCCATCTTCTTTTCCCCATGTTCCCCGTCCCATCCCTCTCCCTTCCACGGATCTCCTAATGTGTCTGTTCCCACTATTTTGTCCTTCCCACTCCCTCCCCTCCTGTCTCATGCCCCCCTTGATGTGCGTTGTGTGTTAGCTCTCATACGAGCCCGACAAGGTATACAAAAAAAAACAAAAAACAATGACAGGACATGGTGCTATGATGTCACGATTGACGTCAAATTCTATTTTTTAATTTTTTTTCTTTTTGCACGTACGGGCCCGCACTAGTAATATTAATAATAAGAATA
Organism: Eptatretus atami; assembly: GCA_035128595.1. NCBI lineage: Eukaryota > Metazoa > Chordata > Myxini > Myxiniformes > Myxinidae > Eptatretus > Eptatretus atami. The sequence goes on from CM068964.1 coordinate 26,112,261, forward strand.
GTAGTATCATATGGCAACAATTATAACGACCATGTAATCCCCCCGTTGGCCCAAACACAACTGGGCTTGGTGAAAGGCAAGCTCATGCTCAAGTAGTACAAGAGGTGGTGTTGCGCGAAGGCTGTGAAAACTAACTAAAATTTCGTCCATCGGACCAACGGGCTCACTAGTTTAATAAAGGATCCAGATGGGACTTGTGGAACTACAGAGCAGCTCGTTTAACTTCAATTGTGGGGAAGGTGTTGGAAACATCAATTAAGGGAGAGATAGGGAACTTTTAAAACAAAGTAAAAGTAGCTAAACGTAGTCAGCATGGATTTACTAAAAATTTATTAAAGGGAAGTGATGTTAAACAAATTTATTGGAGCTCGATGAAGCAGTTTCCAATTTTGGTGGATGAGGGAAGTGCAGTGAATATAATGTATTGTTGAGGGACTTACTCTGAGGGGTTAGCATTGCTTAGAATAGCTTAGTTTGCTCCTTCATGCATCTTATAGCTTAAGCATAAAATAATTAATTGTGATATTAGATATGCATTGTTACACTACATGTAATAGACAGACGACATCCACCCTCCCCAGTGTATGGTGTCGAAAAACCACCAACACTGTGCACCTATGTTTTATGTTCTTACCTCTGTAATCTGTCCTTAATGTCTCTTTTAAGCATTCGCAAGGCGATCAGTGCTAGTTTTGGTGGGAGAACTGTATATGCACCTTTAGTCATCACCGGCCAAGTCCACCAGAGCGACAGGGTGAAGGATCATCCGCTCCTCGATGGGGACGTTCATCCAATGATGAGTGAGAGGGGATGTGTGCAGTGTGTCATTGATGATGTACATGCCCGAGGTGATTAAAGGCTGGTGCGCTAAGGGGAAGGGTAGGTGTTACCCGGAATCGGCTCAAGGGCAGCTTTCTTTGCCGCTCTGGTCTGGCCAAAGACATGCCCCTTCCTGCATCGGAGCCACACCCTCTCTTCTCCTCACTAGCCCGGGTGACGAACACGGCAGCTGGTTGTCCCTGTTCAAGCAAGCCAGGACTGGGCCTGGATTCTCCTGCAAGATACTGCTGGGTTTTTCCTGGTATTCCTTTCTGTCCTTTAAATTCCCTCTGTCTTCTCTATCGTGGTGTGAATGTGGGCCCAGGTTAAGGCATAAATAATTTTGGCTCCCATTCATCGTTTAGTTAATGGGCACGAGTATTTTGGGTAAGGGGATTGTTGTATCATTTATTTAATTGCTTCTTGTATATTTCCTCCCCGTGACTAATCCATCCATGGGGACCATACTCTATGCTGCAGAGTGTTGGTGCTGTCTAAGCAGTCTCCTGGGCTACTAGGCACAATCCTGGACAGGTCGCCGCTCTGACAAAGGATATCAGCAAGCTGGCACTTACCAACCTCGGAAGGATGGCAGGCAGAGTCAACCCCACCTGGTATTAATTCAACAGCTGAGCAGGATTTGAACTCGGGATCCTAGGATCCCAAGCCCACCACCCTAACCATTAAGCCAACACCAGGCGTGCATGACTAATGCTACTAATTATAATTAAATATCCCTGGTCTCGTAGTGAACTTGGGTATTCATGGTCACTCTTTGGCAATTAGGAAAGCCCATTGAGGGTTAATTGGCTGCTGAAAATAACCCCGCAAATCCTGACTATGCCACACATCTCCGGCTTCGGTCGGCCATAATCAGATATGAGGCCTGGTACAGAATTGGTGTAACGCTTGGCTGGTTTGACAGTCCCACGGTTATGGTACAGTATCGGAAGTGGAAAGGTCCATAATCCGGCCCGGAACGGCCGGCCCAGCTGACCATTGTGGTCGCATTGAGGAAACTCACTGGAGACTGTATCAGGCAACTGGCATGAACCGCACAGTTGCAAAACTGGTGTCATGAGTCTGGGATTTGAACCTGAGGCATGGGTACCCTTGCCTCAAAGCAAATTTTCAGAGTGCATGGATTGGCACTTAAGTTTAAATTTCCACGAGTGATCAAGGCGGTCTGAACAGGAGGGTGGCCACTGGACTGATGCCACCACGGCTCTGTAGAAATGGAGGTAGAAAGACCTTATAGGGCACGGTGGAATCACCCACACTATGCAGTAGCCTCATGGACACTCCAGCAGTTAGCTCAGTGCCTGGAAACAAACCATTGATGGGGAGCAGCAGGCCAGCATCACCAGATCAGCGGGGACTAGCCCCGACGTGATGGCTATGCTCGTGAGCAGGGCCTGATTAAGGTCTTCGTAGGCCAAGGCCCTTGAGATTTCGTAGGCCAAATTCAAGAGTGACCAAAACGACGATTTTGAACATGAAATTTAATCGGAACAGACTGTGGTAAATGGTGATTTGTCGACTTTCAAATATACAAGTGCCTGTAAAATCCAATTCGGCTTCGAAATTGAGAAACGAACGATACAGAAAACAAATTCGGAGGAATGTTTGTATATTCAATTTCCACCCTGATGAAACACCTGCTTTCTGTCCTTTTGGTTGGCAAACGACGCGATCACTTCGGAGAAATCGATTTGCTTCATCAGCTCGGATTCAACACAGAGCAGAGCGAGCGTGGACACGCGCACCTGCCCCACGGTCGACCACAGTTTTCCCGCCCTTAGTGTGCTGAAGAGAGCGTTCACCCTCGCAGCTCGTAGCAAACATCGAACAATATATTCGGAGGGAACAAAAATATTGGGGAATGTCTGTGTCAAATTTGTGTGAATAATGTACTTGAGCATGTCCGATGCATCGATGAACTTGGAGTATTTCGAGCAAAGTTCTATTTCCTGAACTATGTCCATTTCAACGTCAGCAGGTACGCTGAAACCAGTTTCTCCGCTCTGCGAGAGAGTGTATCATGGTCGAGGCTTTGGCCGTGGGATGAATCCAAAACAGATCCGTGATTTTCTGATAGCTCTCTCTTCTCCTATGGATTTCTGTCAGAAGGCGATCAAGTATGGAGAAGTACGTCTCAACTCTGAATTCTCCCTGCCAGATTTTGGTTTCTTCTTCCTCGTCATTTTCATCGAAGACCTTCTTTCACCTCTTGACAAGATGATTATCATCAGCGTAAATGATGGACTCAACCATCTTTTTGGCGCGGTCCTGAAATGCATCAAATCTTTCGTCATTTCGAAGCGACTCTATGTATTCATAAGGGCATCATAATGCTGCTTAACCGCTCCGACATCTATTCCAGGTTGTTGGAGACATCTGTTTACTCGATCAATGTGCCAAGTAGATCAGACCAGACAGCGCACATGATTGCTGTTTCGGTCAGTTCCATCTTCTCACCAATGCTTTGGCTTCCAGTCTCACCGACGGAGTGTCTTTAGGGGGCTCGGCTATCTTCATTAGCGCCTTCTTTATGTCCTTGATGCTTGCGGAAAACGCTTTACAAGCGTCCGCGCGAGCTGACCACCTCATATCAGACTCGGACAAACATTTGAGTTTGATGGCACGTTCATCGAGTGACTTATTTAAAATGGCCCATCTTTGGGGAGATGCTGACATAAAGTTATACACGGCTTGATAAAGTCCAAAGTATTTGACGCTTCCAAGCAACTCTCTGCGGCAGCGACTCATACCAGATTCAAACTGTCGCAGCACATGGTACCCACTGAGCCAATGGATTAATTTACAGACTCTTGCTTGTACGCCTGAATAGACACAGGACATGTTGCTTGCATGTGCGTATGACTGCCCTCGACAATCCATGAGATCAATCCATTGGCTTCCAGTACCTCTTGCAATTTTCCAAACAGATATTCACCATCGTGATGCTCAATGACGACGTACTGTAGAAACCTTTCGACGGGCTACCATCTTGCATCACATATCGAAATATTACCCTCAACTGATCGATATGCGAAGCGTCTGGCGTCGAATCGATGGAAACACCATAATATTTAGCATCTTTTATTTCTCGCACGATGGTAGATTTCACTTTTTCGGCCAGTAGTAGGATAAACTCGTCGCATATTGTGATGACAGGTACGATACACTTCCCTTTCCCTTGTCCCATACACTTCAACATGCTGGGCGAGAAATGTATCGAATTTTGAGACTAGTTAAAGACAACCAAGAAAGTTTCCATTGTTAGCACAACCCAGCTGCTCAGTCGTGCCCCGGAACGGAAGCCCTCTTTCGGCGAGGAACGATATACAGCGACAATTCGCTTCAGGACCTTGGTCCAGTAAGCTTCCTCGTGGAGTACCGCTGTTCAAATGATGTGGAATCCTGTCTGTCACCTTCATTTCGAGCGACTTTTTGATTGCGAGAATATGGGCAGTCCCACGCTCGTGCGATGTTAGACGGGCAGAGGCATTCTTCCAATTATTTAATCCGATTCGAAAATTACTGTGATGGCTTTCGTGATCATCGCCGTCGGGACATAGGAGTTTGCACACGGAGCAGTAAAGTTACCGTTTGTTGGAGAAAACAGCATCCAGTCCCTGTTCTCCGTTTTCCCGTTTGTGAGTTTCCGCTGAAAGTGTTCGCGCCGAAAGTACCATGTTTTATCTGGATACACTCGGGCCATATACGAAAAATCTGCGTTCCTATCTTGGCAGGGAGGATTCTGATGAAATTATCTACGAGTTCTGCGGAAAGAGTCCATTCAGCAGGATCAGGATTGAAACTACGAGCCGCAGCACTGGCTGCAGTTGTTCCAATGCTTCTCTCGTTGCTTGATGCGACGGTATTGTTATCATCAGCTTTCGAAATGTGATGCAGTGCGAGATTACTTGATCCCTCGACATTGACATCAGAAGACTCTGCAAGCGCACATTCCGTTTGCTCATCTCGACTCTGGTGAGGTGAAAAAAATTTCAAGATGGATCCAGACAGTCTTTTTGTTTCTGTTTCACGCCTCTTCTTTTTGTCGCGTTTGCAAGTACCGCTGTTGTGGTGCCAAATATATCCGTCGGCCATAGTCAAGAATAAAAAACGACAAATAAGTGCAAAACGAAGAACTGCAAGCATCAGGATGCTCGATAACTCACAGGAAAGTAAGAGGGTGCCAGTATGTTCATATAGTCTGGTGGCTTAGCGCCAATGTTTGGCAAGATCATGACACGCTGGATAAAGCGCCACATTTTGCACACTTACTATACAGTCCCATAGAAACATTCTAGAGGGGGGTGCCCGGTCTGGGGTGCCTAGGTCAAGGTCAGGCCGAGGTCAAAGTCACATGGTGTAATACTGTATAAATACCACATATAACATCGGTTTTTGTTAATCTGGAAGGTTTTCACCTTGTGCTGCAGTAGTGCAGCAGTTGTTAAATGTGGGATTGGAATCAGTCAAGCATGTTTTATTCTTGTTACGTTCCCCACACCCCTAAAAATGTCACTTTTCCCTCCAAAATGGCCAAATTTTCCCCAAAGGTCAATGTTTTTTGCCATGAGGCCAAATTTGCCCCGAGTATATCCGATCGCAGGTTTATAATTGAGGAGCAATTAACAAGTTTGCCTCACCCCTGGCTTTTTTATTTTTACCACTCTGTCTGTAATTGCTTAAACATAATATATGTGCTGTGTCTTGGTCTCTTTTCAGGAAGACGAATATAGAACCAAGCAGAATGGATTGGGAAAAGTGCATAATATGTTGTTTGAAAGATGGTGATTTAAAGTGTCCTGCTGAAAGGTCAGATGGAGAAGGACTAGCTTCATATGATGATTTCCTGCAGAATGTGAGGGATTTCGTTACTACAAGCACTTCCAGTTGAGTTAGCCTACAGCGGATGTGCCACTGCTGCTGAACTTCTTGAAATTGTGCAAAAGGCATAAAGCATGTAAACTGAAGTTTGCTAGCTCTAAGCTTGAAAGAGCAAGAGATAGACATAAGCGAAAAAGTACTGAACAGGATGAAAGAAAGTCTAAACGCCAAATACATGAGTCATCTTCAACTATGAAAGACTGCATCTTCTGTAGAAAAACTCAAGGCAAGCTGCATAATTGTTCTATGTTAGGACTGATATGACACTCAGAGATATGGCTACAGCATTGAACGACAAAGACTTGCTAGCAAGAATTGCAGGAGGTGATTTAGTAGCTATTGAAGCTAAGTATCACAATAAATGTCTAACAGCCTCAAGAATAGCTATAGAAGTATGGAAAGAGAAAAGCAGGAAGACAATACCACATCCACTATTGATCAGAAAATGATGCAGGCTCGAGTGTTTGCAGAGCTGGTTCTTATATAGAAAGCAGAATTGAAGACGGAACTCACATATTCAAACTTTTCGAGATCCATACATTGTTTGAACAGCGACTTGACATTCTCGGTGTCAGAAAAACAATCAATAGGTCAAGGCTCAAGAATCAGCTTCTTGCACACTTTGCAGCTGACTGCCAGAACAGTCAGACGGGCGGAACACTCCTTGTATTTAATGAGGGGCTTCAGCAATTTTGAAGGCAGCAATGGCATCACGTGACTTTGATGAAGAATCTCTCTCCATGGCCAGTGTAGTGAAAACAGTACGGAAAAGAGATATCTAATGGTGAATTCTTTAAATTCTCTAGCACATTTCCCACTGACTGCCAAGAAAGTTCAGTTCCAACTTCTCTCAGGACTGTTATGATCAGCACAGTGGATACAGATGTTGTGGTCATTCCAGCTGGCATATTCTTTGACTTCTAGAGAAACTCCTAGTGTTCAGCTGTGGGTAGCATTTGGAAAAGGAAAACACTTCAGGTTCTACCACATCAACTCCCTCTGTGGTGAACTCGGTGAAGGAATCCAGAGCACTTCCATTCTTCCATGCCTTCACTGGTCAGATACTACATCACAGTTCAATGGAGGGCAAAAAGTCATCTTGGGAGGCCTGGAGGGCATTTCATACAGCTACTGAAGCCTTCCACTTCCCTATGCAGTATCCTTTCACGCCAATGTCGGTTGAATCGCCTCTCTTCAAAGTCATAGAACAATTAACCTGCATTTTGTATGACAGCACAACCTCGTCTGAAAGTCAATGACCTGAGCAAGAAACTCTTCCCCGCAAAGTACAAATGATGCAGAATCTCCCACCATCTCAGGCTGCTCTGATCCAGCACACAAACCGGAGCATATACCAAGCTAGCATCTGGTTGATGAGCCTGAAAACTGAACAGAATGTCCCTAGTCCTGATGCTTTCGGTTGGACTAATAATGACAACACATGAAAACCACTGTGGACAACAATACCAGAGGCCGCAAAATGCTGCAGACAGCTCATCAAGTGTGGCTGTAAGGCTGAATCACATAGCTCAAGGAGATGCACATGCAGTAGTACAGGCTTGGAGTGCACAGCACTCTGTGAGTGCATGGGGAAGTTGCACTCGTTGAGTATGGAATGTAACTGATATCTTAGCAGAACTCAATTGGTCAGTTTATGCAAATTGTAACTCATAAGGGTTGGGCATGAGTACAAATAGTGGGGCAACTTAGCATAAAAATTGTGCATTTTGTGAGGAAAGCATCAAATTTGGCACACTTGTAGCCTAACATATATTGAACAGATTTGGATATTGGCCATCTCAAATTCAGCCGCTGATGGCTGTGGCAGCCATTTTCCACTGCCATCAAAATTTTGAGATGGCCCAATATCCAAATCTGTTCATAATATGATAGGCTACTAGTGTGCCAAATTTGGTGCTTTCCTCACAAAATGCACAATTGTTATGCTATATTTAGCTAAGTTGCCCCACTAAAAAGGTACTTTTGAAGCATGACTTACATTTTACCTTGATCAAATACATTATGACGTCATTTGGATTTTTCTCACAGGTGTGGTATTTTTCCCCAACAGATAGTCATCACGTAAACCACATAATTATGAGTTTTTATGTAGTAAGATGTTGTAAACCGAGCTCAAACATTCTTTTTTATCATTACATGCATGAATTCAGATACAGTTATAGAGGTACACTTGCGTAAATACGTCAATGCTGACAACTATAGGTGACAGTAAACCTTTTGCAAGTGTTCCGTGATGCACTATACCCTTAGAATAGTGTGTGATGGGAAGACTTGCAAAAGGTCTATAGTGGGATGGCATTTATTAACTATGACGCTCAGAAACAGTAACTGTAGCCAAACTGTAGTTAACAGTTTAGATAGTGCCTGATATTTATCTGATGAAAAATCTCTTGCAGCAGTATCCTCATAAGAAACGTATTGAAAAAGGTCTAATTGTAAAATTAGGTCAGCCTGGATACAATGTGGCAGCAATTTTTGAATTTATGCAAATAAGGAGTTGTCCAAATATTTTTCCAAGTATCTTGTGTGGTTCTTTGTATTTAAACCTCCTAATCACCCTTACATGCAATTTAGTAGTATTTATATGTGGTCAGAAATGCTATTTAGGCGACCATTTTGGAAATTGGCGGCCATTTGACCTGGACATGGGCAGACTGGGCACCACCCTCTAATATGCTTCCATGGGACCCAAACAACCGTGTGCAAGTTTGTTGCTTTAATCCAGCATGTCATGATTTTTCGCTAAGCCACCGGACTAATACTCAGCGCGAACGTTGCTCCACCATCAGGCAGACGATAGCGGCGACTCCTGTGATTGGCTGATTGTGAGTGATCACATGGTTCCCACGCTCGCTGTCGACGATCACTGTCTGGCAGCGTGCCACCGCCTTCGCTCCGGTGTGTACAGCCTTCCTGCACATGTCGAGTCCATAATTAAGACTGAAAAAAAAAACGTCGTCGGAAATTTTCGTAGGCCAAGGCCCGGGCCTCACGGGCCTAGGGTTAATCTGGCCCTGCTCTTGGGATGATGCAGAGCTGAAGGCTGGTTGGGGCAGGCTGGAGGCGAATGATGAAGAGCTGGCTGATAGGCAGCCGGCTAAAATAGAGACTGGCCAAGCTGAGCTGGCAGCAAAAATTGAGGCTGTCCATGGGGAACAGCAGAAGATAAGGGAAAACATGGCGGAAGTGCGGAGAGCGCAGTGGGGATTGATGGTTGGTCAGGCCAAGATAACGGACGGAATCTCGGCAGTGGCTAAGGAAGCATGTAGGGTTAGCAAGAAGGGACATAGGTCAAATTGACGAACATTTGCGGAAGGATGGAGGTATGTGAGGAAGGACCATACGGAGTATGCTCGGCAGACCGCTGGGAGTGCGCGAAGGCTTGTGTGTGTGTATGGCCAAAGTGGGTGTGGCGACCGTGGCTTTGGGGTCTCCTTGGATCTCATGGGATCCCGTGGCATAATCATTGGGTGTGGGGGGCCAAGGCTGGGTTCTCTGTGGGGAATCCAGGGGCCCAGCAAGGATAATGTAGGCAGATAAGACCATACTCGACAGGCTGATGGGTATGGCAATTACAATTAGAGGGGACTTAGAAGTTAGAAGATGATTTAAATTGACGTTGGGATATTTCTTTTGAATTGGCTGATCGTCCCAACATGATTAGGAATGAAAGGGGGGAATGCCACACGAAATAAGAAGAAAGGGACAATGAATGAAGAGGTAATGAGAAGTATGGGTCTACATTTTTTTTAGGGATTAAAGATTGAGTGAATGGTGAGAAGAGTGGGAAGCACACCCTCTGTGGAGAACAATCCCCGCTCTTGTTAGCGTTAGGTAGATAGAGGGGATTCAGATGTTTTGGAACGGGATGCTGTTCCTGTGTTGGTGCTGGTAGTGGTAAAGGAACTATTGATGGGTGCAAGAGTTAATTGATAGGCTGGGGTGGGGTTCATGGTGTGTAGGTATTTGGGGAAGGACATCCCGGGTGCTGGGATTACACAAGCCCGGAAAAGGCAGGAGTGGCAGTGAGTGGACTGTGGAGGATGTCTGGCTGGGAAGATGTAAGTAGTGGGACCTCAGGGATCGGTGCTAGGAACATTATTAATTACTCGTTGAAGTACCCGACGTTGTCCGGGGAAATTCAATGACTACTCTAATAATTAAATTTGTGTTGTTGACAGATTTGGACAGTGGGTGAAGAGTTAGGATTTGCAGGTGACAACGTTTGGAGGTAAGGTAGCAGAGAGAGGGATGTGGGGGAGGGCTGGTCAAATTCAGGAAATTCTCGATACATTAATAGATTAGGCAAAAGATTAGCAGATTCAGTTGAACATAAAGAATAAGGAAAGGTGCTGGGGATGTGTCAGAATAATGAAAATAGAGATAACATCATACAAGAGGCAATCTTAGAGTGTGTCACACAGGAGAAGGACCTACAAATGGTAATAGATGGTTGGGGTGGGTTCGGTGAGCAAGCAGACAGCACAGTGCCAGGTAGCTAAAGCTAAAACTAACAGGATTTTATGTTGTAGTCATAGGGGGATAAATTATAAATCGAAGGAGGTCATGTTAACACAATATGAATTTAATGAAGCCTTATCTAGGATATTATATGTCGCCATGGTGATGTCTGTGCCTGCCCAACTGTTCTCTTGCCCACCCCCACCACCAGAAGTATATTGGATTAATGTGATGTTGGTGTAGCATTGGCATGATGGGCCAACTGGCCTCTTCCTGCGTTGAAGTTCCTTGTGTTGATAAGGAAGAAACGAGGTTGGTATGAATATGGGTAAGAGACAAGGAGAATGCATCGGACATACAGCTGTGGGGTCGAGGGGGTGAGGATGAAGGCAATCATAAAACCCACCTTTTTATACAGGTAGAATGTCCTCTTATACTTATTTACTTTCAATGCACCCATATGTGTTCAGTGTGATGTTTGGATCAGCCGAGTAAGAGGAATCCTTCCTGATTTTTCTCTGGTGTAATGGAATGTAAGTGTTATTGTGTGTCTATTCTTATCACGTGCTGGAGGTGGGTTATATAAAAACCTGTTATAAAATCCATCTGTCACCGGTTGTGAGGGAACAGGGAGAAGGTAATGATACCTGATGAATTTCATCAATTTTTAAATCAAGTTAAGCTTTTGCACATTCTGCTTTGCCTTTGTCAATAGCCACTAGTTGCTTGAACCTGCTCTGCGGTTTCTCACCACTCATGCTTTGTCTCTTTTAGGATTTTCTCATCTTGATAATGGAGCAAATGGCGAACCGGGGAGGATGTGCAAGGAAAAGATTATAAACGTTTTCAAATTGTTTGCAAATCCTGTCACCATTGTGACGTCGGAGTGTCACGTGTCACCATTGTGACGTCGGAGTGTCACGTGTCACCATTGTGACGTCGGAGTGTCACGCGTCACCATTAGCAACCCTTGTATTTTGAGAGTAATCCGCATGACGTCGAAGTGCAATTTACTTCTCTCTTGGCCCGAGTGGATAAAATGGAATTATTACCCCACCCAAGCGAAGCAGAAATGGGGTTAAGCAATTGGTTAATGTCCGTCCGTCTTATCAATGGTATGATCGTCAGTTTATGATGGAGGAAGAACTTTGTTTAAATCGAATGTTATATTTTGAACACGAATTGGAACATGACTAGGATGACAAGTTTGTCGTTTTACTGTACTTTGGTTTGAATTTGTCCCGAGCTCACATGCGCAGAGATGAGTTAAATAATATTCTCACTCTGTCTGCCTTTCTGGCAGTCAAACAAAATTAAAACTAGGGGCAATCCTGGCAGACAACTCCCCCCCCCCCCCCCCCCCCCCCAGCCCCTGTAAATCTCCTTCGATCCCGATTTTTTAATGGTATGAACAAACTTTGGTACATCAAGGTTTATGAACCTTATAGTAAAGTTCATCGAATTTGTTGTGTGTTGTTCGGAGAAGAAAGAAAACACATATTTTGAGGGACAACCCCCCCCTCCTCCCTCCCAGTAGACCCACTTAGACCCCGATTTGTTTAACATCGTAGACAATCTTGGTACATCACGGGTGATGAAGGTTGTGGTCAAGTTTTAGAAATTGTTGTGTGTAGTTTGGAGAAGAAAGCAAATAACATATTTTGGGGAACCCCTTCATACACCCCCTTAGACCCCGATTTATGTTGTTATGGTGTGAACAAGCTTTGATACATCACGGGTGATGAAGATTGCGGTCAAGCTTCATCAGAATTGTGTGTCATTTCTGAGAAGAAATAGATACCTCTTTTGTGGGCAACCCCACCCCCCTCCCCTGTAGACCCTCCACCCCATAGACCCCAGTAGACCCCGTTTGTTTTTTCTGTCATTAACAAACTTTTGTAACATCACGGGTGATGAACGTTGTCAGTTTCATCGGAATAGTTTGTATCATTTCTGAGAAGAAAGGAAATACGTTTTGGGGGAAAGCCCCCGTAACTCCATCCGTAGACCCCCCAGACCCAAATTCTTCTTTTTTTTATGCCCTGAACAAACCTTGGTACATCATCGGTGATGAAGGTTGTGGTCAAGTTTCAGCAGAATTGTGTGGTTTCTGGAAGAAAACAAGTTACCTAATGTGTATTTGGTGGGATGCTCTCTCTG
>CM068964.1:26127160-26142945 GCA_035128595.1 Eptatretus atami
ATAAAACACACCCAACCAGCAACGTTGTCTTGTGAACCTCCAGGTTCCATATAAAACCGGGCAGGAACATTTAAAACCAATGCTATCTACCTGGCAAAGGCTTGCCTGAATGCACGCGTGCGTGCTCGCACATGCAGCGACCTTTGCTCACCCTGAATCAGATTCATACATGATACACTCTGGGGAAGCCGTTTTAAATTCAAAACTAAATGTTCAGTCCTTAAAAGCCCCCCAATACGTGTTCCTCCAACATTCTCACGGTCCATGCTAACCGTGCACATGCACCGGCGATATACTCATCCTTTCACTTGTGCACGTGCACAGATTCTCACCAGCATGCTCAACTTTATCCACACCCGCACTGCACGTCCCGCATGGCCCCCACTATGGTGCCATGCACTACAGGCCCGGGTGCGAGTTCGGTCTGCATGCCCACAAAACCTGCGCACTGCATGCACATAACCAAGCATGCAGGCATGGACACCCCCCCACAGAGAGTCCCTTTACAAATCTCAATCTACCCATTTGTACCACGTCTGAGTGTGCTGTCTACGTACCTCTGCATGCTTGCAGCAATTGCCAACTGCACCTTCCAATCGGGAACACCACCAGCTACCACTGCATGGATGTGCTCTTCTGTGGGGTCACGCATGCTCTCCTGTGAGGTGATGTGTGCCGAGCACGCATTCTCCCCCGTACGTGCCACAGTTTTCTCCTTGGCGGAGTTCTGAACATGAGGTTCGATTCGATGTTGGAAGGTTTCTTTTTCTTTAAGGTATATTAATACAACTGCATTGTTTCACCTTTTTCTGTGATCTACTTTCATTATATGAATATAACTACTGTACAATAATGTAATTAAAACAAATTGCAGAAAAATGTAAAACAATGTAGTTCAGCGGGTGAACCGGATGACACGAACTGCATGCGTAAGACTGCTATATATAATGGTATATATAATAATAATTATATATAATGCGATGTATAATACTGCTGTATATAATAATAACTCTTGCAGAAAATTTTCTGTAAGGCTCACTTGGCTGCGCCTGGATGGGTTTTTGACAGTCGTGGAGTAGCGGCTGAAATCCGAATCCTATCCAGGTTCCTCCTGATGACTCCATCGTTGCTCTTTACTTCTTCGGGTTCCTTCTGGGTCTTCTGTTTCATTCTGCTTGTCCCATATCCTGATGCTGTGTGGACTGTGCTTCCCCGCTGATGGATCTCTGATAGCTTATACATGCTGCTGCATTTGAGCCTGGGGAGTAACTACTGAAATCTATCTATCTGGCTTCTTCCTGAGATCTTTGTTGTTTGTTTCTTTCACATTTCTTTCAAAAAAATTTTTTCACAATTCTCTTTATTCATTCTAATTCTTTCTTTTTCTTCTCTTCAATCTCTTTCACTCTTCTGACTGTCTTTACCAATGATGTTTTCTTTAATAAACCGAAATGAATGAAACTGCTGAAATCTATCCATCTGGGCTCTTCTCGACATCTTTGTTCTGTTTCTTTTAGACTTCTTTCTATTTTTTTTCTCAATTCTCTTTAATCATTCTAATTCGTGCTTTTTCTTCTCTTTTGTCTCTTTTACTCTCTATTTCTCTCGTTCATTATCTATCTCTCTCAGGTCAAGTCAGGTCAGGTATGGGAGCATGCGCCGGAGCAGCGTGTCGCTGCGTCCACTTTCCGCCGGTACTCCAGGGGCCTCCATCTCGCCATCCCCCAGACATCTGGATAAGCGATTAGCGATGCCCACCTCCTTGACATGCTGATCAATCTCTCAGGAGAAGTGAATTATTGCAGAATTTTTTTCTGTAAGGCTCACGTGGCTGAACCTGGATGGGTATGAGGGTTGAGGAGGAGTGGCTGAAACCTGAATCCTGTCCAGGTTCCTCCTGATGACTCCATCTTTGCTCTTTACTTCTTCGGTTTCCTTCTTGGTCTTCCATTTGATAAATTGTAAGGTGCTCACCAAGTGGCTTAAGCACTCAGGCAAGCACTCCAACAAATGGAACGGCAGGCTTGGGCAAGCGATTAGTGATCACTGTATTCAACACCACCCGTGGACACCCGGAGTGTCAAAGAACGTGTGAATTGGGCAAGTGAACACCTGTGTTTTTAGCAATCGGAACTGCTGTTACGGTCATTTCCGCAGGTTAAATTTTGAAATTTGGCTCAGGTTAAGAGATTCTCAAGCTTATCGCATGTGCAGAAATTAAAAAAAAGGTATGATCACTGGCGTCTCCAGGCATTTATAAGCATTGCAACATATACAGCGATTCATAGGTATGAAGATCAGTGATCAATGACCAGCGATATATACAGTGAGTTGTAGGTATGAAGGCAAGGCATTTTTCGTAGGCCGAATCAAATTGGTGGCTAAGACCCCTGTGATGTGAAGTTGGTCTGACAAAGGATAAGCCTTTCATGAAGGTAAGCCTTAAATTATCTTCAAAGGGGGTGTTTAAATGTATCAAAACATCCAGTTTTCATTCATGCATTCCCTTGGAATTTTCTTAGTATGCATGCAAGGTTTCAGGCCACTAGGTTTCATGGTTTTGGAGTTATGGAGGAGACACACACACACACACACACTGACTGACACACACTGAAATTTATTTACCCTCATGCCACGAAGTGAAGGAGGTTATGTTTTCTCCCTTTCTGCCTGTTGTTGGATTCGCTGATATCCTTATTGTCGGGTTTTCCGTCTGTGTGTGTGTGGTGTGTATGTGTGTCTGCAACGCGAGGCTCCACAGCACGAACCAGCAAAACGATTTCGATGAAACTTGGCGACAGGTGCCATATGGGCTGGGAATGTGGCGTTTGAGTTTCGTTGCTAAGCAAACCACCGTTGCTATGCAGCGGCCGAAAAACCACGTTCACTATTTTCAATACTTGTCCTACAGTTTTGAATGTGGAGAAACGAGACTTCGGAATTAAACACTTCGAGATATTTAGAAAATTTTACTTGAGCCGATTTTTATTTAGGTTTTATTTTTCAAATGTAGTCCTTCAAAATCGGGTGTCTATTTACCGTCATTTAAGTGTGTATACAGTGTTTGTAAGGAGCTACACCGTCGTTCCACCTTCGATCTCTCCTCGATCCAAACGTTATTGACCAAAGTGAAAAGGATCCAAAATAAATGGAATCACCGGCATTTCTGTCTTGTGGATTTCTAATAATATGGTATAAATCAAGTTATGTGGAATTTGAAAACATATTAAATTTTTTTCTACACCCTCGTTATGTTATCGTCCGCTACACCACCAGGTTCATCAAAAACAACCGACCAGGAAGTCTTCTCGCGCTCACCACGTCTGTTCGTATTTCCACTGAACATCTGTTGTTCTGTTTATGGTATATTTTCTCCCTCTCTCGCCCTCTCTCGCCCCCTGCTGGTCGTTGGTGAGTCGTGCGTGGGTGTGGCATCATGGCGACTCCATGTGTAGCAGCTGTGAGTACTGTGTTGTTCCTATCCCCATTTCGTTTCCCTCTGTGTCACGTACGTGGTTGTGGAGTTTTTTTCCCGGTTTCCTTCCTGCTGAGACGAGAGAGAGAGAGAAGAGAGAGCCGTTAGAACACGGTAGGTGCTTTGTGGGTTTCCTTGAAAACTTCGGGTTTCTGGGCCTACGTTTTCATCTGCCTTGTTTTCATAGGCCCGCCGTTTATCGGTGGTTTAGCTTCTTCCTTACACTCTTCTTTCCTTATACTTCATGACCCACTTCTGTGGCTGTGACGGTTTTCCTTTGTTAAACTTAAAACTCTTCTTGTTTTCAGCTATGGCAAACAGTCGTTTACAAGAATAGCATTGACGAGTCACTTACTCGTAGAATGGGATATAGTTAGCCCACCGACGGGGTTCGGGTCGAGGACGTCGTGATGGTCTTGGGTAAACTCGTTGGTTTTGAAAATGTGTTCGCAGCTTCAAAGATGAACCAACGAGTTGTTGTTTTCTTCCGAGAAGCGCGACGTCGCTCAGGCGGTTGAAACCGGTTGTTTTTACCGCCAGACATTCGTAACGTTAGTATGTTGGACTCCCGGCGGTGAAAGTCACTTTATCTAATTTACCCCTTGTTAAAAGCGAACATATCTGTCCGTTTAAAACAGTTTGGCACGGTGGTGTCAAAAATCTCCATGATTCCTTTCTCTTGCGTTCGGATCACAGTCCGCCATATGTACCTTCCGGCGCACTGTTACATGGTTAAAAAAAAACAGCTCAATCGCTCAATGCCTCAGCTACGTTGGTCGTTGAAAATCGAAATTATCGAATGTACATTGCAACAGAGACATGACGGTTTCACGTGTGGTGCCTTCGGACATTTAAAAGGTGCTTATCCGGAGTATATCCGGTGGCACATCTAGACAGTCAGAAAAACGCCGATCCTAGTGGCACATCTAGACAGTCAGGAAAAAACGCGATCCTAGTGGCACATCCAGACAGTCAGAAACAAAGCCGATTCTAGTGGCACATCTAGACAGTCAGGAAGAAACGCCGATTCTAGTGGACATCTAGACAGTCAGAACAAACGCCGATTCAGGTGGCACATCGACAGTCAGATCAAACGCCGATTCTGGATGCGCACATCTAGACGTCATGAAGGAAAACCCGATTCTAGTGGCACATCTAGACAGGAAGAAACGCCGATTCTAGTGCACATCTGAAGGAAGAAACGCGATTCTAGTGGCACATCCAGACAAGTCAGGAAGAAACGCCGATCCTAGTGGCACATCTATACAGGAAGAAACGCCGATTCTAGTGGCACATCCAGAACAGTCAGGAACAAACGCCGTTTAGTGGCACATTCTAGACAGATCAAAGGAAGAAACGCGATTCTAGTGGCACATCCAGACAGTCAGGAAGAACGCCGATCCTAGTGGCACATCCAGACAGTCAGAAAGAAACGCCGATTCTAGTGGCACATCCAGCAGTCAGGAAGAAACGCCGATCCTAGTGGCACATCTAGAAGCAGGAAGAAACGCCGATTCTAGTGGCACATCAGACAGTCAGGAAGAAACACGCCGATCTAGTGGCACATCTAGACAGTCAGGAAGAAACGCCGATTCTAGTGGCACATCCAG
Source organism: Eptatretus atami (assembly GCA_035128595.1). Lineage (NCBI taxonomy): Eukaryota > Metazoa > Chordata > Myxini > Myxiniformes > Myxinidae > Eptatretus > Eptatretus atami. The sequence continues at coordinate 26,132,246 of CM068964.1, forward strand.
ACAGTCAGGAAGAAAACCGAGTCTAGATGGACACAGACAGGAGAACGCCGATTCTAGTGGCACATCCAGACAGTCAGAAGAAACGCCTTCTAGTGGCACATCTAGACAGTCAGGAAGAAACGCCGATTCTAGTGGCACATCCAGACAGTCAGGAAGAAACGCGATCCTAGTGGCACATCCAGACAGTCAAGAAGAACGCCGATTCTAGTGGCAACCAGACAGTCAGGAAGAAACGCCGATACTAGCTCTAGTGGCCCAAACATCCGAAGGGGAAAAACACCAAAATCAGAGAAATAACGCCGATTCTAGTGGCACATCCAGACAGTCAGGAACAACAACGCCGATTTGGTATGGCACATCTACCGACAGTCAGGAAGAAACGCGATTCTAGTGGCACATCCAGACAGTCAGGAAGAAACGCCGATCTAGTGGCACATACAGAACAGCAGAACACAACGCCGATTCTAGTGGCACATCTAGACAGTCAGGAAGAAACGCCGATTCTAGTGCGCACATCCAGCAAGTCAGAACAACGCCACGTCTAGTGCACATCAGACAGTCAGGAAAAACGCCGATATCTAGTGGCACATCTAGACAGTCAGGAAGAAACGCCGATTCTAGTGGCACATCTAGACGGACGGAAACCAAAGATGCCGATATTAGTAATAATAATGGCGCGTCGGGGACGGCAGATCAGCCTTCATTTTCGACCGCGGAAATCAATAATTTTCCCGCTGATGATGCGGGTTTTATTACCGTGTCCTCCAAGAGGAGTTATAAAAGAGGAAGCGGAAGTGAGGAAGTGAAGGACACAGGTGAAGCGTTTCGATAAGAAGATAGCACCATGGGTCGAAATGAACGTAAATGTTTCTTTTTTAGAAACAGAAGCTCCTCAGCTGGTCTTCTGAATGAGAATAGGGTTGAGTGTGTTCGCTGAAAGGAGGAAGAGCTTTCCGTTCATTCCCTCTCATGACAACAGGACCGAGCGCAACGCCCCGAGAATGTTTGTGGTCACCACCGGTCACTGAAACTAAAATAAAAGAACCATAAACCTGCTCTCGTCCGCGCCCTGCTGACGACGAAGTGTCTGAGGTAATGGAGGCAGAAGAGAGTGGCAGCCCAGAGGGAGAGTGCGAAGCATCCGATATAAAAAACGGTAATCCTGTTACGGTTTTTTTAAAACTCCCGTGTGCAAACAGCTACACTTTTAGTAGAAGACGATTATTTCCCGTGTATAGAGCATCGGCTGTCGGTGTGTGAGGAGAAAATAAAGGCACTCACGGATTATGACTCAGATGGGGCCTCGTCGCTTTGCCTCTAGTGCTGGTAGCTGAAGTCTGGAATGACCCAGCAATAGCACAAGGAACTGGAGGTGATGATGATGTATATCACCCATGGAAATCGCTAAGTTTCTTCGGAGACACTTTTTCGAAAGAAAAACGTTAAATTATAACCTTCCTTCCAACCTGTCTGGCTTTATAAATCCTCAAAAACGTCTCCTCCTGCAGGCTGAACAACTGGTGTACTGAGTCACAAAGTTTTCCGCCTTAGAAAGTGTGTATTGAAAGCTCGGAAAGAGCTACAGAGCGCAACCCAAGCTCTTCCTTTACCTGGCAAACCTCCCTACCTACACTATGACCCTTCTCTATTGTAACTTTAAAAATATAAATGGGGGACGTTCACCCCTGCGTAAACTCAGGTAAGTTGCTTGTCCGAGCAAAACATTTTGATGTTGTTCTTTTTGCCAAGAAACAAGATGTAAGCTCTCGCTGCTCGAGCGAATGGACTCGCATCATGAAAGGACAATGGTTCTTTAGTAGCTTGACGTCCTATCTGGGTTGGCTTTTTTACTTAAATTCCTCTCTCTGTCCTGAAAATGTGCACTTTTAAGGAGATTATTAAAGGGCATTTAGCTTCAGTTAATTTCCTTTATAATGTTAGTTAAACAACACTTTAATAAATGTATACTTCACCTCAGTACGAGAAGGAAGAGATAATTTTCTCACACAGTTAGAAATGTTCCTCACACACACATTGATTTTGATGGTCGCTTGTTGTCTGTGTGGGGACTTAACTGCACATTGTATCCCACCCTTGATCGTAATGGAGAAAAGCCCCACCCATCAAAGTACAACATCCGTTAAAGAGAGCATGTGTCCAAATTCTCCCTATGGATGTATGGAGACTCCAGAACCCATCTGCACGACAATACACGTGGTGCCGATGTGCAAATGGCCGGCTATCTCTTGCAAGGCTTAGACAGATTTTCATCAATCAATGACTCTTTTTAAATGTCATAGACATGTTGAACACCACCCAAGTGGTTTTCGGAGCACCACAATGGTTGTTTTCTTCATATACTTTCCCCGGCTCGAAAATCGTGGCACTGCCCATTGGACTTCAATGTGAGTCTTCTGCAAGATGACGCTTTTTCTGTCGACTTTCTGAACTTTTGGGATTTTACTACTATACGGAAGCCTTCCTACTCCTGCCTCACACAATGGTGGACAATGCGAAGAACCCATATTCAGACACTTTTGCAGCAATATAGCTCTTTGTACAAAGGATGAATCCGGCTGCAATCTCTAATTGCAAGAATATTGTCTCTCCAGTCAAGCCTTCAAATCCAGTGCTGAAAGGACTAGTTTCTCTACTAGCAACGAAAAAGCCTCCTTGCTTAAACTCTGTGCAAAACAAGCCAGAGGGGCTTAAAAGGCTGCGAATGGAGAACTACAGGTCTATTGATACTCCTTCCAATTTTTTTTTGCTTTGGAGCAGCAAAAAAGAGAAACCAAGCAAATAACTTTCGCTGCAGGCACCAGGAGGGCCGAACAACACACGATCCAAAAAGCAGTGAAGCACTTGACGAAACAATACTTCTCTGACTCTGTATTGTGCAGAAATATGGAAACAAAAAGAATAATGATTAGTTCCTTAACCACTTCTTTGCGCCCACCTTGTCGAATCTGCATGCCAACAACTTGAACAAGGAAGTGACCTGTTGACGAACTTTTTTATCTGCTTTTGCAAAACTTTGCCCACAGGTAAAGCTTCTGGACTTTGATGGAATTCCTGCAGAGTTTCTACAAAGCCTTCTGGGTTTGTTGGGACCTCTGAGTTGCTTGACTCTAAATTGATAGCCTACAATCAGGCTTGTACCACTCAGCTGTCGCAGGGCATACTTGCTTCTCATACCTAAGAAAGGAGACCTCCGCAGACTTTAAAAATTGGCGTCCATTTCGCTCCTCTGGCAGCGACTACAAGATTTTCTCAAAAGTTCTTGCCAACCGCCTCAAACCTCTGATTGGGGAGATTGGACAACTCCCGATCAAGTTCTATTGCATCCAAAAGACAATACATGATAGCATTTTTATTGTACGTGACATGATCGATATTTGTATTGCTGGAACATAGACATGTTTGGTCTAGTGTGTTTTAGACAAGAAGAACTTTCGACACGATTGTATCATTCTTATCTTTTGCTGTTTTACGGGTTTGGTTTTAAGGAAAATCTTTATTTGTTTATTAATCCTATTGACATAATATTATTACTTGCTCAAGAAAGGTAAATAGCGCACATGCTTGAGAGTCGCCTTTTCTCTGTACACCAGGGGTATTCAGTGCAAGGGGCCCCTGTCTGGCGACTCTACTATACTCCCTATCAATATGTGTAACCTTTAGCTACAGTCGTTTACGTACGACGACATGGTTTATCTTCACTTGACGTTAGAAATCAATCCTCGTAAGACCATTGGCTTATGCGGATGAATCTCTGCGCAATTGTGCACTCGATGACGAGTGTTCAGTCTTTGGTTGAGTCTGTCGAAAAGGATTTAGTCTTGCTAGCCTCGACGTATAAGTTTAATTTGGAAAAGAAGCAAAGCTTTTTACTTAGCCACAGAGAATGAAACTCCCTTTCCAACCTACCAGAGGCAAGACTTGAATGGACATGAAGGAATACCACTACCGTTCTCGGTGTCTTCTCTGGACTCAAGATTTTAATTCTAAAAAACTGGGGAATTCGCTGATTACTAAACTGGCAGTGCGTTGATATAAAACTCGAGGGAATTATTGAGGGCAGGCTTTTCCTACCGGGATCGGTAAACTCTGGTATGCGTAATAATCTTGCAGGCTCAATGCTAGTAGCATGTCTTTCAAGGCACTGGCAGGAACCCAGTTAGTTTAGTCCTTAAAAATACTTTACAAGCTTTTTTGTAGATTTTTCTGGGGGGGGGAAGAGTAGGGAAGCACTGGCTCCGGAATACTTCAGATGGAACAGAATACTAAGCCCTGCACTGCGAGGTGGACAGGGGCTTAAAAGATGTGACGAGTAATAGATGAGTTGGCTTGTTCTAGCCTTCCTTTCAGTTAGAAGGCTCTAACTTCCGCCCGATCCATGGCGAAGCATTTGCCCAGTTGCTTGCTTGACAGCAGCTGGAAACTAGGCTATGGGTGACCGAGTCTTTTTTCCTTCTGATACGAAGTCAGCGTGGATATGAACATCGAGCACTTGCTGTTTTAACCGGGAAGCATGCTGGAAGCATGGCAGGCCTGTTTCTTTTCGCCGTGTTAATAGCCAGTGCTTTCCCTTCAGATGTTTTTAAATGAACCAATATTTTTAAAAATTTTTTCGATGGGGTCTGTAGTGACAGATCTTTATGCAAAGTTATCGTGATGTCGGGCGTTACCTCTACAGAGTAAACACCTCAGGAACCCCCTGTAAAGTAGATGAGCAGCTGCTGATTAATTCGCTGTGGCCCAAGTGTGAGGTCCATCAGGTTAATTGGCAGAATTTTTCATCGTGTGAATTTTCACGGACTTTTAGAAACCGGGTTAAAATGGGACCAGACTAGAAGAATGCCTCAATGTTTCCAATGTCCCTTTCCAAATCTTCTAATTTTATTTCAAAGGTTTTAGTGTTTTAACACGATGGAGAATGCCTCAGTGGTTCACATTCTATGTGTTCTCACCTCTTTTTTCCTGGCAAACCCAGCAGAGCCACAAGCTCATTTTGGCGAGCGCTGCCTTCAGCTAACGTTTTACACATCCAATTATGGCAGAGGATGTTACAAGAACCGATTGTTCAAGGCGCTCAGGCGATCTACAATAAGGCTGGCTAGCGATACAGCACTCATTGCCTGCCCATTGTAATTCATTCTGTCCCAGACTAGCCGGGGATATTCTGAAAAACTCGTGAATTGTGCCCCTTTTCGCAGAATCGCGACTGAGAGGATTGGTAACCTCTAAGACCATTTTTTCACATTTCATTGAATGTTCAATGGTTGGCCCCTCGCTTTTTGGATTATTCGCTGTGATCCGGAGCCTCGGTACTGACTTTTCGCCAATTGTGTTTTTATATACTTGGTTTTCAATGATCCTTGTATCAATGCAAAATTGAATGTCTTTAGCAACTTTTTTTGTTTGAGCGCAAAACTAGCCATACTATTTATCGAGGAATCGAAAACTGAGAACACTGAGTTTTAGCTGATGACGTTATAACTATTTTATAAAGCATGGTTTTACCAGGTCGCCGTGTTCTTTTTGAGTTTTGAAATTCAAGATCCTTTATTTAACAAAACCGGTGGTGTGCGAGAAGCAATCTTTAGTAGCACGGTTGGTTGGTGTGCTGACAATCCCATTTATATTTTAAAATATTAACTTCTTTGTTTACCCCTTCCTATTCCTGGTTGTTTTTTTTTTGAATGCTCTGTACGAACTTCTTGCATAAAGGAGAAGAAAAGTCAAAAGTCCTCCTGTCTCTCTGCCTTCTACTCTGCTATCTCTTCTGCTCCGCTACTTTCTGTGGCTGCTCTCTCTCTTCCTCCTCTCTCTCTCTCCTCTCTCTCTCGTCTCTCTCGTCTCGTTGCTCTCTCTCCTCTCCCGTTCTCTCTCTTCTCTGGTTCTCTCCTCTCTCTCGTTCTCTTTCTCTCTCGTTCTCTCGTCCTCGTCTCGTTCTCTCGTCGTTTTCTCTCTCTCTCTCCTTTCTCGTTCCTCTCTCTCTCTCTCTCCTCTTCTTCTCTCTCCTTCTCCTCTCTCTTCTCTCTGTCTCTCTTCGTCTTTCTCTCTCTCTCGGTCCTCTCGCTCTCTTTCTCTCTCTTTCTTCTCGTTCCTTCTCTCTTTCTTTCTCTCTCCTCTCTCTCTCGTTCTCTCTCTTTTCCCCTTTTCTCTCCTCGTTTCTTCTCGTTCTCCCTCATCTCCTTTCTTTCTCTCTCTCTTGTCTCTCTCTCTCTTTCCTCTCTCTCCTCTCTCTCTCTCTCTTTCTCCTCGTTTCTCTCTCTTCTCTCTTCCTCTCTCTCATCTCTCCTCTCTCTCTCGGTTCTCTATCTCTCTCTTCGTTTCTCCTTCCTCTCTTCTCTGTCTCCTCTCTCATCTCTCGTCGTTCTCTCCTCTCTCGCTCTCCTCTCTCTCCTCGTCTTCGTTCTCCCTAATCTCCTCTTTCTTTTTCTTTCCCTCCGCTTTTCTCCCTCTCCTCCCCCTCGTTTCCCTCCCCCCCCCTCCCCCCTCTCCCCCCCTTCGTTTTCTCTCCCTCTCTCTCTCCTCTCTTTCTCTCTTCTCTCTCCCGATTCGTTCTTCTCCTTTCTCTCTCTCTCTCTCCTTTCTCTTTCTCGTCCTCTCTCGTTCCTCCTCTCTCTCGTTCTCATCTCTCACGTCTCTCCTCTCTCGTCTCCCTCTCTCCCTCTCGTTCTCCCTCTCTTTCTCTCCTCTCTCCTCTCTCTTTCTGTTCTCCTTCTCTCTCGTCTCTCTCTCCTCGTCTCTCCTCCTCTCCTCCGTCCTCTCTCACTCTCCTCTCCTCTATCTCTCCCTCTCCTCCCTCTCTTCCTCTCTCTCTTCGTCTCTCTCGTTCTCCTCTCATCTCTCTCGTCTCTCCTCTCTTCTCTCCCTCTCCCTTCTCGTTCCTCTCTCGTTTCTCTTCTCGTTCCTTCTCTCTCGTGTCTTCTTTTTTCTCTCCTCTCTGGTCTAATGTATGCCCATATTGGTGCTAGTATGAATAAGGGACCTGGATGCATCCAATATTCTTGTGGTAAGCGTCATGACGTCTGTTCCGGTTGGATGGGATTGGGAAAGGGGGGGGGGGGGGGGGGGGGGGGGGGGGGGGAGCCAGTGGCGCTAAATTCCAGTTCCTTTCCCTCCCAGAACATCGGTTTTTGTAGAAGATTTAAACTTTAAATAAAACTTCATCTCAATGAATATCAAATTCGTAGGAACATTATTATTTACATTTATCTATTCAATATAAAATGTTCAGTGTTGGGTTCAGTAGTGAGGTGTCTCCTCATAACTCACCAAGACCTGAACCCTCGCTGCCTGAAATTTGGCATGCCACAAGGGTACTCTTGAAGTGGTAAGAGTGGAAATTTGGGTTTTGGCTAAATTAAACACCCCTTTTGAAAGATAAATTAACACGACCTTATTATTATACCTTTATCAGGCGCAATTCTTGGACGCCTCACTCTCGATGGGGTCGACAGGCGCATCCTGAGTTAAACCAAAACCTCCCTACTCAGTCTTATCTCGCCATTTTGCTTGGCCTGCTCAACAATGCCTTAGTTTTTGTAACGGGCTGCAGCAGTTTTTGGGAACGAATAAAGTGCTCAAAAAAAATGTTCTTTCATCTTTCCTCATGCATGTCATCAAATGCGCCTGATCACATACCTACGAATCACTGATGTACATCAGACTTTTGTAAGTGTTATAAATTTCAAATTAGAGCTTGGAGCGATTTCATGCATTAATTATGAGCCGATTTTCCAGCCATCTATCGTGGATTGAATTCAGTACCACATAATATAAAAATAATTTTGACTTTGGAGAAATTGGATCACGTGTACTGAATAACTCAAAAAATCCTTGGAGGAGAACTGAAAATGTTAATGAAATCGCGATGTTTACTTTTTTGCGGGTATGTGCTCATTAATCAATCAATGCTATCGCTTGCCAAACGACAGCCATATCCTTAACCATTTTCATTGGGGCATTGTTGAAGTGCTTTAGCCAATGGCCGAGCACCCTAACAGTCGATACCAGGACAAGTTCATGTCCTCGATCGGGATGTCAGTCCGCAGGTTGCTACAAGGTAAGGCACATGGTAATGTGGGCAGAATTAATCTGTAAGGGACTCTCCATGGTTGTGTCATGCCTCATGCCCTGTTTGTTTACTTACGAACGCCATGGTGGCAAGTTTTTCCAGCCCCAATTCTATGAAATGATGATGGGTGGTGGAAGGTTTTGGTACTTTTAAAAACCTCACAGCATACGAGCAATCACCGTTCCTTTTCCCTCGTGACTGTTTAATAAAGCAATTGGGTGATATTTTTAATGTGAACCGGGTGTGCTTTACAAAGGTTAGATGTTTTCTCTTTGTGAGGTTTTAAGGGCAAAATATATACCGTCTTTGAATAACACCTGATTTCTGAGGCCGTTTACTCATAATGAGCGGTTTCTAAATTCCAGAGCAAATTGTTTTCCCCCAACCCGTCCAACAAAACCACAGCTGTTTGTAAAGATTAATGTTTGTGCACCATCTCTCTATGAAACGTTGATGATCAATGCAATATGTTTTTGTTTTTTCATTTGTTTATTGATCATAGAATAAATTGGGTGTTGGGTTAAATTTAAACACATCCGCTTTACGAAGGATAGATTTATTGGGTGCTCATCCACACAAACAACAAGCTCAAATGAGCTAAGATCCCTCGTCCTCTTAATGATGACGTCATAAAAACGAATATGACGTCAATTATTGTGATGTATCAGTTTGCGATAAATTATCTGTGCCTAATGCCCGGCTTGATTCTCCCGCAAACTAAAATTCAAACAGCTTTGCTAGTTCGGAGAATAATGGTATAGGCGATTTCCATTAGCGGCGATATTATGACGGTCAACTTTTTTTTCTCGGAAGAATTTCCTCCAAATCGGAGATGTTACTGCCGTGCGCAGTGGCTTTCTGCATATACACTGGCAAGTTCACGAAGAATCCGATGGAAAACTCTGGGTTGTGAATCAAAAAAATTCAAAAAAATAATAGGGAATGGACGCAATAAAAATGATATGACGTTCATAGTATTATCATAGTGTCCGGTAAATTCATCTCTGCTAAATGCCCTGTTTGATCCTGCAAACAGAAATTCCAAAAAGCTCTTGCCTAGTTTCGCGGAGAATAATTTTTTTAGGCGAATTTTCATTAGCGGGAGATATTTTGATGGCATAATTTTTTTTCCTCGCGGAATTTTAAAAAATCGGAGATGGTTTAACTGTCTGCGCAGTGGATTTTTTACATGTATATGCCAAGTTCAGAAGTTCGATGAAAACTGGTAGCTGTGAAACAAAAAGTCCACAAGAAGAAGAATGAGACATACAACGTGGAGTAAACTTAGATCCTTCCACATGGCGGCACACATCTTGGTCAGCCTTCTGTAAACTCGCTGTGGCCTAAAACGCCACTTTATTACTCCCCTCCCCGCCCGCTCAACAATGCCTTGACTTGGAAACACGGTTGCAATGGTTCTTTAACGATAAACCCAATTTTTTCTCTTCTCACTCATAATCATTGAATGCCTGATTTTTCTTACCCACAATCCTGTATCTCAATCGCTTTTGTTGGTCTATATGTTAAAAAATAGTATGTTTGGAAGATAATTTAATGCATTAAACCATGTCATTTTTCCCATGTTTCCTGAGCAAAACTAAGATCCAAGCTTTCATGACATCTTGGATGCTGCTATCATGTGTGTAACCTACCTGCTTGTGGTGAGGATATGAAGTATAGAGAGATTCCACTGACCTTGGCAGTGATATCATGTCTCCGCAATTGTTGAGCCAAAGTCATTGACATCATCGGTCAGGGTTGGGGAATCATTGATCATCTGGGATCATGGGTGCTGGCGCTGTCGGTACATATCAGAGGCATGAAAGACCGGTCTTTAAGGGTCCTTGTGCTTCCATTCTTTGGCTCCCATGGGATGTGAGACTTGGACTCTGACCCAGGGATCTGAGACACGGAAGACTTTACCTTTGGTACCCCTCAGGTCTCTTTGGAGAAACCTTTGACAATCGCTGGTCAGATATTTTTGTCCATGAGCATTGTAGAGGAGCCAAATGGATTTTTACCTGTATATCCATGAGCCTCAGCTGAGGCGTATGGTCACTGTGGCTCGTTTTCGTGATGCTGAAACTCCTGCTTCACCAGATCTCTCAGTGAGGAGCCTCATGAGCGGAGGGGCCCAATGGACTGACCACGTGCCTCGTGGTTGCAGAGCAGGTTGACCGGCACTCAGGTAATGGGAATGGGCCCAGGCATCGCCTGGGGATGGCCAGACGGAGGCCTTCTGGACGTACGGAAAAGGTGGATCAGACAAGCGGAAAAGTGGAGGAACGCAGGACGCGCTGCTCCGGCACATGCTCCCAATACCTGAACCTGACCTGATTTCCACGATGGACTTCCACGTACAATTCATGGTATAAAATCGAACAGTAATTTTGAATAATTTGAGGATGAATCACAGTAGAACTAATAAGTGTCGAAAATCCTAAGTGACATCTGAAAATTTAAGAAAATTTATCGATGTTTCTCTTTTTGGCGGGTAATGTCCCATTAATTACCAATCAGCCTTCTACATTGCCTTGCCAAGCCAACCACCTAATCAACCAATTTCAATTGGAAAAGTTTGCTCGAGTGTTAACCACTTGGCAAGCGCTCTACT
>CM068964.1:26151852-26167476 GCA_035128595.1 Eptatretus atami
CGCCCATTCTTATCCCCCCCCCATTCTATCCCCCTCATCTATTCCCCCCCCATTCTATCCCCCCCATTCTATCCCCCTCCCATTCTATCCCCCCATTCTATCCCCCCCATTCATCCCCCCCATTCTATCCCCCCCATTCTATCCCCCCCATTCTATCCCCCCCATTCTATCCCCTTCCCCCCATTCTATCCCCCCCACTTCTTATCCCCCCATTCTATATCCCCCCATTCTCCCCCATTCTATCCCCCCATTCTATATCCCCCCATTCCATCCCCATTCTATCCCCCATTCATCCCCCCATCTATCCCCCCCATTCTTATCCCCCCCATTCTATCTCCCCCCCATTCTATCCCCATTCTATCCCCCCATTCTATCCCCCCATTCATCCCCCCCATTCTATCCCCCCATTCTATCCCCCCATTCTATCCCCCCCATTCTATCCCCCCCATTCTATCCCCCCATTCTATCCCCCCCCATTCTATCATCCCCCATTCTATCCCCCCCATTCTATTCCCCCCCCCCATTCATCCCCCCCATCTTATCCCCCCCATTCTATCCCCCATTCTATCCCCCCCCATTCTATCCCCCCCATTCTATCCCCCCCCATTCTATCCCCCCCCATTCCCCCCCATTCTACCCCCCCCATTCTATCCCCCCCCATTCTATCCCCCCCATTCTATCCCCCCCCATTCTATCCCCCCTCCTCTTTTATCCCCCCCCCCATCTATCCCCCCATTCTTTATCCCCCCCCATTCTATCCCCCCCATTCTACCCCCCCATTCTATCCCCCCCCATTCTATCCCCCCCATTCTACCCCCCCCCCCCCCATTCATCCCCCCCCCATTCTATCCCCCCCCATTCATTCCCCCCCCATTCTATCCCCCCCCCCATTCTATCCCCCCCCCATTCTATCCCCCCCCCCATTCTATCCCCCCCCCCATTCTATCCCCCCCCCATTCTATCCCCCCCCCATTCTATCCCCCCCCCATTCTATCCCCCCTTCTTTTTTGGGCCCCATCTCAGTGTCCCGTCAGCGAAGCGAAGGTGGTATTTGCTGGTGTGTGGACATATATGTATATATATAAAGACCCACCCACATCTCTCACCTGTGAATGGAGGAATAACCAATCAGCTGTCACCGAATCGACTATACCCAGGTGGCTAGATTATACAAATGACTCACCCTCCCACAAGCAACCCAAGAAGATTTACACAAGTAAGTGCTACGCTGTTTCAAACCCTTCCACGAGATTCCTCAACAACTATAAGGATGTTCACACACAGTACACACATGAGAATCCCAATGCTATACACCCCCTCAGCTACCGGACCGGTTTCATCCCTTATTGGTGAATCATCAGCGATAGCGCAGACAGAAATGCATACCAATGAGGCTCCAAAGCATGTACCACGTGCAAACGTCAAAAGCAGTCAATAAATAAAGAAAGACCCAACCACATCTCTCACCTCTGAATGGAGGGAATAGCCGATCAGCTCTTAACTAATTGACCTCACCCAGGTGGCTGGGATTATATAAATGATTGACCCCTCCCACATTCCTCGAGCCAAATAAGCTGCGTATAGCAACCCAAGAAGTCTTACATAAGGTAAGTTCTACGCTGTTTCGAACCCTTCCCAGAGTTCCTCAACAACTATCCCAGAGTTCCTCAACCAGTCCATTAGCTGAGGGGGTATATAGCATTGGGATTATCATGTGTGTATTATGTGTGAACGTCTTTATAGTTGTTGAGGAACTCTGGGAAGGGTTCGAAACAGCGTAGCACTTACCTTGTGTAAGTCTTCTTGGGTTGCTTGACACAGCTTATTCGGCTGGAGGAGTTTGGGAGGGGTCAATTATTTTTACATATATACATATATATGTATATATATATATGTGTATATATATACACTCCCAGACAAGGTGGCATTTACAGGCAACCAATGCTGAAGGAACGGAAAACATGGGCTGTTTTTTCTTCCAAACACCAAAAGAAAAGTTATCATGCATAAAAAGTCTTCAGATTATGGGCTCACCTTTCCATAGCTCGGTCTGCATTTAAATTGTCCCACTATATCAAAACGGCATATTGTTGTGCTCGGGAGAGACCAGCTGACACAATACAGAAACTGACAATGTTCCCACTGGTGATGATAAACCACCTGATAGCAGCTTCAAGCTACAAAGGGAAAAGGTCGGTCCATCAAACACAATAGTCTGCATCGACTTCATCCAGTTGTTTATGTGTTAATGGACAGAGGTAACTACCAGGAAGGACTCTACAACAATATCCTGAATCCTGTATGGAAGAAATGAACATTTCTGTGCAACAGGTGATGATGGTGTAGTAAGTAACATGTGCTCTTTATCAGTCAGGATGCACTCAGAATCAGTTGTCAATGTCTCCATGACTAGTACCAATCCTGGATAGGCCGTCACTCCAATACAGGTGTGTAAATCCTCCACCAAGCAGAAATTGGGAACCGAACCCACAAAATTGTATCCCCTATTCGATACCAACTGCTCCTTTTGTATATCTAAAAATAGGATTGCGCATCCTGAAGCTCACTTAGATTAGGAGCAACAGTCACTCAAACCTCCCATAGACCCCCCCCCAGACCCTGATTCTTTTTGTAATGCCTTGAACAAACTTTGGTACATCACAGGTGATGATGGTTGTGGTGAGGTTTCATTGAAATATTGTGAGTAGTTTCGGAGAAGAGAGCAAATCCCTATTTTGGGGGAGCCCAACCGGACATGAATGTTCAGATCCCCCCCCCCCCCCCCCCCCCCGTAGACCCCTCTAGACCTTGATTTTTTTAATGCTGTGAACAAACTTTGGTGCATCACTGGTGATGAAGGTTGTGATCAATCTTAATCGAAATTGTGTGTGTAGTTTCGCAGAAGAGAGCAAATACCAAATTTTTTTTGGGGGGGGGGGTCAACTCCCCCCCTCCCCCCTCCCCGTAAATACCCTTTATGAGCATACATTTTGATGCGGTCAATAAACCTTCGTTAGTCATCAGACGTGAAGCTTGTGGCCAAATTTCATCAGAATCGTGTGTTTGGTTAAAGCGATAATGAGTGAAGTGTTTACTCACTCACTCACTCACTCACTCACTCACTCACGTACAGACACTGCTTCATCGCATTAGCTCACTGGACTAAAGTCCAGATGGGCTCATGATGTTGTCACTTCCTTGGGATGACTGTCATGGGGGAACGTCTGCATGTGTATCACCATGTCTTGGAGTCAATATGGTGACTGACGATAAATGTGCTTCAAGTGCAACAAGAGATGCACATGAGTATTGATTCTAAGTGCCGTCTTTCATCCGATTCCAAACGTGACTCATTACTAGGATATACAAGGAACTTTGGTGCAGGAGGAGGCCATTTGGCCCATCACGCCTGTGCTACACCAACCCAACCATCACCCATCCACATGCAAGCCACCTACAAGTCCTGCCAACATCCCTATAATACCCTTCTATCTCTAATGTATCTCGGTACCTATGTAATTCCAATTTAAACCTATCTACCCTTTCTGCTGTCATGACCTTTCCAGGGAGACCATTCCATGCATTAACTACTCTCTGACAGAAAGACCCCAGCCTTACTACCCTCCTAACTCTCCTCTTCTTTACTCTCAGACTATTATCCCATCACTGTCTATCCAGCTGAAAGACTCTTCTGCACTTATTTTGTCGATACCCTGATATTTGCTCCCACCATTATCACCGAACAAACTCAATCTAATTACAGCTTGATGTCTGTCTCTCTCTATCTCTATCTCTATCTCATATCTCAAAAAGGTATTGATGGATTTGGACCAAACTTAGTGGACAGGTTGGGTGTGTGACAAAGATGCATCGTTTCAATTTTGGTGAGGATCTGCCTCCGGATACGATAATTTTTTGATTTTTAAGTGATTCTTCACCATTGGAAGATGGGGCCAAAAACGATGTCTAGCATGATATCTCAAAAAGTTGTGGACGAGTTATGCCAAAACTTGGTGTATGAGTTGGTTAGGTGACAAGAACAAGCCGATTAGATTTTGTTTCAGATCAGAATGCATTTCTGCATATCAGTGGGATACAAAACGTAAACTGTTCAGCCTGGCGGAGGTATGCGCTCCACCGAGTGCCTTTTATAGTGTACAGTTTTATTTTTTTTTTTGAGTTTTTTTTTTTATCGAGACTCATAGAGGACACAGAATGGATCAGGATGTAACAGAATGAAAAGAACAGTAAAAATCGAGGGGGGACAAACCAACAGCAGGGTTGAGGGACAAAATAGAGAGACGGAGAAATAAGGGATGTGGGGAATAATGAAGGCAAGGGGAGGACACATGGGGTGGACAAGATGGATTCAGCTGCAAACTCTCGTCATAACTAGAAGGGCACTCAGTGGAGTGCAACCCTCCGCCATGCAATGCCTGATCCATGAGAATATATCTGGCCCCATACATTTTTGAAATATCATGCTATACGTACTCTATCATTTTTGGCCCTATCTCAATGGTGAAGAATCGCTTTAAAAATAAATAATTTTCGTTTCCAGATCCAGATTCAGATCTTCACAAAAATTGAATCGATTCATCCTTGCCAAACATCCAACGTGTCCACCAAGTTTCGTCTGATTCCGTCCACAACTTTTTGAGATATCATGCAATCTATCTGTTTAGCCCCATCTCTCAAAGGTGAAGAATCACTTTTAAAAATTCTAGTAGCCGTATCCGGATCCGGATTTTCATCAAAATCTAATGAGTTTGTCCTTATCTCACACCCAACCTGTCCACAAAATTTCATCCGGATCCGTCCACAACTTTTTGAGATATTCTGTACACAGACAAACAGGCAGACAGAAAGGGGTTTAAACATCACCTCCTTCACCTTCGGTGGTGGAAGTAAAAATGGGAGGAAAACTGTAAACACGGAAAGAGTTGCATTAGTGGAGGGTTAGTAGTGGTAGAAAAGATTATGATTGTGGATGTGGCATAATCTGAGATGGTGATGAACAGTTGTCTTGAATTCCTTCTCCTCCTCTCTTTGTCCTCCATCTCTTCTCTTTTTTCCTCCCTCTCACCCTCCCTCTCTCTCTCTCCTTTTCTTTCTTCCATTGTCAGTTTGTTGCCATTTTACCCTTCGTCATCTCGATCTTACATGAAACCAATTTTCAGCTATAACATGCAATCCCATTATCAGGTGATGCTTCGAGATCACTCCCCGCTTGAGTGCCATCCTATTTGAGAATGAAGCTTTATCAGTGTTGTTTTCCCCTTTTTTTTCAAATAATAACATGGAACGTCCATCAAAGAGTGGTGTCGATAAAGGAATTTCTACTCATTATTTCTGCACCACTGTTTTGCAGATATCTTGTACTATTGGAGGAAAGCTGAACATACCCAGTCAACCCAGTCATCCTTTACAATGTAAACGAGCTGTGAGTAACCTGCACATTATCTCAACATCTGGCCTTGCTCCATGGTCGTAAACCTCTCGCAGATTAAATCCCACCTTTAACGTAGATGGGAGAAGTATTCCATCATCTTGAATGTTAATTGCAATTAATTCGCTTCTTTTGCATTAATTGTGAATGTTCACACCACAATAAGAGAAATCAAAATGGCTTCTCCTTGTGTCACTTACCCAACTCCACTTTTTTGATTTTTACATTCTTATAATTCTGTAACACTCACGAAGGAGTTTCTACATCCAGAACATTTAGGAGAAGGACGTTAAGAGACTTCAGTGTACTTATTACACGATTTATGAGGACATTAGTCGACGATCGGCACAGTTTATGGGATTTGAACCTGAGATCCCATGAGCATCACGGGTGATGTGTTCAGATGGGGATGCCAAACAGGGATGCTATTGGTATCTAATGCTAACAATCATGGAGATGTTTTTCATTTTTCTACCAATTACTCGTGAAACGGAATGTGGTAAATCAGAGTAAGCAGTGCAGGGTTTTGGCAAAAGGATTTATTGAAGGTTGAACCAGGGTGGCCATAATTGGACAAGACACTGATTCATTAAAGCAGTGTTGCTGGAAAAGGAATTCATTTGCGGAACCAAATGATATTCCACAACTTTTCCGAGCTTATATACAGTATTTCCATAAAATTGATATAAAGTTCTTCCATGATGGTCTCTTTCTCGTTTGTACTTTGACCATTTGAACTGCAATAAAAACTGTTTACCATGCTGTAAAACGGAAGTGTAATCATGGCGAATGGAATTAAACTACGATATTCATTACCAGCATAGAGATAGAGATTGATCATTTTAATAATTCTGATCGCTCCAATTGTTAATAAACCCAAACATTACTAATTCGGAATAAAGATCTTTTGCAATTGTTTTGACAACCTTCGCATAAACCTTCAATGTCTCACGTCTCTCACTGTGAGATGAAGTTACGCTTTTGCTTTTAATGAGCGATTTCCTCATACACATCTGACCATGTGTTCGATTGTGACGTCATCGTGGTGACGTTGATTGCTCTTGTGACGGTCAAGTGATATGAGATTGAGGCATTTTAAACGCCTGCTGATTATGATGAAAGCAGGAAAACTTTGCTGTTCCTTCATTCAAATATCATTCGATGTATTAGTTTGTTTGTGTTGTTGGTGTTGTTGTTGTTGTCGTTGTTGTTTTCCCATTAAAAAGTTATTGAAAAGGTTAAGGGTGCCGAGCGTTTCGTGTACACACAAGGTATATCAAAACATTAAAAAAAAACCAAGCTGCATTTCACACAATGCTGCATAGCAGGCCCAGGTATTCTGAACACATAAATACTGTTGATAACAAAGTTTAACCATCGGTGACGTAAAACTGCAAAAGTCTGACTGTTTTGTTAATTATGTACAATATCCGTTTGTTCCATACAAAAATGGACATAAATGTGAGAGGACACAATCAGGAAAATATCGACACGACAGGACACCACCTTAGGCCGACCATTGTTCAAAATCTTTGCTTTCTAAATGCCGAAACAGTTGCCCTGCTAACTTCCTATTCACCACCACAGGTGGACTCGTGGGTGGATCCTGTGGTGCACTCTGAAGTCGATCATGAACCTCTTAGGTTGTGGATAAAGATTCGACGCAACAACAATCGTGCCATTTTTTTGATGCAAATCTTCCCAATCTTCCAGGAAATTATTTGTGTCATTCCAATTATTCCCACCTTCTTGTGGGGTTGGCCAGGGAAGTTTTTTTGGCTAAGATTTTCACGACCCAGCTGGCCAGGCCTGACATTCGACTGAATTTTTTATTTGTTCAGGGTGCCGGAAATAACTCACCTATTCTTCATGAAAAAACAGACAACGTGGGATCTTTAAGGTACACCAGCTCATTCTGGCAGACGGGACACCCAGCTTAACTTTCATCAGATGGACAGACCACATTTTGATACTTCGTCCTGCATGTGAAATACCAGGATGAGAGTTTATAGCTGGGATGAGATTCGAACCCAGGCTAGACAGTTCAAAGGTAAGTGCACACACACCTTCGGCGAGCTTGGCAGCCAAATTATTTGTATCACTGAGACTAAGTATGACTAAGCGTTCTGAGTTATATTGCATCTTGTTTGAACAATTTTGATTGTTGTTAATAAATTGTATTAACGATGTGACGTTCAGCAGTTTCTCCAAGATAAAAATTATTTTGCTTCTTCCAGGTTATAGAAATAGGCAAAAGGATGGAACTGGTGAACATTTCCGTTTGTATTTTGAAGTCGTCATATGATGGCATCCATATTATGACTCTCAACAATTTTCTCAGAATATTCACAGTTAGTTACTGACAAACATATGAGCTTGTTGAGGATAAAGAAATGTACCGTAATACTAATCGGCTGCTTCGGTCAAGAACATCTTGACCTTCAGATTTTGAAGTTATACCTTCCATCATCCCTAGCCCTTAACTAAAATAGACATCTGCTTGAACGCTACAAACCGAAGACATAAAATATTCCATTAGAGGGAGTAAGGGTGGTAAATAATCTCAGACAAAGTGATCTGTCCTCCACAGACACCATTCTCACCTCGATATTCATCATTCGCTGGCCGGAATATCAGGGAATATTTCAGCCCAGAAATTGAAGGGCACGGGCAGGCCAACCATCGAGAATTCCACACCATTTTCTCAACCAGCTCACCTCTTGTGAATGTCCTCATGCCGTAAGACCTTGTAGATAATCCAGTAGAAGATGTTGAATATGAGGAAGGCGAGCGGGAAGGCAGCTCGAGAAATCGTGTCAATGCGTTTTGCTCTGTCCAAAAACTTCTTCTTCATCGCATTGTGATCCATGGGTGTTACCGCCGGCAGTACATGCAGAGCAGAATTTGCTGATGTCAATCCTTTAACGGAGAGGCCATCTTTGGTCTGAAGGCATTTACCCATGCTGTACATGTTGATGCTTCTCTCCCTCCTGTTGTCCTCCTGTGGGTTTCACAATTGGTGGGTTAATGGCAGTAATCATGAAGTCAGCGCCTCGTCACAGCGTAACCGGCAATGCAGTAAGAGTATATTTCAATTCCTATATTGTTTATTTGAAGTCATTACTGTGCATCTCTTGTGAAAGATGTTCTGTGAGTTGATGCTCCCAGCAGGCTGGATCATGGTTGTGATGACACAACCAAGTTATGTGGACATTTTTTGTTGTGCAGTTTAATTGGCTAGAAATCTGTCATGACTACAAGACAGGAATAGTCCTCGAAAACGATTCCATAACTACCAATGATTCTATAGATTGAGGAACATGCAAGTATTTTATAACAAGAAATTTTCAGTAGTGAAGACACCACCAATTGGTACAGCTGTGTCCAATCAGGTCTGATGTTTGAACCACCGAATGTATTCACCGGGGCCGTGCAGGCATCGTGTGCCCAAGTGTCCCTTACCAAGTGGGAGGCACCCTTGCCTACTGGGTAGCTATACGAGTTGGTGGTGGTGCCTTCATTATTGAGTAACGGTCTTCACAATTCCAACCAGTTCTTTTTTTCAAACTACTACGAGGCACTTGAAACTATCCGTAGGCCTTATGTTTATGTACCTGTTTTGGTTGAATACCAGCTAAGAAGGTCGTAAAATGTTTGTTTCTCCTTCTGTTTATCACAAAATTAACAATATTACAGGAGTTCTGATTGGTTGTAAGAAACCAAGCTACTTCTTTTATCCCATGATCTCAGATTTAGGGTTTCTTATCGGACAGGTGAATGTGGAGATCGTTATTGTCAAACAGAGGACCAACTTGAAATAGCGTTGACCTTGTGAGTGGGAGCTAAAATTGCGTAGTCGTCACGATTCTCTGTAAAGTACAGACAAAGCATGTTGTTAACGTAATGTAGGATATATTCTGTCAAAACTAATCGAATCCAAAACGTCTCTCAATTGCATTCACACAGTGATGGAAAGATAAAGACTGATGAAAAAGGTTCTCCTCCAGTCTTGTTCTCTCTCAGCTCTCAAACCCATCCAACCCCGTCTCCATCCATCCATCAGGACCATACTCTGTACAGAATGTTGGTGCCACCAGAGCAGTCTCCTGTGCAATTGGGCACAATCCTGGACAGGTCACCACTCCGACACAAGATATTCAAATGGCTCAATCATCCCAGAAAGCTGGTACTCATTTTGCTGTCTTCAGAAGGACAACAGGCTGGGTCAACCCCACCTGGTAGTAATTCAACAGCCAAGCAGGATTTGAATTCAGGACACTAGGTTCCCAAGCCGATCACCCTAACCATTAAGCCAACACCAGACATACCTCCATCTCCACTGGGATACATGTGTTCTTCCAGGAACCCCTTCCTGGGTAAAACTTCCAAAATCCAGGCTTGCTTCACACCTCAACTCTTTTTCTCTAAATGTCTCCCTTTTGCAGAACTTTCTTCTGCACTCTTCCTTCCAGAGCTTCAAACAGGTGGTGCACCACCATCTAACATCATCCCCATCACGACTCATGATATTTTTAACCTCCGCCATCGAAGATCGGAGGTTACCGTTTTCACCCCTTTCTGTTTGTTTGTTTGTTTGTGAACAGTATTACGGAAAAACTCCTCGACGGATTTCGACGAAACTTGGTAGGGGGATTAGGTATGGTCTAAGGATCATGCCATTAGATTTTGGACTTTGTCCAAAATCCAATATGGCCGCTATGGCGGCCATTTTGAAAAAATATTTGAATTTCTTTTTTTTGCATTTCTACATGTTATAAGTGATTTCCAACAAAAAACATGCCAAAATTATAATTGCAGCTGATTTTGGAACTTCAGGTGGATATACCCACGTAAAATCAATTTCTGTCTCAAGGAATCTAGTTATGACGAATGAATTGAGTATGTAAAAGGGAAAGTTGCAAACTATAACTCTGTGAGCACTGTTGACGTCAAATTGAATGAATAGGATATCAGGTTCACTTGAGTGACCTAGCAGTATTGGCGGCGGAGGTTTTGCACTCTACCGAGTGCTCCCCCTCTAGTTTCCCCCTGTTAATGGAGCTAACCCTCTTACTTGTAGCCCTCTCTCTCTTTTTTTCCTATTTGTTTATTCCCTTGCTTGTTGTGTCCAACTACGGCCCCACTGTCAATATATTATCTTTTTACCCTCGATCTCCTCGCTCTTCCACTGAGGATAGATTTTTGTATAAAACAAGACTGTTACAGCAAGTGAATGTTTCATATTGATGCGCAATTTCTAAGAAATTACCAAATTATCTGTTTAGTGTGGTGGTTTTTTGGAGGGGTTTTTTTGCGTATCCGGCACATTTATCGGCTGGCAGAGTGGGGCATGTATGTTGGTAGCGGGCAGAAAGTGGTTCCGCATATTTTTCGGTGTTAATATTGTCTTGAACACTTTGGATACCAAGTACTGCTATGGATTAAAGAATTTGCTCAGTAAGATTGCCGAAACATTCTGGGACAAATACCGTTTTATTCACAATGCATAGCGATCCTTGGTGTGTGGCCGCATTCAATATGCCGTAGGGCCACTCCGAACCCAAACCTCAAGCTGGACCCTCACCCTATAACATGTGCTTCAAGTTTGTGATGGTCAGAAGTGGGATTCTCCACCATTCCTCCAATTGTGCATTTCTCGATACTTTCAGATTCTATAGTCGTTCTCATTGAGTCCGTAACAAGAGTTCTGACGAATTCTACAGACCTTGCCAGGAAACTTGTACAATGCTGGGATTGTGATCTGTCATCAAGTACTCATGTACCTTCACTCATTCATTCGTGACAAACTGTGAACCCACACATGTGCAAGCTGACGGCAATAAACAGGGTTAACATCATGGGTTCATTCACTTTGGATTCATAGACTCGTTAACGTGTTCATCTTTCCATGTTTGATGCTTGGTGTTATTAAACGGAGAATGCAATATAAGACTGTTGACTAAAATGGAACCCCAATGCAAATTATGGAGACTCTCTTACCGAAGATTAATATGGCCGGTTATTGACAGACACAGGAGGATGATGTGACACCGTACGCTAAGGGCATCGAGAGTTTTCGGGTCCAGGTCATTTATGATATCGAAGGATTCCCTCGAGGCCTCTAGGCTTCCATTAAAGCAACAATTTATTTTCCTCATCCATAACCAATATGCTTCTGTAATGATAATTGCACTAGCATCGATAAATGAGTAACCAATACTGTCAAGAATAACTGGTGAATGATACATGATCGATGCAAAACAGTTGTGGAGAGAACTGATAGTATCAGGTTTTGAGCATTTGTTTATCCCTGCTTTCTATGCTCGTCTTCAGAATGAGATGGTATCTGTTGTTTGGGAAGGGATAATGTTGCCTCTGAGTATGATTTGAGGGGATGGGTGGGGGTTCTGTTTGTTATCCTTAGGTTTTTTTTTCCAAGGAAGGCAACTTGGGGATCTTGGATGCAATGTAATTTAAGATTAAATACTTCTGCATGATCAAATGCCTTTCTGTTAATTTTACTCTGCCTCTGAGGGCATTCAACAAGTTATTGGAACAAAATACTAAGAATAGTACAAGAAAGTCGAACTGTTTTTTTTTTTAACAAGGGCGAGGCTCATGGAAAAGTGAGGGAACAGGGAGTAAAAGGCAAGTAATGGCAATTGGGCAATGTTTGGACACAACAGCCAAGGGAATGACTGGACAGGAAAAGATGAGAGAAAGGAGGGGTGGAAACAATAGCCTGCAAGTAAGAAGATTGGGTGTGGTGGGGTTAATGGGTTAGAAAAGATAATGGGTATGGATGGGTGATGATATGACATAGTAGCGCACCACCTGCTTAAAGCCACGGTGTTGAGGTGAAAGATTACATGGTGTTGAAATAGGCTGATGGGTAGAAGGTTACGAACTGTGGAAATAGGTTGAGAGGTGGAAGGTCAGGTGGTGTTGAAATTGGTTGTGTGGTGGAAGTTCAGGTGGTGTTGACATGGGTTGTGCAATGGAAGTTCAGCGTGGTGTTGGAAATAGGTTGAGAGGTGGAAGGTCAGGTGGTGTTGAAATAGGTTGAGACTTGGAAAGTTAGGCGGTGGTTGAAATAGGTTGAGAGGTGGAAGGTTATGTGGTGTTGAAATTGGTTGAGAGGTGGAAGGTTATGTGGGGTTAAATTGGTTGAGAGGTGGAAGGTATGTGGTGTTGAAATTGGTTGAGAGTGGAAGGTCAGCTGGTGTTGAAATAGGTTGAGAGTTGGAAAGTTCAGGTGGTGTTGAAATAGGTTGAGAGTTGAAGGTTATGTGGGTGTTGAAATAGGTTGAGAGGTGAAGGTCAGGTGGTGTTGAAAAGGTTGAGAGGTGAAGGTTATGTGGGGTTGAAATTGGTTGAGAGGTGGAAGGTTATGTGGTGTTGAAATTGGTTGAGAGTTGGAAGGTCAGCTGGTGTTGAAATAGGTTGAGAGTTGGAAAGTCAGGTGGTGTTGAAATAGGTTGAGAGGTGGAAGGTCAGGTGGTGTTGAAATAGTTTGAGAGGTTGAAGGTTATGTGGTGTTGAAATAGGTTGAGAGTTGGAAAGTCAGCTGGTGTTGAAATAGGTTGAGAGTTGGAAAGTTAGGTGGGTTGAAATAGTGAAGGTGGAAGGTCAGTGTGTTGAAATAGGTTGAGAGTTGGAAAGTAGCTGGTGTTGAAATAGGTTGAGAGTTGAAAGTTAGCTGGTGTTGAAATAGGTTGAGAGGTGGAAGGTTCAGGTGGTGTTGAAATAGTTGAGAGGTTGAAGGTTATGTGGTGTTGAAATTGTTGAGAGGTGGAAGGTTATGTGGTGTTGAAATTGGTTGAGAGTTGGAAGGTCAGCTGGTGTTAAATAGGTTGAGAGTTGGAAAGTCAGCTGGTGTTGAAATAGGTTGAGAGTTGGAAAGTCAGGTGTGGTTGAAATAGGTTGAGAGGTGGAAGGTCAGGTGTTGTTGAAATTAGGTTAGAGGTTTGAAGGTTATGTGGTGTTGAAATAGTTGAGAGTTGGGAAAAGTCAGCTGTGTTGAAATAGGTTGAGAGTTGGAAAGTTAGGTGGTGTTGAAATAGGTTGAGAGGTGGAAGGTTATGTGGTGTTGAAATTAGTTGAGAGTTGGAAGGTCAGGTGGTGTTGAAATAGGTTGAGAGGTGGAAGGTTATGTGGTGTTTATCACACTATTGTTGATTCCTTGAACTTGTTGACTGCCCCACATGTTTTTTTTTATCTTTTTAATTTTTTTGTTACATCATCCTGCTCTACATATTTCTTTCTATGCTTTCACTCTATACTCCACTAAACTTACTCTTGTATTAGTTTGCTCTTACTAACGAGTAATGAAGTCAGAAACTCGACTGTGCATGCTTTTAAAAACTAACATCACTACCTTGCGAGCCAACTCACATTGGCTCAACATTGGCAACGGTTGGAATGGTCACAGTAGGATTTCTGATGTTGGTCCAATGTCGGTAAAAATGACCTTCTGTTCATCCAACATTAATCCAACAGCAGCCACATGGTGTAAACGAGATGGAACAATGGCCAATGTTGTGCCAATGGTGGTGCTGATGTTGGGCCAACGTTAACCCAACGTCAGTGCATTGGCTGGGTAATTGATGCCTCTACTGGGTGGTGCTTCATCATACCAGCTGATGATCCATCTTTGTTCCTCTCTTATAAACTCCCATATCCCCCAGCTCACCTTGTTGTAAAAGGTGCAATAAATGCTAGTAGCAATGTAGCCAGAACAAAAGCAAAGTTGCCAAAGCAAAACTTTCCTGAGACCTGACAGCACAGTTCACTTTTGCTGTTTATCATCCATTGAGAATACAAATTAAAGTTAATTTGCAAACTATTGCAATTAAATGAGGAAATATTCAAGTACAAGATGTAAACTTTTCCTCATAACAAACCAGCACCTTCAATACAAAACCTATTAAAAGTTATTTTTCCTTTTTTTTTTTGTTAAAACCAGTTAGTAGAGCATAAACGAAATAATTAATTTGTTCCTTTTATAAAAACATGTGGAGATACAAACAATATCTGTAATCAGCTGGAATAGCAAATTATGCAACAAAATTAGCCCAAACTCAGTTGTTAGTGCTAAGGATTCATATTATCGAAACGAGCATCTGCTGAGCGAAACAACACCATGCTCTACCTGGTCCCTCCGCTTGCGCCGGTGCAACCGCAGGAGCTCCTTGTGCTGTCGTGACACAAAGTTGACAGCAGCATACTCAAGAAGGGCAGCAAAGACGAACAGCAGACACACTGCCATCCATACGTCAATGGCCTTCACATAGGACACCTGTCAGATCAACCATGAGCTACAATTTGGTCTGAGGTGTTGTTTGGTTGCCATCAGATCAATGCCTTTCACTACCATCATTCATTCCACTTTCCCAATGACATTTAAAAAAAACCTCATGTTTACTTTAGTCCTCATTTTCCGAAACATTCTCTTCGGGTATCCAGCAAGTCACTTTTGGTGTGATCTGACCCGCCCTCACTATCACCAACCTTGGGGAGAGAGGCACGTGAGCCAGAGCTCTGTGTTGTCATGGTCAGCACGGTCGTGATACCCAGGGCGACGCGAGCTGGCGCTGCATCCATGTTGATCCAGAAAGAGACCCAGGACAGGATGACGATGAGCAAACTAGGAATATACATCTGGATAAGATAGTAGCCCATCTGACGCTCGAGGTGGAACTTCACTTCAATACATGTGAACTTCCCTGCCAAAGATGCATCATAATAGATTGTGAAACTTCAATTGCTCTCATCGATATGACAATCATTGTTCAGATTGTAATACAACTTTCAAATGCATCTCCTTTTTACTGCACACAGTAACAGCTGAGGTCATTGTCAGAACGATCCTGGAAAGGTCACTTACTCGTCTTTTGGTGCTTTCAGCTTATTACGTAAACCAAAATGGCAGGAGTTTTGAGACTGTGCCCCCCCCCATCCTTTTCATAAATGATGAAGTACACTGAATAAAAAGGTGTTTACATACAAGTCAGGTCTAACTTGTCAAAATCTGAATGCAGCACCAGGAAAAAAAGAGGATTTGTATTTTGCATATATATATATATGTACTTGCTGAAATATACATATGTATATACAGTATACATATGTACTAGCAGTGTTGTCCAGGGAAATTCAATGAAACATGTATTTCAATA
>CM068964.1:26177813-26193619 GCA_035128595.1 Eptatretus atami
TTGACTTCTGAAACAATCTACATCGTCAAATACCGCTCGTGAACCATTGTCATCTTCAGACTTGTTTTTTTTATATTCAAATATAGTTCTCGACCTTCCTCTTGATGAAAGAGGAGGCCATGCAAAATTTGGTTGCACTGGTTCCTGCAGGGTCTGAATGCATAAATGAATGAACAAACAAACTTTCTTCTTTTTATATTAGATGTACATACTGTATGTACAGTGCCTTTAGAATGTCTGTACCTCCTTGCAAAATTTTCAACTTTTGTTGCCTTGTAGCCTGGAATTAAATTGCATTAAATCAGACTTTTTCCACCTTTATTTACATATAACCCACAACTACCAAGTGAAAAACAAATTCTACAAATTTCAGAAAATTAATTTAAATTACAAAACAGAATATTCTTGGTTGGATAAGTGTCCACCCCCTTTATAATAGCAATTGTAAATTAGTTCAGGTGTAACCAATTACCTTCAAAATCGCACACAAAGTTAATTGGCCTCCACATGTGTTAAATTGCAGTGATTCTGATTATTTCAGAATAAAATCACCTGTTTCTGGAGGCTTCCCTGTGGGGTGGTGCATTTCACAGCAAATACTCAACCTTGAGCACCAAGGTGCTTTCAAGAAAGCTCTCGGATAAAGTTGTGGAAAGGTACAGATCAGGGGATGGATATAAAATATTTCAAATGCCTGAATATCCCTTGGAGTACAGTCAAGACAATCATTAAGAAGTGGAAGGCATATGGTACCACCAAGACCCTGCCTAGATCAGGCCATCCCTCCAAACTGGATGACCAGGCAAGGAGGAGACTGATCAGAGAGGCCACCAAGAGGCCAATGGCAGCTTTGAAAGAGCTACAGGCCTTTATGGCAAAGACTGGTAACTGTGTGCAACAATATCCCAAGCACTCCACAAGTCTGGCCTGTAGTTCTTCTTCTTGTGTATTGCAGCTTAGCTACCGGGTAGCTATCATTTTGTTGGGGCGTGACTATGCCGCTGATGCTGTACCCCTATACCAGTACACTGGTACTCATTTCGCCGACCTCAGAAGGATGATAGGCTGAGTCAACCCCACCTGGTGTTAATTCAACAGCAAACAGGGCTCAAACTCAGGACCCTATGATAACAAGCCAGCCACCCTGACCACTAAGCTAACACCAGGCTTATGGTCTGTACAATAGGGTGGCAAGAAGGAACTATTACTCAAAAAAGCCCACTTTGAGTCCCATTTGAGGTATGCAAAAACACTCCGGAGATTCTGAAGCCAGGTGGCAAAAAGTTTTGTGGTCTGACGAAACCAAGATGGGAATTTTTGGCCCAAATGCAAAACGTTACTTTTGGCGCAAACGCAACACAGCACATCACCCAAAGAACATCATCACTACTGTGAGGCATGGTGGTAGCAGCATCATGTTATGGGGATGTTTCTCATCAGCAGGGACTGGGGCAATTGTCAGGATAGAAGGGAAAATGGATTGAGCAAAATACAGAAAAATCCTCGAAGAAAATCTGTTGCCCTCTGCAAGAAAGCTCAAATTGGGACAGAACTTCACCTTTCAACATGACAATGACTCGAAGCACACAGCCAAAGCTACACTGGAGTGGCTTAGGAACAAAAAGAGAAATGTCCTTGAGTGGCCCAGTCAGAGCCCCGACCTAAATCCAATCGAAAATCTGTGGCATTACTTGAAGATTGCTGTCCATCAACACTCCCCACGCAACTTGACTGTGCTTGAACAGTTTTGTACAAAAGAATGGGCCAATATTGCCCAATTGGGGTGTACAAAGTTGGTAGAGACCTTTCCCAACAGACAGCTGTAATTGCTGTCAAAGATGCTTCCACCATGTCTTAACTCAGCGGATCGGCCACTTATCCAACCAAGATATTGTAGTTTTGTATTTTTAGTTAATTTTCTGAAATTTGTAAAATTTGTTTTTCACTTGGAATTTGTGGGTTACGATGTGTAAATAAAGCTGTAAAAAGTCTGATTTCATGCAATCTAATTCCAGGCTACGAGGCAACAAAAGGTGAAAATTGTGAAAGGGGGTGTAGATTTTCTATAGGCACTGCACATACCTACATGCATTTTATCGTCCATGAATGTTTAACACTTTCAAAAGCTTTTTGTAGTCTATCCAGGCTGTGGACAATTTGGTTCTTTTCATTTTACAGTTTGAGTTTGGCCTTGTTTAGTAGTAGATGGTCTACTGGTCCATTGGAGGTTTTATGTTGTTGGTCTAAGCACAGTTACGGGGGTGGCCGCCCCAGGTTAATCTCCCGACCCAATTTGTGGTGCTGGGTGGTTAACACTGACAGCCCCCTGATGGCCGAGCAGTACCTTATTAATAGGAGGCGGACACGTTGATCCTCGGAGATTTTAACAAGTGCTCGAAGGGCATGGGGCGCAATGGCGGACGGGCGGAGGAGCACGGGGGATGAAACGGATGCACAGGGGGTTTATCCTCGAACCCCACTACAAATACATGAATACAGTTTCTTAAAATAAACACACTTAATGAACATAAACAAATATTTACAAAGGACAATCATTTAAAAGGTAATGATAATAATGACAAAGTAAGTAAATCCTACAGTCGAGGTGCCTCTCACACAGACTCAAATACAGGCAACGGGGAAACAAAATAAAAAGAAAACCCTTCCTTTCAACCACTCCTGTACTTAGCTTGGCCCAGAGCTGATCTTTCTGGAACCCGGAATCGAGGCGCCTCCAACAGAACATGCATACGTGCACAAAATGGCGCTTCTCTCGTAGCAGGACAAACGTACACCAGGCAATCCACGGCGGTACTCAACACTAAGGCTCAGAGCCCCAGTGCAGCTGCTTATGACATACACGAGGCTCGGGGTCCGTTTCTCACGACTCAACCAAGAGCCAAAGGCTAGTGCCTTGCTTCACCACGCGAGCCAAATCGCCTCAACACGAATACAATGGCCTTATCATCCTCTTCAGCATGCGCTTACCCTCCGCTCTCCAAAATGCGCCTCGTGCCTCCTCTCTGATCACGGCTCTCCAAAAATGTGCAAGCCCTGAACTCCCGCCTCTGATTCTCTTCCGAATCAACTCTGCCTCGTGCGTTCCTCACACTGACCTCGTGTGTGCGCTCTGCCGATCTCTCGTCCAATACAATAAGAAGCCTCCCACAATGTGCAACCAACCTTCCTCTCGATCATGCCTACATCCTCTGCTTCCGGGGCCTGCTCGATTGCTCTTTTTCTTACTTGTTTGTCTGTTTGTTTGTCCACACAGAACTTTGGTATTTTTCTCCGCAACTGCTTGTCGGATTGAGACCAAATTATCACCAATGGAGATTATCAACTTATCACCAATGGAGATTATCACCAATTATCAACTCATGTAGAATGTTTTAATCATAATTATGACATCAAAGGTCACGTGGTGTGGCAGCCATATTGGAACAACGTAAACACTTTGGACCTCTGTATCTCTCAAACCACACCAAGGAAAAAATTTAAACTTAGCACATAGCAAGTACTCCTCATGTGAAATGAGTGTGATTTTTCATGATGTCATAGTTGCCTTTGTTATGACGTCATAATTGCAAATGTAGAACACCACATCCGATCAGAATGAAACATTTTGAGGGTCATCTCGGGATAAAATGGTCCACAGAAAAAAATTGATGTCATCGGTCACATGATTTGGCAGTCATATTGTTTCTTTTTTTTTAAAAAACCTTCAAAAATCTTCTCTGAAATGGCTGAACAGATTGAGATGAAACTTTACACGTATGACCGCCTGTCCATGAGGAACAAAAGGTTCACACATATGATATCATTGGTCACATGGTTTGGCAGCCATATTGGATTTATCCTAAAACCGATAAAAAAATACACCACTCAAAAGAAGTCCTGGCAAGGGTCTGCAATCTCCGATTGCTCTTTTTCTTGTTAATTTTATTATCCCGCATGCACAAAGCGAAAAGTGGGGTTTAGCAATATGTTCACATTGTCTGCCTGTCTGTCTGTCTTTAGATGTCAGTCTATGATCGAGGAACTACATAATTTGAATTGAATTATATATTTTTAATGCACCAGAACACAAATCGGAACACAAACTTGCAATTTAGCAGTACTTTGGCTCTGAATTTGTCAAATTGTACCGTGCGCATCCTCCCGAGTGTGCATCCGCACAGGAAAGTAAGGTAATTGTTTTAGTCTATCTGGCAGTCAAACAAAATTGGAAATCATTCCAAATAGGAAACTTACTCTTTTTTGGGACATCATAAAAGACACAAACAACAGGCATGAATAACTAATTTAACGTGTTAAATAAGGTGGTGTAAAAGACGGTGCATCAACGGCAGTAAACTTCCAAAAAGAGGTTCCTTTTCTACAGGCTTTGAAACATTTATTTTATTTCAATTTAATTATATACTTGAACACTGTAGAACACAAATCACCTTGTTTGCACTTCCACAAACCTCCAGTTTTGCAGTACTTGAACAAAATATTATGCCATTTTGTCCAATCAAATGTGCAGGTTGTGCTCTCAGCATTGGTGAATATTGAGATTCAAACAAAATCACGGCTCGTAGGAAACATATTGTGCTCGGTAATGCAAAGCAAGAGAGTTTGAAAGACCCTTCCCATGTCCTTTTTCTCAAGACTGCACGAGGTAAGACGTTCTATTAACTTTCCAGTTCTACTTTTCATCAGGAATTTATGGTTTGTTGATGAAACTTTTTCAAATTTTTGAAATGGCACTGTTTCTATTCTGGTGGCCAATTACTTCTTCTTCTTCTTCTTCTTCTTAAACTAGTCCATGAATCTTGCCCCCTTGCTGTGCATTCCACACTGCTTATGGATTGAATACACTTTGCAGAAGAGGATGATGTCTTTCTCCTGTATGCTCCAACTTTTGTTGTTTAGGTTTCTCTTGTGGAGCTTTATTTTCGCTTTTACAGAGGCAGGTAGCACCTCCTCATCCTCCCGATTTGGTTTAGATCCCTGTCTCTCTCTGAGATGGTCTTCTTTCTCACAAGAGGAGGTGCAGGCTTTAGTCTTTACAGCATGCATTCCGGATGCTTGGTGTGGCTGCACAGACTCAGGACTCCGCCTGTATGGGGTCTGTGTTTCATTTTCTTTAATGTCAACATAAGCTTTTTTTTAATTACGGTTACGGACTGTTTGTCGTTTTTACCCCAAATTTCAACTTTCTAGCCAAACTAGTAAGTACTAAACGTCTATATCAGTGAGTGAGTGATTCAATCAGTGGTTAGAAAATATATTTGTGCTTACATACATATATATATATATATATATATATATATATATATATGTGTGTGTGTGTTATAGTTTGTTAATTTTTTTTATCGCATTTTGAATTGTTGGTAAGAAAAGATATATCCTGGCTACTACTGGGAAGGCAATTATGTGTTTTACTTCCAATGAAACACGATCATTCAAAATGATCAGTAATAGGCTGGGACCAGTGGGACCTACTTCACCCCCCCCCCTGCGACAATTTTTCACTGATACCACAGTGTTCATATATATTCCCAAGTATCAGAAAAAAGATGTTCCCAGAAAAATAACTCATTTGCACTATTCTTTATTAAGCTGTTTCCATGGCAACCAATCAAAAATAGACTAATCTCCAAAGATCGGCAAAATGTCAATATCTCTGTCAATATAAACATAAAATTCACAAAATTGGTGTCAAATTAAAGCTTATACATTTACGTATTAAAATATATTTTGTTTATGCTAACTAGCTCATCTGCATATTAATTAAATTTGACTTCAAGACAATAATTCCCACAAAAATGCAAGAATTTCCATTTTCTTTCCTTGTAATTACCACACACGTCAGTTTTTTTGTCAAAAAAACATTACTTAAGTGTTGCCAGATACAAGCCAGGTTGGCAAAAAATATATTAAAATTTTTGAATTTTTAAAGTAGGCTATTAGCATAATAAAAAAGCAACAATGAATCATTCGAAAATCATGCGAAATCAGATTAATCATAGAATTAATTACCTGGGCCTGATATAATACATAACTGACTTATGATGTCTGTTGGTGTTTAGGGAAACATAACTATTTTCTGTTTGAGTAAAAGTAGTGGAAATGATTTTAAATGCATTGATATGCTAATTAGGATCCGCCATTATGGAAATTCTCATTTTCGTAAATATCTCAACCTCTGGTACATGGAAATTTGTAAATGAGGAATCTACACATATGTTTGGAGGGTCAAGGAGTAAAGTGAACATATTTCCTTTGTTGTCAGAGATGTAGAATAATGTTTGGATAGCTTAATTACATGCAAAAATGGAAACGGCTTAATAAAGCATAGTGCAAATGAGTTATTTTTCTGGGAACATCTTTTTTTCTGATACTTGGGATATATATGAACACTGTGGTATCAGTGAAAAATTGTCGCAGGGGTGGTGCAAGGTAGGTCCCACTGGCCCCCGGCCTATAACATTTCAAGTTTTACCTTAAACATTACTAAACCTCCATTTGATGATTTGCCATTGGCCTTCTCAATGGTGAATAGTAGAGCATGAAGGTTCCAATATAAAACAAGTTACAATAAAAACTTTCACTTTTGAATCAAATTTATGAATCAAATCAAACACATGAAGTAGCGGCACTTTGGCTGATTGAGGTATTGCATGTTTGGATCCCCTCTCAGTGGGGAGAGGGACAGAGCTTGGCTTGTGCCTCCACATTTGGTCTGTGATTCTCTGTTGGGAATAAAAGCAATTGCATGTAAATATTTATATTCCCAATGCAGAATGGAAGGTGATTATGCAAAGGGTCCACAGTCTCCATGGGATTAAAGTGAGTGAAAAGAGTGGTCACACGATCCTGTAAGACCTTAAACAAGGGAATTAGGCCATTTGGCTCATCGTTACCATATTGCACTCCTGAGTTAATGTTTGCTGCAGCTTTAAACAACAATCTTATTGATGTTTTACTTAAGTCTAATATATCGCACAACCTTAAAACAAAGGATAATACCATATGGGTGTACAACAGCCACACCATTGGTGGTGTGTTCCTGTTTGTGGTTCGAGATTCAAAGGATTCTTGCACATACTGATTATCTTTGGAGTTATGTGTCTGGAAAATGTCGGTCAGAAGTAGCGTTTGGAAAGCATTTTTCATCGTGAGAGGTCGTGTGTTTAAATGATTGTTTGGAAGGAGCAAGATGATTTGTTAGTCTGAATGTGACCCAACAACAATTTATTTACAGATTTAATCTTGCAGGCAAGTGACGTCTACTCACATGCCTTTTCAAGTTCACAGTGATGATAAATGATTTGTTATTTGGTGTCAACTCCACCCAAGGTCTGCACACTTTTATACCATTTTGAATAAGCAAAGCTATAAATCTCGTTTCAAATTTGTGGAATGTCATCTTTATTTGCAATTTATTTTCAATCACAACTTGAACTGACTTCGCAGCATTGTTGCAACTTGCACATCTTCTTCCTTAATGGCCACAATTATTCCCATGTGGGGTTGGCCAGAGAAAGCTTGGCCCAAGTCTTTCACGAACAGGCTTGCCAGACCTGACATTCGACAAAGGTGAGGGCAGGAATTTATAACTTGGCCATGGTGCCGGCAGCAGCTTGCCTAATCTTTGTGAAGGACATTGTTGAAATTTGCACATACTGCCTCAAAAAATGAAAAATGTATTTATTTAAATTTCTGTGTTTTACTTCTGTTGAAACACGGTAATTCAAAATGATCGGTAACGTTTCAAGTTTTACCTTGAACATTTAGTAAACCTCAATCCATTTGATGATTTGGCATTGGCCATCTCAACGGTAGACAGAGCATGGAGGAATTTTGCTTTGGTGTCGGCACACAACGGCTTACTCTTGCAAAAGACGCAGTGGGATCTTTAACATCCGGAGAATATCAGCGAATGCTCGCAATCTGGACAATCGGCTTAACATCCCACCAAATCACAGCGTATACAAATGATGCTACTTGCGAAATACCAGTTAGATAATTTATAATCAGGTCAGAAATTGAACCCAGACGAGATAGCTCAAAAGGCGGTGATGCTATACCTCTGAGCTCTCCTTTCATCTATATATTGCATACACAAAATGGGAGAATTTTTGATCGCCTCATTGACCATATACCTCCTACCTCCCACTCTCCACCCCTCCCCTTCTCTCAATCCAATTCCATTTATTTTTCTATCTCCTCCCTTCCCTTCCTTTGCTCAATTTCATTTTCCACAATACACCCATCCTCTGGTGAGTACATAATATATAGATGGCCCCACACCTGCTACATTGTTTGATGTTGATACTGTGTGGGAAGTAAATGCATATTCATGTTGTTTTGGTCCAACCGATATCACACAAGCTGCAGATCGGTTATAGATAATTGTGTTGTAAATTAACACCGGGGAAGCTTATGTTGCAGTTATAGCGCAGCATTACATCGATTAAAATTGTTCTTTCAGCAAAACAATATAGCAAAGGCATGAAGAACCCAAAGTAAAAAGCTGAAATAATTCATATAAAGAAAACAAGCTTGGCTTAATTGTATTTTCCATCTAGAATAAATGTGAGACTGTTTTGCATGGAATATAAAACCAAAAATTATTTTGTATTGGCCCATGATTTACGGGTAAGCAGGGTGGTAGGAAACCTTCGTGTGGTGGGCCAATGTTATTTGTATTCTACAGACTACAATATATTTGTGTGATCCCTGCCCTATAAAACACTGGAGTATCGAAATTGTTCACCTGGGGAAATGAAGAAAGCAAAATACACAAAACAAATGGAAGTCGTAGAAAAGGAACAAATTATTGCAGAATGTACTTTGTTACAAGATAATTTGTTTCATTTTGTTTTCATTACGTTCTGTGGTTCCACATAATTTAGAGGAGAAAAAAGATTGGAAAAAGAAAATTCTCCATACACACCCTGAAAACACAAGTGATTTGTTTATATGCCTCATTCGTCAGTGGATGAAACAATTCATCAACTTGAATGTGCCTTGTTTCATCAGATATTGGGAGCTAAGCAGATTTGAGTGAGGATAGCACAAATATGGGAGACCACTGAAGAAAAAAAAAAAACAAGGCTAGGTATTGAGGCTGGGTAATGAGGGCCAGGGGAAAACTGCATATGGAAGGGAACGCCTGGAGGGAGGCCAGGTGCGGAATGCCTGGGGGGAGGCCAGGTGTGGAACGCCCAGGGGAAGGCCGGATACCCAACGCCGAGAGGAGGCCGGATACCCAACGCCGAGAGGAGGCCAGATACCCAACGCCGAGGCGAGACCAGGTACCCAACGCCGAGGGGAGGCCGGGTATCCAACGCCGAGGGGAGGCTGGGTACCCAACGCCGAGGTGAGGCTGGGTACCCACACCGAGGTCAGGCTGGGTACCCAATGCCAAGGGGAGCATCTTGAGTAAAATTTTCATGTTTTCACCCCTTTGTCTGTTTGTGAACAGGATATCTCAAAAAATTATGGACGGATTTGGACGAAACTTGGTGGACAGACTGGGTGTGTGACACCCGGATATGTGTGTGACACACTCTCACCCGGAGAGAGAGCCGGATCACTACCGAGAGATAAGGCCAAAAACGATATAATTATACAACAATAATTCAAAAATATATGGACGGATTCGGACGAAACTTGGTGGGCAGGTTGGATGTCTGATAAGGACAAATTGTTTCGATTTTGCTGAAGATCTGGGTCTGGATCCAGATAGGAGAATTCTTTAAGGGATTCTTCACTCCTGAGGAATCAGGCCAAAAAGGATATATAGCATTATATCTCAAAACATTGTGGACAGGTTATGACAAAACAGGATGGATGAGTTGGGCGGTGACAAGAGCAAGCCGATTAGATTTTGGTTAAGGTCCGGATGTCGATCCGGCCTATCAGTGGGATTCAAATGTAAACTGGTTAACCTGGCAGAGGTATGTGCTCCACCGAGTGCCGTTCTAGTCAAGATGCATGTTCCAAGGTTACAAATTACACTTTTGGAAAGTTACATAAGTTTTATTTTAAAATAATAGGCACTACAACAATTATTGTCACGATACTTCATTTGAAGATGCTATCTACATATTAATGAAGCAAGTAATATTCTGCTTTGGTTCCTCAGACAAATTAATTCCATAACGCTTATCGGAAAAAACCCTGAACGTAGTTTTTAATACATAAAGTTCAT
This sequence comes from Eptatretus atami, assembly GCA_035128595.1. Classification (NCBI taxonomy): domain Eukaryota; kingdom Metazoa; phylum Chordata; class Myxini; order Myxiniformes; family Myxinidae; genus Eptatretus; species Eptatretus atami. The sequence goes on from CM068964.1 coordinate 26,188,021, forward strand.
GAATAGCTTAAATCAATGTTCTCTTATCTCAACCATATAGCCAAATGTTTGATTCCAAGGCAATGAAGACAATGGTGAATAGACTATTACAAACACCGCAGTTTCGGTATCGGTGAAATTGCACTCTACGCTGGTTATGGGAAAGTTGACACAGCAGAAATGTGTTCACGTGCAAGTCTAATTTAAACTCCACTGGCCTTTGCATAACCTACGATAAATCTTCTCGGATATTGCTCATTGCACTGCCAGTCATTAATATAAAATCCGATCACAGCCCAACTGTAGCCAGGTGACATCGAAAGCAGAGACATCTTCACAGCCTACCGGTGTTGTAGTGTTTTGTACAATATCCCATGTCCTTTTCATCCTTGAGGACAAACTGAGGCAGCGTCAACCCCTCGGCCACCTGCACAGCATTTTTTTCCATCCATTCAAAGATGAGGTCGTGCATGGTGTAGCCAACTGCGGGCAGAGGGGGTTCGGGAAGCATCAGCTCGACAAACACACTGAGTTTGGGTAATTGCCTCTGTGCCATCAGGGTAACCAATCCGAGGCACCATGTGGTATTTTCGATTTCTCCTCGTTACCATACTCCTCTAAATTTTGATTATGTTACTCAAGCTGTGTATGCTTCTGGGGGTGGATTGTTATGTGCTTTTGTGATGCTTTGTCAATCCTTATTTTGTGTTATGCTTTTACAACATATCATGACCTCTGCTGAAGAGTATTTACGTCAACTGTAGAATTATCTTTTCAATTGTATAAATCACCTCCTCTTTCCTCTGTTCCAGTCCTCTACATGCAAGAATAATAATAATACCAATAATAATGATAATACCATTCCTTTCATGCCGTAAAGGCACATAGAGCTGCCAAGGCAGTTTCATTGGCAAGGAGTACAGTACTGGATGGGTCGCCACTCTGACAGCAGTTACCCTGAATGGTTATTACCCCAGTACACTGGTACTCATTTCACCGACTTTGGAAGGATGACAGGCTGAGTCAACCCCACCTCGTGTTAATTTAATGGCAAAGGGTCTCAAACTCAGGACCCTTAGGTCTCAATCCAGCCACCTTCACCACTAAGCCAACATCAGGCTTCTCCATTCAATAGCTGTTTAAAATTGTGAAACTCATGAAAAGAAATGTTTTTGAATGATAAAATGTCTGTTTAATGTTTTTTTTCATATAAAATTGACTCTTGGCATGCTCTTTCGAGAGTCATAAAGCACACACCACAATTGGCACCTTTTTGAGGCTGTGTGTCATGAGAATGTAAATTTCATATTTGCTGAACGAAATACGATATTCCAATCTCTCTCTCTCTTTCTCTCTCTCGCTCTCGCTCTCTCCCCAGCTTTCCCTTGGCACGGATGCTTCCCACTAAGGACTCACAGCTCTCGAGCTGCATGTTGCAGGTCTGCACGTCCATGGGGAAGTTCTTCAGATCCATGGGACATGACAGGATGAGTGTGAGTCTGAAAGGGAGAGAGAGAGGGGGGGGGGAGAAAAAAGGGTTCGATGGCAGAGATGCCTCATTACTGATGGCAAACAAAGTTTGATACCTCATACACTCTGTCGATGGTAAATTTTCTGTGTAACAATTATTCACATCTATCCCACTGCCTTGTGGCTTCAACAAGTTTAGAGTCTTGTCTGCAATTTGGCCATCAAAGGTCCCATGGTATGTGAGAGTTGTTTAGATGTGTGATGAGAGAGTTGAATGGTAGGAATTTGGGCTTGTACTATGATGAAATGCTCTGTAAGGATCGAAGATATAGTTAATTAGTCTCACTTGAACTCTTCCTAATATATAACTGCCATGGTGATGACATGAGGGTCCATGAATGTTGAGCCCTTGGTGAAATGTCAGATCAGCCCTGATGCGTGAGATTTCTCGAAAATTTATTTCCAGTTGAATGTCGATAGTGTCTTTCAAAAGCACTGGCATAAAGTTTTCATTTGAGTATGTTTTTTAAACAATTTCATTCCACAATTTATTTCTAGGAATCACAAGGAATCTAGACGCAGGAGGAGGCCATCTTTTTTTTCTTTGCACATCATTTTTCTTTCCGGGGGGTGGGGGAAGTGGGTGAAGGCAGTTCATGGGTGAGAAATGCATAACATCAACCACATTTGATTGACAAGGACCACATTTGATTGACAAGGATAAGGACCCCTTGATGAGACCCCCACCGACAGCACTCCGTACACATGCACACAATCACCCATCAATGCTCAAGCTACCGAAAACTCCTGCCAACATCCTTATACCCCTCTATCTCCATAACTTCCAGGTACCTATCTAATTCTAATTTAAACTTATCTACTGTTTCTGCTGCCACTACCTTTCCAGGGAGACCATTCCATGCATTAACTACTCTTTGGGTGAAAGACTCCTGTCCTGCTACTATCTTAACTCTCCTCATCTTTACTCTCAGGCTATGGCCCCTGGTCGTATCACTATCAAAACTCTGTTGAATAATTCTTCTGCACTTATTTTATCTTTACCTTTCATTATCTTAAACATCTCTATCGTATCTCCTCGTAACCACCTCCTTTCTAGTGTATAAAGCCCTGTCTTCTTCAGCTGCTCCTCATAGCTGAGTCTCGCTCGGCCCGGAATCAATCTCGTCGCCCAACAAATTCTTTCAAGGAAGAAAATGAGAATTAGTTAAATTTGGTTATCCTTATGATGTGGGATGAACGATTATTGCGATATCATTTTGGGGGAAGTGCATGTTAAGTACTTTACACACAACTACTGTACAGGTTAGTAAATAACCTCTTCTTTTATTATAATTGCACACCTACACCTGCCACTAACAAACCTCCAGGAAGCTTTTCACACACCACCTCGAAGCAGAGCATTGCATCAGGCAGTTCTTGTGGTCACACCATCAAAGGAGCCGCTATTGTGTTACTACTTCTTTCACAAACATGTCGGCTCCTACGGGAGCACCGACTCAGCTGGCAGATTGCCCTGTTACACATGAATAGGTGCTGCCACTTTGTTCTCTTCCTTCCCACTCCTGACACTATTAATCAACGACATAGGATCTTGGGATGCACCTTTGGTAGTTTCTGTTTGTTCTGAGCACGTTTTTCACAATTGCTCTAATCTCAAGTCCAAATCACATGAACTGCATTGATTTATCCATCATCTCTGAACAGTTTCGCTTTTGTGTCAAATAATGTTATCTCCTTGAGTCCTTGTCAATCAATTCAAACTCAGTCATGAAATCGTCCTCTATGATTATAGCATTTGTCTCACTTAAGTTTGTTTCTTTCCACAAACCTCAGACCGACATGCTTTGCTAAAAAAATTTCGCATCAAATTAAAAACTCCAAAGTTTGATGTGAATCGCATTTATCCATAAATTTGTTCTTTCCCAAATCTCAGCCACTTGTCTCTGGCAAACTAGCATGTGCCAGAGATCTAAACCAAGAATAAAAATCTCGGTCAAAGATCTAAACCAAAAATTCTGATTTTTCACACATGTACCCACGACCTTTTATGGCTCATATGTTAATAATTATTGGACATTCTGCTTTGAAAAGAGTGACACATGGAAATAGTTAATTATAATATAATCGCAGCTGAAGATTTAGGTGAATCGGGTTTTACGGCATTAGTTTGACATCCAAGAAATCACCTGTTCAAATGCTCAATCAAAATGCGTTTGATAGGACCTTGGATTAAGGATGATGCACGGATGCCCTAAAATGATGTGGTACTGAGATCATAGTAAAATGTAACTGCAGCTTTAATGGGTTGTTATTGGTTTGTCGTGAGTCTGAATTTTTCATCTTTCTACTCCTTGGCCTGTTTTCATCATTGGGGCATCCGAGTAACATCGAATCATTGTGACATTTATATGTTGTTACATGGCAAGGAAATTGAGAATTGGCCAGAATACAAGCACACAATGGCCTGCTCTTTTTGAAAGGTGCTGCAGAATATTTTTGTGTTTGCGAGTGAGTACTAGCGAACAAAACAAGCCGCTTAACATCTCCCTCAAAAGTATGACATCCTCTCAAGGATCAGATGCAAATAGGGCTAACTTAGGAGAAGTTAACTTGGTTTAACTTTGCTATGAAGGTTAGTTGTTTTTTGCTGGAAACATATCCTCATGAAACATGGACAGAACGATACAGTAGCAGTTCCCAGGAATAAACAATAACAGAATGCAGAGTTGTGATGTGTTTGTGGTTTTGGAAGTCTTTTCACCCTGCAGTTTGAGACGAACATCAGAAAACTCAGGTTTGAATCAGACTCAATAATTCATGGCAAAACAGAGGTGAAAGTGGACTCAGCCAGCATATGTTCTCACATGAGACACAGCTTTCTGACACAGTGCAAAATATAGAGTTTTACATTGTTCCTCCACCCCCACTCCCCTTCCCTCAACCCTCCACCGCTCCCCACTCCAATTTCCAAAAAATGCATGTCCCATCTTTGTTAAAATCACTAAATCACTAAAAATATCTTGAGTAGAATATGATAACCTGGTGATCTTTTTAACAGTGATCAGAGGCTCATGATGGAGTTTGTACAAAATTCACATGCAGGACGTTGGTCACCCAAGGACATTGGTACTGTGAAAGATGTCAATGTACTGTTAAACTAATAAGAACATTACAGTAGTATGGACAATAGACAAATCAACACGTGCAGTACACATCATGGCATTTAACATCTGAAATCCCACAATCATGAGCTATGTGCTCCGATGGGAACACTAAACAGGCCAACTTGCAAGTAAATGCAGTCCCATCATTTTATTGTGGTGCGGCTGGCAGTGTGACATCATTTATATTTACAGTTCGGAGCCATTTGTTGCTTTAAGATAACACGGTGTTGCTATTTTTCAGCTACTGAGGTTGGCCTGGGAAAGACTAGGCGAGTTAAGATTTGTTTTCTATTCCAAAGGTCAATTGTGTGGCTATTATCATACACCAGAACCTTGGGTGTTGTTGACATGCAGGTTGTGCAAAAGGGAAGCTTACACGACTCAGGTGTCATTGCGTGACCTACCTGATGCTGTAGAGAACGTTGCCATCCTTGAAGATGCGCAATAATTTGTTGTCGGTGGTCACCTCATGAAAGTTTGCACCTTTTTCGTTGGCAAAAAAGAGGTCTGGCTTCCAGATGGAATCCAGCATGGATGGGTCAAGGTCGAGAGAGTTGTCTGGATACTCATTATAGGCCAGCCGGGGGTCGTTCCACTGCTGCCGTAGGAAAATGTTCAATCGATAGTCCTGAGGTCAGAGGTTGGAGAGCAGACGGGATAAACAAGCAACGGTCCCGGCAATGACTATGCTAGATACAGTAGCCGTAAGGTGTTAACGTAGTAAGCTGCCATTGTCAATACAGCTGCTTATTGTAACAAGAAGTCATGTTTCATCTTTTGTTGCTTCTTTATTATCTTTCTGAAAGGAAAACAAGATGGCTTTTATTGTCTTTGGAAACCTACGTTTTGTACTTGTCAATGCAAATACATCGTATTTTCATCAATCCCACTCTTACCTCTGGGGGCTTCAAGTTGGCAGTGTATCGCTACCTCGGGTCATCCTCCATCACTGCCTATGTGGTTTT
>CM068964.1:26204443-26226663 GCA_035128595.1 Eptatretus atami
GTCTGCTTACTGTGCGAGTCTCAGCGACTTGGGCTCCTCTCTGTCTGACAGGGCTCTCGCATGATCGTTCTCACAGACTCGGGACTCCTCTCTTCCATGCATGGAGATGTCGTCGACAAGTAGGCGATCCATGTCTCTCTGTTCTCTTCGGTCTCTCTGTTGCTTCTGTCTCAGATCGTCCCGTCTCCTTCCAACGCACTGCTTCAACTCGGGTCCTCATCGGCTCTCTGCTGTCTCTCGTCCTCTCTGTCTCTCTGTCCTCTCTGTCCCTCTCTGTCTCTCTGTCTCCTCTGTTTCTTGTCTCGAGCTGTCTGCACACACAGCAACAAAGATAAGGGTGTCAGTAACCCTTTGGCTACCTACCCTGCTCTCTCTTGTCATGTCTGTTCTCGGGCTACTTTACACTCTAGTCACTTCGTCTCCTATCGTTCAACCAATCAATAGAAATATGCTAACAGTCGGTCTCCTAATGAATCTTGAAAGGCCTCTCGGTCTTTCTTGTCTCTCCTGTCTCTGTCTCTCTGGTCTCTCGTCTCCGGTCTCTTCTGTCCTCTGTCTTCGGTCATTCTCTAGTCTGTCTCTCCGTGTCTGCATTCTCTTCGCTTGTCAGGTATTATCGGCGGTTAATCTCACGCGAGAATTGCTCACCTCTCGGGTTTATCTCCTCTACTGTCATTCTCAGTGTCCACTCCATGCGTCATAAGCTACTCTTGTCCTCCGGCTCAATTTACTGACTCGTCATCATGTCTCTCTGTCTTGCGTGTTCTGCTTCTCCGGTCTCACACAGCTCGGTTCATCGGTCTCTCGGTTCTCTGTCTCTCTGTCTCTCTGTTCTCTCGGGGTCTCTCGTCTCCTCGGTCTCTCTGTCTCTCGTCCTCTGTCTCTCTGTCTCTCGTCCTCTCGTCTTCTGTCCTCTCCTGCTCTCTCTGTCCTCTCGTCTCGTCGGATCTCTCTCGGTTCATATCGGAGTCTGCTACCATGTTCTTCGTCTCTCGTACCTCGAGCATGTTCTCGGCTCTCAGGACATCGTCTCTCGGTCGTCTGTCTCTTAGCACTGTCTCTGTCTCCGTCAGGTCTCAACAGAAAGATTTGGTATTGATCGTACTCATTTGTAAGTCATGTTAATATCCTTTGTTTGTCTCGGCCAGGGTTAATACTCCAACATCATCGTCACAAACAGCATGCGTGCTATGGGTGTCCACGGCGCTTATTTTTGAGCTAGTCTCGCCTGATTCGATTCTTCACTAGACGTCATAAATCAAGTTTCTCGGGGTGAATGGGTTCTTCTCTCACCCAGGAGCTCCACAGTCGTCTGTCTCTCTGTCTGCCTTGTGGCATCTCTCCACAACGTGTACCCATCTCTCCTGTCTTTCTCTGACTGGACTTCTGTCCTCTCTGGTCTCTCTGCCTGCATACACACTGTCTCTTTGGTGTACTCCACGGGTCCTCTCTGGTCAAGCTCGTCTCGTCACTGTTACACTACTTGTTCTATCCCTGGTCTCTCGGTATTGCTCGGACGTTCGGGACTCTCTCTATCTCTCGACCGCGAGTCTATTCGTTTTTTCGATTCGGGAATCGACGTAGTCGAATTACTCGGCTCAGTGCCTCGGTCTCGGTCTCTCGGTTCCTCACGGGGCTTTCTCGGTAATCATTATCTCGTCTCGTCCTGTCTCTGATCTCTGTCTCTTCTGTTCTCGCTCGGACTAAATCGGTCCTACATGCGTCTGTCGCTTGTGATCTCTCTGTCTCTCGCTTGTGCTCGCAGGAGCCGGACTCTCGGCTGCTCTGCATCGGGCGGTCATCTCTCGTGTACTCTTCTTGTCTCTCTGTCTTCTTCGGGTGCATCTCTGTCCCTCTGATACATCGGCTCTCTGTTCGCAGCCTCGGGTCCTCTCGTCTCTCAGCCAAAGTGTTTTATGCGGTTCATCCAAAATCGTATCTAATATCGGTCCTCTGAATTCCGCGCTATCATGTTTGGCAGCAATTCAGTCGTCTCCTCTAGTCTCATACTCGCTATCTTCTCTGTCCTCCTCTGTCTCTCTGAATCGTCCACTCGGGTCTCTTCTGTCTCTGTCTCTCTGTCTCTCTCTCATGCGTTTTCAATACTCACATCGGTCTCAGGTTATGGTGTTCTCTGTCCTCGATCAATGTCCTGCTGTCCTCGTCTCAGGCAACAGAATTGTACGGAGTCACTTACAATTGATTTGTGACGAGTGCTGTTCTCTCGCGTTATATATGGCGGGTTCATCGCATACGCGTCTCCTCGGTCTCCTGCATCGGTACCCTCTCGTCTACAATGAGAAGGCCTGTCAATTCGGATCCTCTATCACTTGATACAATATACTGGTCTCCATCGGTGCCTCTGTCACTTCTGTCTATCATCTCTGCTTCTTTCTGTCTCCTCTCGTCTCAACTTGGCACTGCTCTTCTCGAATGTCCTCCTCTTGTTCTCTGTACATTTGTTCATCGTCTCTGTCTCTCTGGTCTCGGTCTCTCTGGTCGCTCTGTCTCCTGTCTCTCTGTATCTCGGTCTCAAACGTTCGTTCTCGTTGATTGAATTGCTCGAGTAAACGTATATGCATTATCGAATACCTATCTTAGGTCCGATCGGTTCTCGTCTCTCCGACTTCTCGGTTCAATACTATCGGTTTATCTCTGTAATCCACACTGTCCTCAACATGCTTCTCCAGTTTGCTCGGGCTATAATTCGTGTGTCTCCTCATCCCTAGGTCATGTACTTCCTGAGGCGTGTACATAGGCTATCAGTCGTGGTATCTTCGTTCTTCTCATACATCGGGTCTTGACAGATTACTGTTAAGATTTTCTTTGATAACAGAAGGAAATGGGAGAGAAACAAGCTGAACTGGGTACTTTCCTCATCCGTCATCGAGTTCGTACCTCGCGTCTCGACATTGGAGATGAATCTAGCTGATCTCAGCGTCTTCATATGCACTTCGCTCTGTGATCTACTCTTCTGGTCGTGCCTACGTCTGCTCGATTCTCACTCGGTCTCATGACGCGCAATCTATCTTGCGAGAAAAATATACAATCGAATGAATATCCGTCTCATGAATGATGGAGTCTTCGGGGTTGTTCCATCATGGGAAACTCATGCTTCGATTTATCTTCGCGCATGATGTTGACTCTGTATACTTACATAGCCGATTACCCATATATCAGCATATCACTACAGATGGCGATCCGGTCTTTCGGTCTCTCGGGTCTTCTCTGTCTCTCTCTGTCTCTCGGTCTCTCTCCTGGGTCTCTCTGTGTCTCTCTCGGGTCTCTCGGTCTCTCGGTCTCTCCTGTCTCTCTTCTCTCTTGTCTCTCTGTCCTCTCTGTCCTCTCTGTCGTCTCGTCTCTCTGTCTCTCGTCTCCTCGTCCTCTCGGGCTCTCGGTCTCTCGGTCTCTCGGTCTCTCTGTCTCTCTGTCTCTCTCTCTGGTCTCTCTGTCTCTCTGGTCTCTCGTCCTGGTCTCTCTGTCTCTCTGTCTCTCTGTCTCTCTGTCTCTTTCTCCTGATCTCGTCTCTCTGTCTCCTGTCTCTCTGCCCGTCTCTCTCTCTGTCTCTCTTGTCTCTCTGTCTCTCGTCTCCCTCGGTCCCTCGTCCCCGTTTCGTTCCCGTTTCTATCGTTCCCTCGTCTCTCGGTCTCTCGGTCTCTCTGTCTCTCTGTCTCTCTGTCTCTCGGTCTCTCGGTCTCTCCGTCCCTCGTTCCCTCGTTCCTCGTTCCCTCGTTCCCTCGGTCCCTCGGTCCCTCGGTCCCTCGGTCTCTCTGTCTCTCTGTCTCTCTGTCTCTCTGTCTCTCTGTCTCTCTGTCTCTCTGTCTCTCTGTCTCTCTGTCTCTCTGTCTCTCTGTCTCCCTCGGTCCCTCGGTCTCCGTCTCTCCGTCCCGTTCCTCGTTCCCTGTCGTTCCCTCGTTCCCTCGTTCTTCGTTCCTCGTTCCCTCGTTCTCTCGTTCTCTCGTTCCCTCGTTCTCTCCGTCGTCTCTGTCTGTTCTCTCTCTCTCTCTCTGTGTGTGTGTCTATCTCTAGGACAAGCAATTTTGCTAGCTATCCAACTTGCTGTGTAACATCTCTTTTGAACATGCCAGATATTGATGTGTGCAATGATTTCTATTTCACAGCAAACAATCAGTCTCTAGAAATGCAAGTGCATAGGTCCAGTTCAGCACACTTTAGGCCATTTATATGTTCCATATGCACCGAGGGAGTGAGGAATGGGGGGGAGGGGTAAATTGTGGGAATATTATCATTGAGAAAATGAAGAGAAGGGAGGAGAGGATGATTTTTTTGTTTTTTAATCCTTGCACACTATTTACGACACATGTTTTTCATAGCCAATCAGAACCACCAAAGGCAGACAAGGTTGTTCCACAGAAATTACTGGGAAGTTAATTGAAGTTGTGTTTACTGGTAAACAAAGACCAATGCCAGGAAACGTTATTGTGCTTATTAGTACAGAAGCCTGAAGCAAGGAGGCAAATCGACCACGAAACGTATGTTCTAACTATGGCAGCGGAGAAACCTGACTTAGCTCCACCAAGAAGTACATAAGATGCCAACAATTTGGCGAATGCCTGCAAGTCCTTTCAAAAGACAAGAATTGCATAAATGGAATTCAACGGAATAAGAAACGGTATGTTATGATGTTATCGATACTGTAAGGGAGCTGTGTGTGTGTGTGCGTGCATGCATGCGAGAGCGCACACGTGCCATTTTTTTCAGAGATTGCTGAACAGATCTTCGTATTTTTATGACAAATAAAAAAAATTATCACGTGTGTCGGGACCCCAATATTTAGTGGGCATGGGGATGTGTGTTTTAGGCCTCCACAAAAAAATAGACCGGGAAATGCCGGGAACCCCTGATGGTGGTAGATAAGTGAAGAAACTAGAACCAGAGAAACTTAAAAGTTGTGCAACGACAAGTTTACCTTTTGAGTCATTAATTTAAATTGGCCTTCAACCTTTGGCAGAAAACTCTTCCAACTCTGTGGACATGCCCAATCCAGGAAGAGATCCTGTGCCTCAAGTTCTATAGAACACCTACAATGATTGAAGGAGTTGAAGGCCTTGTGCATGAAAGAAACTCCCACGACCCAAAACAGCATTGACAAATTAGGTCAAGCACTTGATCAAGCTGGAAAACGAGGCCATTGAGCGTACTAAGAAGGGCATCGAAGAACCATTTAGTCAACCATTTAAATTCAAATAAGAGCATTTGGACTCATTGTCATGACGCAAGTCAATGAAGATATGACACAATGAAAGAACAGCTTTAACAGCAAAGGATCATTATAACAGTAATGGGAGAAAATGACAAAAATCGACCGTGAAAGGTGTATTCCTACTGTGTCAGCAGAGAAAGCCCAACTTAGCTGCACCAAGAAGTATACAGGATGCCATTGGTTTGGAAAGAATAAAGCAAAGGAAGAAATAAAGATACGACTTGGAAGAGGACCGTTCAAATGACAAACACCTTTTCACTTTCAACCAAAGACCAAAGTGCATGGTTGTGTGAAGGAAGCCATGAAAATTTGACAAAGCAAAAATGATGTTCCTTGGTCCAAAGGCATGATCATACAAGGTACAACCTAAGGCTGCATGAATGATAATTATATAAGGAAGGTACACTTGCTTGTTGTGCCTTAATGGCGTCATCAGCAAGAAAAAAAGCTTTAAAATTCCAGATTTTTTTGCTCGGCCTGTACAAGTTGGACTCCACAGCACATCTTCATTGATGTCAGCTTGGATTTACCATTCAATGGTAAGGGAACCACATTGTAGATATACTCAACCAAACTGGATTCTACAATCCAGAGATGGACGGACAGACAGACAGATGAGAGAGAGCGAGACAGAGACACACTCATAAGTGAAGAGTATCATTGGCTAGGTATCAGTATCTACTGGCTGGAAATACAAAACATTAGCAGCTTGATCAAAAAGTGTAAATATTCCACAGGGAGAGCATAATAGTTAAATAATTGGCTTGCATCAATTAAAAGTGTAAATTGATTTGGGGAAGATCTAATGCTGGTAACAGCTGTGAGCATGGAAAGGCCAAGGCTTGACTCAAATTCCCTTTTCTCTGAAGGCCTTGATCCGATTTAATGAGACGTATCAAGCACACCAGGTCTGTTTGTTTCACATCGTTGTTTTTTTTTTAAAAAAATAACTGGGAGTTTAAAGTCGTGATTTCAGTTTGAAATTGTAACTGAACTTCATGATTTCCCTCTTCGTATTTTTCTTGTAATCCTTTGCCTGATGTTATCATGATTTCTCGAAACTCAATCAGTGCAATGTGTTTCCACACAACCTCCACTCCCCCTCTCCTTGTCCCTCCTATCCTCCCTCACCTTCACACTCATCTGACTTATCTTTACTGTTACCTAGCAAGGAAACAGGTGTCAGGGACCTCTTGGAGGATGTTTGTGGCTCGATTCTAAAGCTCTGCCCAACTTAGCTTAGTTAGCTTAGCAACTTAGCTTAGCTCTGCCCAACTTAGTGAAAAAGAGTACGAGGAGTGCAAGGAAAGATGTTCCAAACATCAACATCCACGCCACCTGCAGTGCATGAGTCAGAGGCACAATACATCAGGTGAAGAGGGAGGAAACGGTAGAGTAGCAGCTGAAACAGAAATCCTATACAGGTTCCTCCTGATGATTCTATCTTTGCTTTTTGCTTGTTAATTATGTAACACACCAGTACACAAACACCACACAAAAGTCCTGGTGAGGGTCTGCAATCTCTGATTGCTCTTTTCTTGGATGCAATTTCGAAACTCGTGGAGGAGCTAGAACACAGACCAGATCAGGACACAACAGAACAAGAGAACAGTTGAAAGAGAGAGGGGGTGGGGGTGCCAACAGCAGGAGCAAGGGACAAAATAGAGGGAAACTTGGACAATTAAGGGATGTGTGAAAGAATCAGGGCTTGGGGACGACACAGAGGGTAGACAACACGGATACATACAGCCACAAACTCTCAGGAAGTTAAATTTGGAAACTTGGAAAGAGTTGGGCTTGGGGAGTGTTGTTGGTGGTGGTGTTTTGTATGCAGCCTGTGGCTGCTAGTTGCATCATTTTCTGTAAGCATGGCTGTGCCATTGATGCAGTTCCCCTGTTACCAACCAGTAAGCTGGTACTCATTTTGCTGACCTCGGAAGGATGACGGGCTGAGTCAACCCCACCGAGTATTATTTCAATACCACAACAGGGGCTCAAACTCAATACCCTAAGATCTTAAGCCAGCCACCTTAACTGTTCAGCCAACACCAGGCTTTGGAGAGGGCTAATGGGGGTAGAAAAGTTCATGGTTCTGGATATGGGATGATTTGAGATGGTGGTGAACAGTGATGATTGGTTCATCCTTCTCTGTGTCTATCCTTGTTAATTATTCGATGTCCATTACAGACATCAAATTAATACGAATTCCCCTTGGAGAAACATTACACAAAATAAATGCTGATATCAGCTGGATATTGAAACCATCCAATTTTGGTCAATGAATCATTCACTGAAGCCTGTTGGAGAAGGATGAGTTGGAATGTAAGAAAGAACAGCCATTGGACAAAACATTCCACCGTAGTGTCTGATAAACATTCGGTGATGTAATATGACTATGAGGACAAAAGTCCCAAAATAAATCAGCATGGTGCCCGCATCAAAATAAGTAGTTTTGACATCGACATCAGGCACCATGTGAAGGGCAGCTCTCCGGAGAACAGCATGAGATGGCTCAGCTCGAACCCCGAAAATTGGGAAAAATCGTTGTGACGGTGGAGGTGGGTAGCGTCTTAGAGGGGGTTTAAGCTTTCATTTTATCTCAGTCAAAACTCCAATGTGATCAGACAGAGCACAAAGGAGAGAATACTCAAAATCAGGAATATTAAGAAGAGATCAAAAGCCATTTTAATAGCTCACAGGTAGATATACACACCTTTGAAATGCGGTCGGATTCTGGCATCGTATCCAGAGGTCTTCCCCATCAGCTTGTCCAGGAAGTCGGAAGTAGACATTTGGCTCTTTACTGTTGTCCTCGAAGCTTCTGAGTCCCTGGATGTAGCGATGCTTAATGGGAAAATGAGGAAGTAACAAAGTGAGAAGAAGGAGGGAGGTTGAGGTCTCATTTGAAATTGCACGCACAGTATAATCTCAGCCATTAAATAACCATTTCATCTGTTAAGAGTTCTTGTGTAATTCTTTCCAAAAGTTTATGTTCATTTCGTCTTTCATGTTGATGGTAATTGAATGAATTAGTTAAACATTCCAGAAGAAAATGATTATTCTTCAGCAATGAGCTCCACCAATGCACACCAAAGGGTTGAGAAAAGGTCTTATCTTGAAATATGGTTCTTTAACAGCACCAATTATTACCATCTTGTGGGGTCGGATGTGGAATGTTTTGGGCCCAAGTCTTTCACGAACGGGCTGGACCGGCCTGTTGTTCAACTGGAGTTGATTTTGGGTGGGAAGTTTTAATTGATTTAGGGTGCCGGCTATATCTCGCCAACTCCTTGTGTAAGACATCGTGGGATATTTAACGTCCACAAACACCCTCGCTCACAGAAGGATCCTCAATCCTCCTTCTTAACATCCATCCGAGGGACGGTGCGCACCTTCATCCATCCGAGGGACGGTGCACACCTTGATGCCTCGCACTGCATGTGAAACACCAGGTTGACAGTTTATAGCTTCGTCTGGATTCAAACCCAGGCCAGACCGCTCAGAGGCGAGTGTGCATACCACCGAGATGTGCCAGTCCCCCAGAGGTCAACTTGAAATGTGAATTTCAAATCCATTCCAATCATCCTTCCATTACACTCTTACCTGCATCAGTTTCTCACATAAATGGATGAAATCAGGTGTGCTGTTTGCCATGGGAAGCAAAAGGCTGGCTCTGACGAAGGGTGAACACCCGAAACCCCCAACTTATCCTTGCTCCCCATGGCAGTTAGCATACCTCAATCAACGTCTTGTTAATTCCATCTATCATTCTACCTGTCCGCCGATGCAGATCGACACTAGGCTTCACCAGCAAGACTAGTTCTTCATTCTTCGTTTTTCGCCTAAACAATGGCAACAAAGGGAAGTAATCTACAGACAGAATATATTTTCAAGTGTTTGTGCGTTTGCACTTCAGAATCTGGGCAAGGTTTTAACCTCACATTACTGTACGTTGGCCTTGACGTACATTTTGAGGCCACTAAAGGCCGCTATAACGTGTATATTGGGATGTGGGGTCAGGCGGTGCTGCCGCCGGCCCGCAGGCTAAAGGTAACCACCATGAGGCCAATAACTCCATCGATCATCAACGTCCAACACGTCCTGAAACCACCGCCGGGAAAAGCTCACTCAGACGGGCAGCGTCGAGTAGCCCCCTCCCCCCTCCCCCTCCCCCCCTCTGACAGCACCGGGTAGTGCCCCTGATGGATAACTCCCCTCCCCTTCCCCCTCTGGCAGCACCGGGTAGCGCCCCCTGATGGATAACTCCCCTCCCCCTTCCCCCTCTGGCAGCACCGGGTAGCCCACCTGACGGATAACTCCCCTCCCCTTCCCCTCTGGCAGCACCGGGTACCCCCTGGCGGATAACTCCCCTCCACCTTCCCCTTCTGGCAGCACCGGGTAACCCCTGGCAGATAACTCCCCTCCCCTTCCCCTTCTGGCAGCACCAGGTAGCCCCCTGGCAGATAACTCCCTCCCCCTTCCCCCTCTGGCACCACGGGTAGCCCCCTGGCGAGATAACTCCCCTCCGCCTTCCCCTCTGGCAGCACCGGGTAGCCCCCCTGACGGATAACTCCCCTCCCCTTTCCCCCTCTGGCAGCACTGGGAAGCCCCTACTAGTTTCCTATATCTGTAATCCCGCATAACACAATTCCCTTTGCTCTGATGTTTGTTATTGCATCGCTGTGAGGGCGAGGTCCAGGTGATGTGGGTCCCCAACAATCTTTTATTTTATTTTTTTCCAAAGTTATGCAAACCATGAATCTTTCCATTATTTTTACATTATCTTGATTCATGGTACAGGCCGCAAATCTGTATCGTGCAAAAAAAACATTAAAAATGTTGGCAACCTTTGCTCGCGATCAAATCCTCGTGAGGACTTCATGACATGAGTGAGCTTCCAAGAGGAATTATAAAAGCTCATGATCACTGTGGTCTTATTCTTGTTCTTTGTTTTTAACACCTAAAGACCGTTTTCATTCTCCATGAATTATTATTGAATCCCGTGGCTCCACAACCGATCTGTTTTTGAGTTCGCTTGGTCGTGGTGTCCCTGATAAATACAAATATTTATAGGTGAGTGCAACACATCACCTGGTGGTGCCTCGTGATTTATGGAGCCGGAGGTGTTGGAAGGTGGACGAGGATGATCTGTGGGCCTAATCTCTCATCTCATGCAAACCGATCGATAACTAGCCTCGGAGGTGGCATTTAGGACGGACGACTTAATTAATTATTTGGGTCATGGGTTTGACCTGGATAATTGTGACGTCATTATCGAACCGGGTACCAGATATAATTTTATTCTGCAACTAATCGTTGGACGTCACTGATCTTGATGTTACAGGTGCTTATGTTGTGTTTATGTGCAAGATTTGAACAGGTTTCTCCGAAAATGTGGGAATGTGTAACAATGGCGACGTGGGGAGAGTTCGTTGATACGTCGAAAGGTTATCGATTCACTTGATCCGAGTGCGCACGCTGCGAGCCGTGAGCGCGCCCTCTGCAAGCTGCTGCATACATGTTCCCCAATAACGGCGAGATCGGTGCGAGTCGTGACGTCACAATCGTGTACATCGCTTTGTCTTCCGTTTTTGGGATGCCGGTGCTTTCGACAAAAGTAGCGCCAGGTGCAACCAAGAAACGGACGACGCGACAACCAACACTTTACGCACGTGTTGCCGACACGCGGTGGTTGTATTGTAATTAATATAACGTGGTTCAGTGGTTGCATTATAATGTACTGGTTATACTATACGATACGATTTGCAAATAGTTGGCGACACAAGAGTTTAGACGTCACGCAATGCCTGGCGCGTGGGATGCGCGTGCGTCGCCAGGTGCTCACACCTGCCTGGCGCAGGTACATTCCGCCCCCCCCCCCCAAAAAAAAACAAAGATCATCATGCAAAGGTGCGTTTTGTGTGTCACAAGTCGCGCAGGAAGCAACACTCACCTCAAGAAGGTGATCATTTCAGGAATATTAGGAAGCACGCGGCCAGGACACGGAAAGCCTTCCTATTCATCCCGTACGTGGCACAGAGATGGGGAGGCAGTGGACAAGAGGCGACTCGGACGCGTCGCGCGAAGAGCGCGGGAGGCGAGGCGAGAGGAGATGTGGGAGATGGAGATGCAGAATGAAAGAAAATGAGGAATCCGGTTCCGGAGCTCGAAGGATTTGATGAGCCGCTATTTGGGCATCAGGGCTCGAGCGACGAGCAGAAAGGACTCTCTCTGGTGTCTGGCGCATCTGTCGCCCGCCACGCAGGTGCTGCCGACCCGCAGCTTGCGGGGTGCACGGCCCTGCATGAGGGGAACCGCGCTCGCTCCCCGCCGAGCTCGCGATACCACACTCGTTTCCTTCCACAGGAGCTGGGGGTGACGGATGTGGGGGGTGGGGGTGGGGGGCGAGCGTGCGCGAAAAGGCGGGACGCGCGTCATGGTTTTCCATCTCTTTCTCTCTGTCTCTCCATGCCTCTACATCGCTATACTTCTAGCTCCAGCTCTACATCTCCAGAAATACCTTTTGTGTTTCCTCATGTGTACTTATAATGAGAAAGGCCGTCCCATCCTCTGTGTTAAATTCCACTTTTTGCTCTCACGTTAACTCGATATTCTATCGTTCATTCTCCCTTTTATTTCCCTATCTACTCTTTTATCAAAACAAAAATCTGGAGAAGGAGACCATGCTGGGTATGGTTTAGTGAAGAAGAGGAAGAGGCAGACATTGCATGTGCTGGATGTTGGGGGTAGAGAAGGATGCAACCAAGCTGTCTCAGTCAGAGCTTTGGGAATCAGAATCAATCAGAATCATTTGGGAATCAGCAGGATTATTTGGGATGTTTTGGAGAAATCTGATCATGAATGTCACCAGAAGTCAGACATGCATTGACGGAACTAGATAACTAGACCATATATATATATATATATTATATATATATATATATATATATATATATATATATATATATATATACATATACACACTACCGGTCAAAAGTTTTAGATCACCCCCATTTTTCAGTTTTTACTGAAATTTAAGCAGTTCAAGTCCAGTGAATAACCTGAAATGGTACAAAGCAAAGCGGTAAACTGCCAGAGGTTAAAAAAAAAAGTTTAGGTTACCAATACTGAAAAATAATGTAAATTTCAGAGTTGTTAAAAGGTCCTTTCAGGGAACAAAGTAATGGGTTAGCAACTGCAGCTGTTCTGCAGCAATGGAAGTAAATTAAGCCTTGAAAGTTGATGCAAACAATTCCTACAGGTGTCCCAACTTTTGTTGATTAGTTACAAACCCTCTATCTGTATAAAAGCAGTGTTGGAACAGACTGTGTGCTACACCTCTGAAGCATTTTTGGACAATATTGCACTGCAGGAAGTAGTATATTGCTATCATAATGGTGAGAAAAAGACAATTAACAAAGGAAGACAGACAGACCATTATAACCCTTAAAAGTGTAGGTCTTTCTTTAGAGAAATTGCAAAGTAAGCCAAGGTGTCAGTGAGTACAGTTCCTACACCATCAAAAGCACTTGGAAACTGGAGGAAACTCTGACAGGAAGAGGTCTGGCAGACCAAAGCCACAACACAATCAGAAGACAAGTTCCTGAGAGTAAACAGCTTGTGTGATAGGCGGCTCACTGGACAGCAGCTTCAAGCACAGCTTAACACGGTCGAAGTAAGGAAGTCTCAGTTTCAACTGTGAAGAGAAGACTTCGAGCTGCAGGTTTGACAGTCGAGTGGCAGTAAGAAAGCCGTTGCTAAGATGGAAAAAAGAAAAAGAGGCTTGGCTGGGCCATGAAGCACCGCCAGTGGACTACTGAAAACTGGAAGAAGGTCTTATGGACGATGAATCAATTTGAAATATTTGGTCATGACGCAGGGTTTTGTACACCGTCGAGTCTGCGAAAGGATGGTTCCTCAATGTGTGACACCAACTGTCAAACATGGAGGAGGAAGCGTGATGATCTGGGGCTCTTTTGCTGGATCCACAGTCGGTGACTTGCACAGAGTGACGCACCCCCTGAACCAAAAGGGCTACCACAGCATTTTGCAGCGGCATGCAATACCCTTTGGTCTACGCCTAGTTGTTCAGGGGTTCATCCAACAGCAAGATAACGACCCAAAACATACCTCCAGGCTATGTCAGAACTACCTTAGAAGAAAAGAACAGACGGGAGCTTCAAATCATGGAATGGCCAGCACAGTCCAGACTTAAACCCATCGAGCTGGTTTGGGACGAACTGGACAGAAGGGTGAAAGCAAAGCAACCGACAAGTGCAACACATTTGTGGGAACTTCTACAACAGTGTTGGGAAGAACTTTCCGAACAATATTTGATTTCCATTGTAGAAAGAATGCCACGAGTATGTTCGGCTGTTATGTGTGCAAACGTGGCTACTTTGATGAGTCAAAAACTTATATTAAATTTTGTTCAACAAAATGATTCCATGATCTCTTTTTGATATGCCATTGTTTATTTGTTCTTTGCTTTAATTTCAGAGTAAATTGAAACATTAAACTGCTTAAATTTCAGTAAAAACTGGAAAAATGGGGGTGTTCTAAAACTCTCGACCGGTGGTGTGTATATATATATAACTACACGTATATATATTATATATATCCTGACTGGAACTCACGAACCAGTGTTTGTTTGTGGGTTTGTTTGTCGCGCTATCCTCCTACAGTTCTGCGCCAATTACATTCAGACTTGCTACAGAGGATCAGCATGACCTCAAATAATGTATGGGGGTGCTTTTATCTTTTGCCGTGGGTCTTGGGGGTGTGAGGGGATAAGGGGTGGGGGGGGTGCAAATTCTCTATGTAATGTGTATCGTGTTGCGTTACCTCCAGGTGGGGAGGGTATTACAAGTCCCCATTTTCAAGTGCAGTGAGGTGTTTTTAATCACAATCAGTAGAACTGCTTTTCCTTTATGCACATACCCAGGTTATTTTCATTATTATTATTTACCAATACAGAGCTGTCAGTTGCTTATACACCGCCCAAATAAAGGTATGCGTCAGAAGAACGCGTTGCATGCTGGGAACGAGATTGCCATTGGCAGGAACTCTGCTGGTATATCTAATACCAGCAGAGGTACCCGGCATAGCACGGGATAATTTCACATTGTTTCCCCAGTTTAAATAAAATCAAGTTTAAGACAAAAGGTTGAATTTGATTCATTGTTTTTCTTTTCTGAGATCAATGTTTCTGTTGCTCTGGCTGTTGCATGCCGGGCACGGTCAGCTTCAAGGCGTGATTGTCATTCTCGTGAGCTTTTCTGCTTCTGGGCTTCTGTTTTTTTTCTGGCTGCTGAGTAGATCTGCCCAAATTTGCCTGTCTCTTTGGTGGCATGGTAAAGTTGGGATTTTCGAAAACAGCAAAAAAAAAACATTGCCACATTAACTTCCTGTAACAACCATGACGCACTTGATGGACCTGTTGTGGCAGACAATGAACGGGACCAATTATGGAGAAAATGCACCAAAATCTGGAATTGTGTCAAAGCGAACGCTTGTTCATGTTGCGCGTACAGTCAAATGCAGTGTTTGCAGATCCCGTGCGTACGCACTCTTTTATTGGTAGATCGAGGTCAAATGGTTTTTCTTGGTAGCTCGAGTCAAATGGTTTGCACTTGCATAAAGGACAGACAAACAAAGGACAGACAAACAATATACCAATATATATATATATATATAATATATATATATATATATATAATATATATATATATAAATTGTTGCAGGCCAGGGGTCGGGTGAGAAGACCACTAGGTGGGGGAAGCTGTCTCGGTTCCCACCAGACTCCCGAATTGTAGGCCGTCGCACAAGGATAATTCCGTGACACGGCGGATCGCTTAACGACCGTGGACGCCAATAACTCAACTGCGTGACCTAGGGTCCTCCCGTCTATGGGTTAATCAGGTTACCTAATTAATCACGTGGTTTAATTACCCGGGAAAACGCCCTCGGTACACCTTCTCCAAACCAGATCACTTTACCGGATCGGATGCAGCAGAGCGACACTGCTAAGAACGTACCGGCTAAAAGGAAAGGATCTTCGGGAATAAAGTCCCGGCTAAACTAGGATTCGGACCATGCTGGATCAATGAAAGAAACCACAAAGACGAGCAGGGAACATTCCTCATGATAATTTATTAACAGTGGGTGAGGAAAGGTATATGGTACGATAAAGATTTAAAGATGGGGTGTGTTGTGCAGAGATGGGGGAGAGAGGTGTGGTGCAGCAAATAAACAGGCAACTTACAAAAGCGGACACAGAGCAGACTCAACGCGAAATTAATAACAATAATATGATAACGATCTTCTGCAGTTTTACTTAAGCAGACAGGCGCCAGGACACACACACATGCACACACAACAGACTCAGAAAACCGCGATGAAGAGAAAGTTTTGCAACAGGAAGGGAAAGGAGATGAGGCTATGATCTTGGTACCTTTGTGCTTGATAGCACGACGCACCATCAATACGTTTCGGGGGGGGGGGGTATGCTCTGTGGTGCGGTACCCGAAGTGGGCGCGTCGTCTCTGGCTTCAGCCACACGTGTGGAGACTGTGTTCAGAAAGGAGGAGCTTGAGTCGAGAAGTGGTGGAGTCCAGAGTGCGAGGATGGAGTGGCATGCGGAACAGGTAGGCGGGTGGGTCAACGTCGTGTGGGCGGAGATGAGGAGGCGGAGTCCAGACAGCAGGAAGCGGTCGTAGCGGTGGCGACGAGGCGAGGCGGGGAGAGAGGCGGAGAAAGAGAAAGGCGGAGGGACTGCTCCGACCTTTATGGACTTGCAGCTCGGAGGGAGGGGCCACCCCAAATCGAAACGTCATCACCTGAATCGGGCACTCCGATTGCCCCGACCCCTCACGTGGCCCGACAATTTTGGCCAGAAACCGCCTCACTTCGTTTCTGGCAAGGCCGTCTCAAACAGCGGCAATATTCCGCTCTGACCCCACGACATGACACGAATCGCCCACACGAAACCGCGCACGCGAATCGTCCCACAAAACCCTGGGCCATGCCCGGCAACCGCCTGAGGGTCTGCATGCCCGCTCAGGCACCCGACCAGTGCCGACCAACGCGCGCACCAACGCGGCCCGCACTGTACATTCCTTGCTCGATCGCAGCTTCGCTGGCCGTAGAGACGAGAAGACGTTCACCATCCGTGGGAATTTGCTGCTGCCAGCGATGGCCGAAGGTCATCGCCATGGATAAATGCATGCACGTTTCACAAGCGGCATACGTGTCTGCCTTCGAGCACATTCATACAGTGTGCGCGGTTCGGCATTACGCACGTGGCCCGTGCTCGCGTTCACACGACTCCGCCAGCGTGTGCGCTGGGCGAACACCAATATGTGTCGGATATTGAGGTTGAAAATGAACAAGCCGCTTCTACTCCGCACACTCGTATCCCACCACACATGGCGTGGAGTCGTCTTTATCGGCCTCCGTACGCGCTCCGTGCAGCGTGGGTGTCATGCTGGCTGTGTTTCCTGTGTTGTGAAAAACACATTCGTGCAGCCTCTTGAGAGGTATTCATTCGCATGCCTTTTAATCCAACCAGCAATCTTCCCCAGATCATCGGAAGTTCGAGTTGATAATCCCGCACCGCAAAAACACCCACATGACTCGCTGCACACATTGGGTTTAGGACTCACCCAGGAACGAGGATCTCTGTGCAGCAGTTCCCTGACCTCCATGAGGCCCACCTTACAGCGAAGGTGCAGTGGCTGATTTACCTCAGGAATAATCAGACGAAAAGAAGAGTAGGGACGAAATGAAGGAGAAAATGATTTAAGCAACCTAGCTATTAGATCATCGCAACGCACTCCCTTACTGTCCCGCTAAACAAAAGGAAAGGGACTATCTACACGTATAATAATGGAATAACTGTCTTGGGACACATCTGTTGTATGCATGCGATTCCGAGAACCGCAACAATATATATACTAGCATATACAATGACGGGGGTGTGAAGGGAAGTGTGTGGAGAAAGAGAGAGGGAGAGAGAGAGGGTGAGGGAGGGACAGAGAGGGGAGGCAGAGAGGATGGAGGGAGGGGAGAGGAGGGAGGGGAAGTGAGGAGTGGGTGAAAAAGGGGAAGCTAGGAAGGAGAGAAGAGTGAGGAAGTGGGTGAAGGTGGGAGAGTGATGCCTCACAAAACATTGCTATACACTGCAGAAGGGACGGGTGCAAGAGAGAGAGATAGAGACAGACAGACAGACACAGCGAGAGAGCAACAGAGGTGTGGGTGGAGAGTGCTGCATTTTATTTGGAGGGGGGTGAGGAGGGACAGACAGAGAGGGGGAGGGAGGGAGGAAAAAGTGGCATTTGGGGGGAGGAAAAAAATATATAGGTGAGGGGTAGAGGTGGCGTTAGTAAAGAGAGTGATATGTTATGCTTAATGACCGAACACAAATAAACAAAAACTCATGTCAGAATAGTTGCACACACAAAGACACAACAGAGTTTGCAAAGTAATCCACTGGCACATCTGCAAAACTTTGACATTCCAGTTCCAGAAAATTTGTGGGAAAATGAACCAAAAGCAATCACTACAAACATGGAAGTACCACTCACATTTGACCTAATGATCCCATCGAGCATGAACATCGAAAACAAAGCGTGTGACCAGATATCATACTTGGGTACAAAAAAAAAGGAGAAGAAGGCATTGCGAATTGAGGTGTTATACCAGTGATTTTGGACTAAACAATGCAGAAATCAAGAAAATGACCAAATACCAAGACCTCAAGAATGAAATGAAAAGATCCTGGACGCTGAAGAATGCCAAAGTTGAAGCAGTGATAGCTGGAGCTTTTTGGAAATGATGACAAGAATATCACGGAGATATTAAAAAACCATCCCTGGGAATATTACTACAACTAACTACAGTTGAGCGCTGTCCGGGCTCAGTGACGATCTTGAACAGAGCCTTCGGCACAAAACTTTGAAAGAAGAAACTTCACAGCTTGAATGCATGAATCGTGACCCCCTTACCAAAAATGATGGTGGATACTTTGAGCCACCCTGGGAGGACTCCATTCCACATTCTGAAACCCGCATACGTAGATACCAATCAACGACACACACAACACACACACACACAAATACTTTCAGACCTGGGCGGGCCTCCATTTCACTTTTTGTAACCTGCACATGTAGATACCAATCAATGACACACACACCACACACACACACCACACACCACACACACACACACACACTCATGATGGGAGGTGGATACTTTGAAGAACCTGAGAGGGCTCCCATTCCGCTTTTCTGAAACCCCTTATATGGAGATAAACAACCAACGAACCAATAACACTCACACATCGGTGCCAAATGCCAATGTGGAAAAAAAAGATTAAATGTAAAACACACACACACACACACGCACATAATACACACACACACACACACACAACACACAAACACAATTATACACAACACACACACGCATACATACAACACACAACGAACACGCATACACACACACCACGCATACACAAATACACAACGCATACACACATACATATACATACACACACATGCACATACATACACACACATACACATATATACACACACACACACCACACCATACACATATATACACACACACACACACATACATACACACACACACACACAATACATACACACACACACACAACATACACACACATCAACATATATACACACACACACACACACACACACCACACACATATATACACACACAACACAACACACACACACAACACACACACACCACACACACACACACACAATGTACACACGCATCAAGTAAATAAAAACGACAAACACAAAGTTTACCTAAACAACTTTCTTTCAATGAGGATTTAAAGTGAAATTAGCGAAATTCAATTTAAAAAATGTATCAATCCACAGACCAATAAAAATGTCAGTCGATACTCTTTTGCCTTCACAGCGAGAAACAAACATGGCGAAACACCCTGGTCGGATGGACCTTATTGTTTTTTTACAAAAATATGTATCGATGTCGAAGTGAAGGGGTGAATTATATTAGGAGATCACAACAAAAAAGTTAAACAAAGCAATGTCCTGTAAAAATAAAAAACCTTCCCAAGGCACCCACTGCACGTGTCACCGCGGCACCAACAAGAGGCGAAACGTACGATGTGAGATGTAAGTTGAATGTGAGATTGAAAAGCAAACGGTTACTTTTTCCCAAAACGAACAACCAAGCAGCTTGGAGAGCACTCGCCAAGTTGCGCTTAAGTACTCAAGCAAGCACTCCAATTAAAACGGTTGATAAAAAATGGCTCCCTTTTGGCCATGCAATTGGCCATAATTCACCGAAACTGCCATATTCAAGTAAACCCTCCTGGAGATGCCCGAAATGTCCACATATGTCCGAAAACGGATAAACGAAACACTTTTTCTAGAAGTCATAACTGCTTGAAGTTCGATTCTGGAGCTTAAATTTAAACCTCCTCGTGAACCCTGCGCCAACCCTGAAACCCGCAACAATATTGTATACTTCCACACACAACCACACACACAACACACACAAACACACACACACACACACACACACACACACACACACACACACACACCACACACAAAACTGTCCTTATCCCATCAATAATTCCATTCATTTTGCTATTCACTCTCTCTCCCATCCATTTTCCATTTACTCCTTCCTTTTCTTTTCCATGCATTCTCCCGTTTAATCCAGCATCTTGATTTATCCCCAGTTATTTTCTTTTTATCTCACGTTAATTTTCTCATTTAATTTCCCACTCATTTTTTCTCTCATTACCTCCACCACCAAGGACAGAGTTATGTTTTTCAACCCCATTTGTTCGTCTGTCTTTTTCTTTGTTTGAGCAGGATATCTCGAAAAGTTATGCACGATGGGCGAAACGTGTTGGACAGGTTGAGTGTGTGACAAGACAAATGGATTTATTTTTGGTTAAGATTCGGTTCCGGATGGTGGAATTTTTTAAAGTGATTCATCACCATTTGGAGAGATAGGGCCAAAATTGACGTATGGCACTCAAAAACAAAAAATGATATATAGCCGCGTCTCAAAACCTTATGGGCCGATTGCAGAAGAAAAAACCATGCCGATTAGTTTTGATTCAGGTCTGATCAAGATCCAGCCCATCATAGTCCATTTGCCGTTATTATGTGTTCCATTGTCAACCTTGTTGATGTGGAAAGTGTATGGTTTTATGCATTGTTTTTGGACTAACATGGGTCCATTAATAAAATTCATGGTTGGTTGCCGGGGTGGCTCCTTGGAAACTCCCTAGTAATTTGCATAAATTCAAGATGCCGCTACAGGTCAGACGATGGGGGCTAAGTTTTTAATCGGTCAACATATAATCCTGTGTAATACCTCTTTTCCATATGATTTTGACATGAGGAATTCAATTTTGGGGTTATTTTTTACTTCAGGAATAAAGAGGTTCACATGAAATGTCCATGACTATTTTCCTGCTGAAAATTATGCAACACCAATGCAAAAGTGAAAGTCATGAATGGTTCACAACAGTATGTTGATAATAATCAGAAAGCAATACACATTGTAAATGTCATCATCATTTGGGCATCTTAGGAACAGAGGACATAGAGCCTAGTAAGACAACTTAACGTATGTATTGTTCATTCCCATTCATGTACTCGTCCCCTTCCGTATTCCTCGTCTCTTTCCAGTTCTGCTTCGACACTCCCTTCTTCCCACTTCACTTTCCTGTCCTCCACAGTCTTTGTGGTGGGTTTGAAGCACTTGTCACTACAAACCACAATGTGGCAGTTATAGCGTGCAGGAGATTCTTTGCATGGTGACAAATGCAACTTGCAGTACTGCAGGCCTTCCCTCTGCTTTGCATCCAACACCACACAACATCCATGAGGTCCAAAGGGGCTGGTGGAGTAGCAGAAGTTGCTGGCACTGGATTCCATTCTCTGATGTCCCTTCCCATAATTTGTAATGTCAAGTTCAGGTGGGGCCTGCTGATCAGCTGATTTTGCAAGTTACTGTCTGTAAGATGTGCACGCAAAATATGTAGGAAGAGATTTGATCTCAGTTGGAGGTAATGCCATCGAGCTTGAGGGGCTTGCCAGAGCTTCCTTGTGTACATATAGTACCTCATCTCACTCCATTCGGTGGTACCTTCTGGCTGACCATACAGGGCACAGAAGAATGTCCGCCCTGCTTTCCATGAGCTGTTCATGGCTTTTGAGTTCAGCTGCCAAAGTGCGGAAGTTACAAAAGCCAGGAAGGTTGCCAAGCCTCTCAGTGTCTTCAGGGCCTGAACACTTTAGCCCTTATGCCGTATGGATATCGGACCGTGGTTATCCTGGAGCCAGTGAATGTAGTGCCACTCTCCCAAAGCTGCAGACACTTGGGGCCAAGCTGCGGTCACAGGTGGTATATTGATATCCCAAATTGCTCCATCCCACCTTTCCATTCCTGCCACTGATTGCCTGGATGTTGCACTGGTAAAACCCAGTAAACACCATCAATACAAAAACATCAGTGTCATCAGAGAGGATTAGCGTATCACTCTTGCATTACATTCAGCAGCCATGAAGCAGGTGTGAGACATTGTAATGTCTGCATTCAATTGGTTTGAACGCACCATCGCTACGGCTCTCACAGTATCTCTTCACCAAAAGTTTATATACTCAAAACCTTGGACCAGCTGCAACTTGTCTGCTTGTTTTTTCAGGATGGCGTCTCGACTAGGCAGGGGTGTGTTTATTGGGTGAGGTCATAGTTGAATGGACCAATGCCAGCACGCCTCACTCGTTCATGGTCCTTTGCAGAAACATCATAATATTTTGTCAAAGACCAAGATCTTCTGACCAGCAATGGCAGACAGCCTTGGCTTGATGGACTCAACTAAGACTGACACAGTTCCCTGAAAGGCCAGACATATGATAGAGAAGTTGGCTTGCGTCAAACAATGGTAACAATTCTGGTTGGCAGA
>CM068964.1:26232575-26246001 GCA_035128595.1 Eptatretus atami
TCCCCCTTCCCCCCTCGAGCCACCGGGTAGCCCACCGTGACGATACTTCCCCCTTTCCCCCTTCCCCCTCTGGCAGCACCGGTAGCCCCCTGGCGGAATAACTCCCCTCCACCTTTCCGCCTTCTGCCAGCCCGGTAACCCCCCCTGGCAAATAACCCCTCCCCCTTCCCTTCTGCAGCACCAGGTAGCCCCCCTGGCAGATAAACTCCCCCCTTCCCCTTGGCACACTGGATAGCCCCCGTCAGATAACTCCCCTCCGCCTTCCCCTTGGCAGCACCGGTAGCCCCCCTGAGGGTAACTCCCCTCCCCTTTCTCCCTCTGCAGCACGGTAGCCCCCCTGACGGATAATCCCCTCCCTTCCCCCTCTGCAGGCACTGGGTGAAGCCCCTACTAGTTTTCCTACTATCTGAATCCCGCATAACACATTCCCTTTGCTCTGATTGTTTGTTTTGCATCCGCGGAGGGCGAGGTCCGGATTGTGAGGGTTCCCACAAATTCTTTATTTTAATTTTTTCCAAAGTTATGCAAAACCAGAATCTTCCATTATTTTTACATTACTCTTGATTCATGCGTAACAGGCCGCAAATCTGCTATCGTGCAAAAAAAAAACATTAAAAAATTTTGGCAACCTTTGCTCCGCGTCAAATCCCTCTGAGCGCTCATGCACAGAGTTGAGCTTCCAGAGGAATTATAAAAGCTTTCTGATCACTGTGCGTTATTTCTTGTTCTTTGTTTTAAACACCTAAAGACCGTTTCATTTCTCGCATGAATTATTGAATTCCGTGGCTTCCACAACCGATCTGTTTTGAGTAGCTTGAGTCGTGGCTGTCCCTGATAAATAGATCAAATATTTAAGCGTGAGTGCCAACACATTCACCCTGTGGTGGCTCGTGATTTATGGAGCGGGAGTGTGGAAGGTGGACGAGGAATTGAATCTTGCGCCCTAATCTCTCATTCATGCAAACCGATCGTTAAACTAGCTCGGAGGTGGATTTTAGGACGGCACGACATAATTAAATTATTTGGGTCATTGGGTTTGAACCTGATAATTGTACTCATTATCGAACGGTACCAGATATAATTTTATTCTGCAACTAATCGGTTGGACGTCACTGATCTTGATGTTTACAGGTGCTTAACTGTTGTTTTATGTGCAGATTTGCAGGTTTCTCCGAAAATAGGGAATGTTGTAACAATTGGCACGTTGGAGAGTTCGTTATACGTTCGAAAGGTTATCGACTATTCACTGATCCGACGTCGCACGCTGCGAGCCGTGAGCGCGCGGCCCTCTGCAAGCTGCTGCATACATCGTTCCCCAATAACGGCGAGATCCGTGCGTAGTCGTGACGTCACCATCGTGTACATCGCTTTTGTCTTCCGTTTTTGGATGCCAGTGCTTTCGTACAAAGTAGCGCCAGGTGCAACCAAGAAACGGACGACGCAGACAAACCAACACTTTACCACGTTGTTGCCGACCGGTGGTTGATTGTTAATTAAATATAACGTGGCTTCAGGTTGGTTGCATTATATGTACTGGTTAACTAACGATACGATTTGCAAATAGTTGGCGACACAAGAGTTTAAGACTTTCACCAATGCCTGGCGCGTGGATGCGCCGGCGTCGCCAGTGCTCACACCTGCCTGCGCGCAGGTACATTCCGGCCCCCCCCCCCCCAAAAAAAAACAAAGATTCATATGCAAAGGTGCGTTTTGTGTGTGCACAAATCGCGCAGGAAGCAACACTCACCTCAAGAAGTATCATTATCAGAAATATTATTAGGAAGCACGCGGCCAGGACACGGAAACCTTCCTATTCATCCCTACGATTGGCCACAACAGAGGGGAGCAGGTGGACAAGAGGCGGACTCGGACGCGTCGCGCAGAAGAGCGCGGGAGCGACGGCGAAGGAGATGTGGGAGATGGAGATGCAGAATGAAAGAAATGAGGATCGTTCGAGCTCGAAGGCTTTTGAGATTCCGCTATTTGGGGCATCAGGGCTCGAGCCGACAGCAGAGCTCTCTCTTGGTGCTCTGCGCATTCTGTCGCCCGCCACGCAGGTGCTGCCGGACTCCGCAAAGCTTGCCGGGTGCACGGCCCTGCATGAGGGGAAACGCGCTACGCTCCCGCGGTCCAGCAGCTCGCGATACCACACTCGTTTCCTTCCACAGGAGCTGGTGACGATGTGGGGTGGGTGGGGGCAGCGTGCGCGAAACGGCGGGACGCCGCGTCAATGTTTCCATCTCCTTTCTCTCTGTCTCTCCATGCCTCACCACGCTATACTTCTAGCTCCAGCCTCACTCTCCAGAAATACCTTTTGTGTTTCCTCATGTGTACTTATTAATAGAAAGGGCGTCCCCATCCTCTGTGTTAAATTCCACTTTTTGCTCTCACGTAACTCAATATTCTTATCTTTCATTCTTCCCTTTTATTTCCCTATCTACTCTTTTTATCAAAAACAAAATCTGGAGACAGGAGACCATGCTGTTGGTATTACGACGTTGAAGAAGAGAAGAGCAGACATTGCATGTTGCTGGAGTGTTGGGTAGAGGTGAGCAACCAAGCTGTCTCATCAAGCTTGCGGAAATCAGATTCAATTCAGAATCATTGGGAACAGCAGTTATTTGGATGTTTGAGAAATCCTGGATCATGAATGTCACCAAGAGCAGGTCACATGTCATTGGACGAACTAGATAACTAGACCTATATATATATAATATATATATATTACGTACTATATTATAACTAGTATATATATTTATAACTACACACTACCGGTCAAAAGTTTAATCACCCCCATTTTCCAGTTATTCTATAAAATTAAGCAGTAAGTCAGTGAATAACCTGAAATGGTACAAAGGCAAGCGAGTTAAAACTGCAGAGGTTAAAAAAAAAAGTTTAGGTTACCAATGAACTGAAAAAATAATGAAAATTTCAGAAGTATGTTTAAAAGCCTTTTCAGGGAACAAGTATGGGTTAGCAACTTGCAGCTGCTGTCTGCGAGCAATGGAAGAAATTAAGCCTTGGAAAGTTGATGCAAACAATTTTCCCTCAGATGTCCCAACTCTTGTTGGATATATTACAAAACCCTCTACTGTATAAAAGCCGGTGTGGAACAGACTGCTGTGCTACACCCTTAGAAGCCATTATTTGGACACATTGCACTGCAGAGAGTAGTAATTGCTATCATAATAAAACGCGTGAGAAAAGAGACAATCTAACAAAGGAAGGACAGGATCCATTTATAACCCTTAAAAGTTAGTCTTTCCTTTTAGGAAATTCAAGAGTAAGCCAAGAGTTCAGTGAGTACAGTTTCCGTACACCATCAAAAAAAGCCTTGGAAATGGATGAAACTCTCTGGACAGGAAGAGTCTGCAAGACCAAAGCCACACACAATCATGAAGGACAAGTCGCTGAGAGTAAACAGCTTTTTGATAGGGCGGCTCACTGGACAGCAGTTCAAGACAGCTAACCATGGTTCGAAGTAAGACAGTCTCAGTTCTCAACTGTGAAAGAGACTTCGCAGCTGCAGGTTTGACAGGTCGAGTGGCAGTAAGAAAGACCGTTTGCTAAAGATGGAAAAAAAGAAAAGAGGCTTGCTTGGGCCATGAAGCACCGCCATGGACTACGAAAAGCCTGGAGAAAGGTCTTATGGACGGATGAATCAATTTAAAATTTGTCATTGACGATGGTTTTTTTTTTTTTTTTTTTTTTTTTCTTTTTTTCGTTTTTGTTTTTTTTTTTTTTTTTTTGTTTTTTTATTTTTTTTACACCGTCGATATCTGCCGAAGGATGTTCCTCAATTGTGACACCAACTGTCAAATGGAGAGGAAGCCTGATGGATCTGGGGCCTCTTGCTGAACCACAAGTCGGTGACTTGCCAAAGTGAACGCACCTGAAACCAAAGGCTACCACCAGCATTTGCAGCGGCATGCAATACCCTTTGTCTACGCCTAGTTGGCAGGGTTCATCACAACAGCCAAGAATAACGACCCCAAACATACCTCCAAGGCTTATGTCAGAACTACCTTAGAAGAAAAGAAACAGACGGTGAGCTTCAAATCAGGAATGGCCAGCACCAGTTCCAGACTTAAACCCCATCGAGCTCGGTTGGACAACTGGGAACAGAAGGGTGAAAGCCAAACAACCGACAAGTGCACAACATTGTGGCGAAACTTCTACAAACCAGTGTTGGAGAAACTTTCGAACAATATTCGCATTTTCCATGTAGAAAGATGCCACGAGTATT
This sequence comes from Eptatretus atami, assembly GCA_035128595.1. Taxonomy (NCBI): domain Eukaryota; kingdom Metazoa; phylum Chordata; class Myxini; order Myxiniformes; family Myxinidae; genus Eptatretus; species Eptatretus atami. Next base: position 26,236,822 of record CM068964.1, read on the forward strand.
TCGCTGTTAGTGTGCAAAACGTGGGCTACTTTTGAATGAGTCAAAAACTATATTAAATTTGTGTTCAACCAAAATGATTCCCATGATCTCTTTTTAGTAGCCAGTTGTTATTGTTTCTTTTGCTTTAATTTCAGAGTACACATTAAACATTAACTGCGTTAAATTCAAGTAGAAAACTGGAGAAAAATGGGGGTGTTCTAACTCTCGACCGGTGTGTGTGATATATATATTTAAATACACGTATATATATAATGATATTCCCTGACTGGGAACTCAACGAACCAGTGTTTGTTTGTGGGATTTGTTTGTCCGGCTACTCTCCTACAGTCTTCTGCGCCAATTACATTCAGACTTGCACAGAGGATCAGCATGACCTCAAATAATGCTTATGGGGGTGCTTATTATCTTTTGCCGGTGGTCTGGGGTTGAGGGGATAAGGGTGGGGGGTGCAAATTCTCTATGTAAATGTGTATCGTGTTCGTTTACCTCCAGGTGGAGGCATATTACAAGTCCCACTTTTCAAGTGGCAGTGATGGTGTTTTTAATTCACTATCAGTAGAACTGCTTTCCTTTATGCACATACCCAGGTTATTTTCCTATTATTATTTACCAATACAGAACTGTCATTGCTTATTACACCGCCAAATAAAGGTACAGCTCAGAAGAACGCTCTGCGATGTGGAACGAGATTGCCCATTGGCAGGAACTCTCTTGTCGTCATCATCTAATGCACCAGCAGAGTACCCGCATACACGGGATAAATTCACATTGTTCCCCAGTTTAAATTAAAATCAAGCTTTAAGACAAGAAGGTTGAATTGTGATTCCATGTCTTTTTCTTTTCTGAGATCAATGTTTTCTGTTGCTCTGCGCTGTTGCATGCCGGGCACGGTCAGCTTCAAGGCTGATGCTCATTCTCGTGAGTGACTTTATCTGCTTCTGCTTCTGTTTTTTTTCGGGCTTGCTGATGTAGATTCTGCCCAATTTTGCCTGTCTCTTTGGGCATGGTAAAGTTTGGGATTTTCGAAAACAGCAAAGAAAAAACATGCCCAACGATTTAACTTCCTGTGACAAACCATGACGCAACTTGATGGGACCTTGTTGTGGCAGAAAATGAACGGGACCCAATTATGGAGAAAAGCACCAAAATCTTGGATTGTGTCAAAGCGAACGCTCTGTTCAGTTGCGCGATAACAGTCAATATGGCATGTGTTGCAATCCCGTGCGCTACGCCACTCTTTTATTGGAGAATCTAGGTTGCAAATGTTTTTCTTGGTAAGCTCGAGGTAATTAGGTTATGCACTCCATAAAGGAAAGACCAAACAAAGACAGACAATTACAATATCATATAATATATATATATAAATTAATATATATATATATATATATATATATATAAATTGTTGCAAGGCCACGGTTCGGGTGGAGAAGACCACTAGGTGGGGGAAGCTGTCTCGGTTCCCCCCAGACTCCCCGCGAATTTGTAGGCCGTCGCACAAGGAATTCCGTGACACGCGGATCGCTAACCGACCGTGCCCCAAAACTCAAACTTGCTTGACCTAGGGTCACTCCCGTCTATGGTTAAATCAGGTACCAATTAATTCCACGTGGTTTAATTAACCCGGGAAAACGCCCTCGGTTACACCTTCTCCAAACCAGATCACTTTTACCGGATCGGATGCAGCAGAGCGCGACACTGCTTAAGAACGTAACCGGACTAAAGAAGAGATCTTCGGAATAAAGCCCGGCTAAACATAGGATTCGGAACCATGCTGGATCAATGAAAAAACCACAAAACGAAGCAGGGAAGTTTATCCTCATATAATTTTAAACAGTGGTGAGAAAGGTTTATGGTCGCATAAAAGATTTAAAATGGGTCTGTTGTGCAGAGATGGAGGAGAGAGTTTGTGGTGCAGCATAAACAGGCAACTTACAAAAAGCGGACACCAGAGCAGACTCAACCACTTAATAACAATAATAATGATAACTCCTTGCTGCAGTTTTACTTAACAGGACCAGCGCCAGGACACACACACATGCCCACCACAACAGACTCCAGAAACCCGCATGAAGAGAAGTTTTTGCAACAGAAGGAGGAAGAGATGAAGCTAATTGATCTGTACCTTTGTGCCTTGATAGCACGACGCACCTCAATACGTTTCGGGGGGGGGGTATGCTCTGTGTGCCGTTTACCCGACAGTGGGGCGTCGTCTCTGCTTCAGCCAACGTTGGAGACTGTGGTTCGAAAGGAGGAGCTTGAGCGAGAAGTGGGGAGTCCAGAGTGCGAGGATTGGGCAAGTGCATCGGGAACAGTAGGGCGGGGTCAACGATCGGTGGGCGGACGATGAGGAGGCGGGTCAGACAGCAGAACGTCGTAGCGGTGGCGACGAGGCGAGGCGGGAGAGAGCGGCGAAAGAGAAGCGGAGGGACGCTCCGACCTTTATAGACTGAACAGCCGTGAGGAGGGGCCAACCCCAATCGAAAACTCCATCACCTTGATCTGCGGCACTCCGATTGGCCCCGACCCTCCACGTGCCGGACAATTGGCCAGAAAACCGCCTCACTTCGTTTCTGGCCAAGCCGTCTTCAAACCAGGGCGGCCATAATTCCGCTCTGGACCCCACGACATCGACACGAATCGCCCACACCGAACCGGCACTGCGGGAATCGTCCCACAAGAACCCCTTGGGCCACTGCCCCGGCAAGCCGCCCTGAGGGTCCTGATGCCCGCTCAGCACCCGCCAAGTGCGCGACCAACGGCGCACCAACGCGGGGCCCGCCCACTTGTACTTCCTTGCTCGATCGCAGCTCGGGCTGGGCCGTTAGAGACGAAGAGACGTTCACAATCGTGGGGAATTTCTTGCTTGCCAGACGATGCCGAAGAGTACATCCGCCTATGAAAATGCATGCACGTTTCACAAGCGCATTACGTTGTCTGCCTTCAGAGACACATTCCATACAGTGTGCCCGGTTCAGCCATTACGCATCGTGGCCCCTATTGCTCGTTTCACACGACTTCCGCCAGCTGTGTGCGCTGGCGAAACACCAATATGTGTCGGATATTGAGGTTAAAAGAGAACAAGCCGCTCTCTACTCCGCACACTCGTATCCCACCCAACATGGCGTGGAGTCGTCTTTATCGGCCTCCGTTACGCCTCCGTGCAGCGTGGGTGTCATGGCTGGCGTGTTTCCTGTGTGTGAGAAAAAACCCATTCGTGCAGCCTCCTTGAAAGTATTCATTTCGCATGCCTTTTAATCCAACCAGGCAAAAATCTTCCCCAGATCATCGCAAGTTCGAGTGATAAAATCCCGCACCGCAAAACTACCCCCTACAGACTCGCTGCCACACATTGGGTTTAGACTACACCCAGGAAGCGAGATTCTCTGTGCAAGCTCAGATTTCCCTGACCTCCATGAGCCCACTTACAGCGAAGGTGCACGTGGCATGATTATACCTCAATGAATAATCAGACGAAAGAAGAGATCAGGTTGACCGAAATGAAGGAGAAATAGATCTAAGCACCTAAGCTATTAGGATCAACGCCAACGCCCACTCCCTTAACGATCCCGCTAAACAAAAAGGAAGGAACTATCACAACGATCACTAATAAATATATAACTGTCCTTGGACACATCTGGTATGCATGACGATTCCGAGAACCGCAACAACTAAATATTTACTAGCATATACCAAGACGTGGTGTGAAGGAAGTGTAATGGAGAAAGAGAGAGGGAGAAGAGTGAGGGGAGGGACAGAGGGAAGGCAGAGAGGATGCGGAGAAGGGGAGAGGGAGGGAATGAGGCAGTGGGTTGAAAAAGGGGAAGCTAGGAAGGAGAGAAGATTAGAAGTGGGTGAAGGTGGTGAGAGTGATGCCTCACAAAACATTCTTGCCATACACGCAGAGCGACGGTGCAAGATGAGAAGAATTAGCAGACAAGACAGACAAGACACAGGCGACGAGAGCAAGACCAGATACCGAGGTCTGGTGACAGAGTGCTGCATCTTATTGGAAAAGGGGGTGAGAGCGGGACAAGACAGAGCAGGGGAAGACGATGGGAAGAATGGATTGGGGACGAAAAAAGATATCGATAGTGGGTAAAGGTAGGCGTTATAAAGAGATGATATGATTATGCTTAATGCCGACACACCAAATAAAACAAAAACTCATCGTCGAAAAATAGTTCACACACAAAGACAACAACAGGAGTTGAAAGTAACCCACTGCCACTGCACTAAAAACTTACATACCAGTTGCCAGAAAATTTCTGGGAAATAACCAAAAGCAATCACTACAAACATGCGAGTACCATCAACATTTGACTAAATGATCCCATCCGAGCATGAACATCGAAACCAAAGCGTTGTGACCAGATATCAAGACTGTACAAAATAAAAAAGAGATAGAGCATATGCGCAATTGAGTTGTTAAATATCCAAGGATTTTGAGACTAAACAAGCAGAACATCAAGAAAATGACAAACCATACGCACAGACCATCAAGAAGAAATGAAAAGATCCTGGACGCTGAAGCCGACATCCAAGTTGAAGCAGCTGAAGCTGAGCTTTGGAAATTATGACAAAGAATATCATCGATATATTATAAAAACCTTCCACTGGCGAATATACTCAACAAACTACACTACACGTTGGAAAGCTGTCCGGGCTAGTACGATCTTGAACAGAGCCTTCGCAGCCAAAAAACTCTGAGAATAGCAAAACGTCACACGCTTGGCCATGATCGTGACCCCTTACCAAAATGAGATGATACTTTGAGCCACCCTGGAGCACTCCATTCCACATTCTGAAACCCGCATACGTAACCAATAACGAACAAGCCAACACACACCAACACACACAACAACACACACAACATAACTTCAGACCGGCGCGCTCCATTCACTTTTGTAACCTGCACATGTAGATAGTCCATACAATGACACACACACACACACAACACACACACACACACGACACACCACACTCAGATGAGGGTGGATATTTGAAGGACCTGATAGGGCTCCCATTGCGCTTTCTGAAAACCCCTCATATGGAGGAAACAACCAACGAACCATAACACTCACACCTATGCCAAATGCCAATGTGGAAAAAAAAGATTAAATGTAAACACACACACACACACACGCACATATATACCACACACACACACACACACACACAACACACAATATACACACACACACAGCATACATAACACACACCCACACGATTAACACACACACACGCATACACACACAATACACACACGCAACACACATACATATACATACACACAATGCACATACTACACACACACACATATATAACACACACACACACCACACTACACTATATACACACACACACACACATACATACCCACACACACACAACACATACATACACACACACACACAAACATAACACACACATAACAACAATATACACACACGACACACACACACACACCACACACATATATACACACACACACACACAACACACACACACACACACACACACACACACACACACAATGTACACACGCATCAACGTAAATAAAAAACGACAAACACAAACTTTACCTAAAACAACTTTCTTCAGATGAGGATTAAAGTGAAATTAGCGAAATTCAATTTAAAAAATGGTATCAATCACAGACCATAAAAAATGTCAGTCGATACTCTTTGCCTCACAGCCCGAGAACAAAACATGGGAACACCTTGTCGGATGGACCTTATTGTTTTTACAAAAATATTATCGATGTCGAAGTGAAGGGTGAATATATTAGAACACACAAAAAAGTTAAACAAAGCAATGTCCTGTTAAAAATAAAAAACCTTACCCAAGGCAACCCAAACTGCACGTCACCGCGCACCAACAAAGCCGAAACGTGACATGTGGAGATAGTAATATGTGAATGGATAAGCACGGTACTTTTCCCAAAACGAACAACCAAGCAGCATTGAGAGCACTCGCCAAAGTTGCGCTTAATACTCAAGCAAGCCACTCCAAATTAAACGGTTGATAAAAAATGCTCCCTGGCATGCAATTGGCAATCACCCGAACTGCCCATATTCAACGGTAAACCTCCTGGAGATGCCCCGAAATGTCACAATATTTGTCCGAAAACGGATAAACCGAACACTTTCTAGAATCATAACTCTTGAAGTTCGATTCTGGAGCTAAATTTAACCTCCCGTAACCCTGCGCCAACCCCTAAACCCGCAACAATATGTATACTTCACACAACACACACACACACACACACACACACACACACACACACCACACACACACACACACACCACACACACACACACACCCCAAAAACTGCCTTATCCCATCAATAATTCCATTCATTTTGCTCATTCACTCTCTCTTCTCCCATCCATTTTCCATTTACTCTTTCCTTTTCTTTTCCCATGCATTCTCCCGTTTAATCCAGCACTTCTTGTTTATTCCCCAGTTTATTTTCTTTTTATCTCACGTTAATTTTCTCATTTAATTTCCCACTCATTTTTTCCTTCATTACCTCCACCACCAAAGGACAGAGGTTATGTTTTCACCCCATTTGTCTGTCTGTCTTTTTCTTTGTCTGTGAGCAGGATATCTCGAAAAGTTATGCACGGATTGGGGCGAAACGTGTTGGACAGGTTGAGTGTGTGACAAGGACAAATGGATTTGATTTTGGTTAAGATTCGGTTCCGGATGGTGGAATTTTTAAAGTGATTCATCACCATTTGAGAGATAGGGCCAAAACTGACGTATGGCACTCAAAAACAAAAATGATATATAGCACGTCTCAAAACCTTATGGGCCGATTCAGAAGAAAGAACCAGCCGATTAGGTTTTGATTCAGGTCTGGATCAAGATCCAGCCCATCATAGTCCATTTGCCGTTATTATGTGTTCCATTGTCAACCTTGTTGATGTGGAAAGTGTATGGTTTTAGGAGACGGATAGTCATGCACTGACGAACACGATCCCATCTTTCTGGATGTTTGTCATCAACAGGTAAACATTCTTTGCCACAAACAAACGCACCACTGCCTGTTGCCTGTGTGCGAGATTCTTGTTGTCACTGTAACACAATCATCTTCAGCTTTTCTTTTCTGTGATTTACGAAGTCTCTCAATTTTTTGTTTTGATGTGAAGTACAGTAGCATCCTTTGTGACATTCTATGCGAACAGCATCACCACACCACATCAACAATGTCCTGTAGTTTTGCACGTAGCTCTTCATCTCCACGGGCTTTGGCACAGGAGATCAATGTCTTGATCCTTGATCAGCGATTTCTTCAATTCCCCTCCACCATGACACACGGGAAGAATGCACCTTGAATCAGCCATATCTGTAAAAACAAACAATGAATTAGTAACTCGCATTAATGTCGTATGTGAGCGTCCAGTTGTCAGATAGTGACCTTGTTGTCATTCGAAATGTATCTCACACGGCAAACAATTGCCAGGAACTCGAACATTGACCTCAAATTTACTTCTCATCACAAAATAAGGTTAAATATCGATTCCTCGTGCCAAAATTATATGGAAAAGATGTCTCGTGTAATTTAAGTTCATTACCTAAAAAGTTATATTTTCAGCCCGGTCGATGACAGCCATCTTGTATTTGCGCAAAAATAACGATTTCCCTATGGTTGCCATCCGGGCAACCAAGCTTAATTTTTTTATGCATGCCTGTGAACAAGAAACCACCATAAAACCATACACTTTTGAGGACAACAAGGTTACTTCTCTGGCAAATGGACTATCAGTGGACACAAAACATAAACTTTTCAGCCTAGCGGAGGTATGCTCGCTACCGAGTGCCGTTCTAGTTAGTCTCACCCCAAAGACTATTGCAATGCTCGTGTCTGTCTGTTGGGTAGTCAATCTAGTCTACCCTTATTATCAGTATTTCCGTCGATATGTTTGTTGGGTAGTCAATCTAGTCGGAAAAAAAAAAATTCAAAAAATTTTTTTTGAGATTTGTTCTACCCTTATTATCAGTATTTAAAATGGTGATTTCAGTTAATACAATGGCGATTTCGATGAAACTTGGTTGGTAGGTTCATACCATGACCTAGTTGTGTGCAAATGAGAACCGTTGCTATGACACCACCGTTGCCTAGCAACGGGACTTTGAAATTTTTGAAAAATCATAAAAAAAATTATTTTTCGAAAATCAAAAATCGGGCCACGAGCGACTGTGGGCAGTACATTCAGCCATATTGTCAAAAATTTCCAGCCGGATCCTATGAAAACTGTCAGAGAAGATAGACTGAATGAACCCTGGTCGAAAACAATTAAAAAACGAAGTTCGTTATATCTCAGAGACTATGAGTCAGAATACATGAAACTGGTATGGTAGGTTCATGGTATGTCCTAGTTATGTGTGAGAAAGAACCGTTGCTATGGACCCCTCCGTTGCCTAGCAACGGCCGAAAAACCTCTAAATGTGGGGGTATTTTAACGAAAAAACAATCTGCAGCATTAACCCTTGAAGCTAGAATCATGAATTTTCTTGTGCTTAATCCTCAGGTTATTCCCATCGAACGGGCCCATCGCGTCAGGTTATGTTGGGTAGTCGACTACCCATGTCCGCCTCCGGCTTGTTTGTCTGTCTGTCCCTCTGTTCGGTCCAGTGCTCCGTTAATACAATGGCGATTTCGATGAAACTTGGTTGGTAGGTTCAACCATGACCTAGTTGTGTGCAAATGAGAACCGTTGCTATGGACCCATCCGTTGCCCAGCAACGGACCTTTGAAATTTTCAAAAAAATTTCAAAAATGTATTTTTTCGAAAATCAAAAATCGGGCCACGAGGACTGTGGGCAGTACATTCAGCCATATTGTCAAAAATTTCCAGCCGGAACCTATGAAAACTGTCGGAGAAGATAGACTTTGAATGAACCCTGGTCGAAAACAATAAAAAAACGAAGTTCGTTATATGCAGAGACTATGAGTCAGATATACATGAAACTGGTATGGTAGGTTCATGGTATGTCCTAGTTATGTGTGAGAAAGAACCGTTGCTATGGACGCTTTTGTTGGCTAGTAACAGCTGAAAAACGACTAAATTCGACTTGATCGACTACCCATGTCCGCCTACCGGCTTGTCTCTGTATGTGTCTGTGTGTGGATAAGTCTATCTGTCCTTCTCTGTGTTTGTCCATGTCTACACG
>CM068964.1:26246026-26261393 GCA_035128595.1 Eptatretus atami
ATGATTGTTTTGGACTAACATGGGTCCATTAATAAAATTCAGGTTGGTTGCCGGGGTGGCTACCTTGGGGAACTCCTGTAATTGCATAAATTCAAGATGGCCGCTACAGGTCAGACAGTGGGCTAAGTTTTTAATCGGTCAACATATACCTGTGTAATACCTCTTTTCCATATGATTTTGACATGAGGAATTCAATTTTGGGGTTATTTTTACGTTCAGGAATAAAGAGGTTCACATGAAATGTCCATGACTATTTTCTGCTGAAAATATGCAACACCAATGCAAAAGTGAAGTCATGAATGGTTCACAACAGTATGTTGATAATAATCAGAAAGCATACACATTGTAATGTCATCATATTGGGCATCTTAGGAACAGAGGACATAGAGCCTAGTAGACAACTTACGTATGTATTGTTCATTCCCATTCATTGTACTCGTCCCCTTCCGTATCCTCGTCTCTTTCCAGTTCTGCTTCGACACTCCCTTCTTCCACTTCACTTTCACTGTCCTCCACAGTCTTGTGTGGGTTGAAGCACTTGTCACTACAACCACATGTGCAGTATAGCGTGCAGGAGATCTTTGCATGGTGACAACTGCAACTTGCAGTACTGCAGGCCTTCCCCTCTGCTTTGCATCACACCACACAACATCCATGAGGTCCAAAGGGGCTGGTGGAGTAGCAGAAGTTGCTGGCACTGGGATTCCATCTCTGATGTCCCTTCCATAATTTGTAATGTCAAGTTCAGGTGGGGCCTGCTGATCAGCTGATTTGCAAGTACTGTCTGTAGATGTGCACGCAAAATATGTAGGAAGAGATTGATCTCAGTTGGAGGTAAATGCCATGAGCTTGAGGGGCTTGCCAGACTTCCTTGTGTACATATAGTACCTCATCTCACTCATCGTGGTACCTTCTGGCTGACCATACAGGGCACAGAAGAATGTCCGCCCTGCTTCCATGAGCTGTTCATGGCTTGCGTTCAGCTCGCCAAGTGCGGAGTACAAACCAGGAAGTTGCCAGCTCTCAGTGTCTTCAGGGCTGACACTTTGCCCTTGCCGTATGGATATGACGTGGTATCTGAGCCAGTGATGTAGTGCATTTCCAAAAGCTGCAGACACTTGGGCCAAGCTGGTCACAGGTGGTATTGATATCCCAAATTGCTCCATCCCACCTTTCCATCTGCACTGTGGCCTGGATGTTGCACTGGTAAACCCAGTAAACCATCAATACAAAAACATCAGTGTCATCAGAGAGGATACGTATCACTCTTGCATTACATTACTCAGCAGCCATGAGCAGGTGTGAGATCATTGTAATGTCTGCTTCATCATGGTTGAACGCACCATGGCTACGGCTCTTCACAGTATCTCCTTCACCAAAGTTATAGGTACTCAAAACCTTGGACAGCTGCAACTTGTTCTGCTCTGTTTTTCAGGATGGCGTCTCGACTAGGCAGGGTGTGTTTATTGTGAGGTCATAGTTGATGGAACCAATGCCAGCACGCCTCACTCGTTCATGGTCCTTTGCAGAAACATCATAATATTGTCAAAGACACAAGATCTTCTGACCAGCAATGGCAGACAGCCTTGGCTTGATGGACTCAACTAAGACTGACACAGTTCCCCTGAAGGCCAGACAATATGATAGAGAAGTTGGCTTGCGTCAACAATGGTAACATCTGGTTGCAGAGGCTATTGTCGTGACACAGAGTTTGTGTGCCAGTGGTGCTTTGTTGCCTTTCCTTAAGCACCCATATTCATCAATCAGTGAGGGGGTACTGCGCAGAGCTCAAACTGGAAGATAGGTCCTAGCTCCATTTGTCTTTGCTGTCCAATAGTCAGCAGCCTGAGGAAGATGGTTTCTAGATCAAAGATCGTCTTGTCCCCAATTTTCACTCCTTTCTGTAAGTGCTCCATTGTCTTTATGGGGCATGAGATGGTTGCATGGAATCCACCTGGAAGGGATGCATGGAACTCTGCAACCATTTTCTGACCTATAACCACGGAATCCTCAACATTCACTTCAGCTTCTCGGGGAGCAATTCGACCATTGGCAATGTTGTACAGATGTGGTGAGTGATTCTCAAGAGGATGAGACACATTCGACAATTCAAGTAAAATCCGGCCCTATCATCTGCATCAAGTTCTCTCCTCTTCTTCCCCTCCTCCTTGTGACGTGGTCCGATTCTTGTGTCCTTTTCTCTCACTTGGTCTTCATTGTCCTTGTTTGAGGAGTCAGGGTAGATGTGCTCCATTGTATCTGAGATGTAGGCAGTGACAGGAAAGGAATCGATCCACTCTGCTACCATCTCTGGAGAAAGAGTCATACCCTTGAGTCCACCCTTGCCAATTCTAATAGCAGTTTTTCACCGAACTGATCAGAGCTCACACCATTCCAAATGCCTTCCTGGTGACGACACACAAAAGCACCTGATATGAGCTCTGACTTGGCATCTGGTGGCAGCAGATAGCGCATCTCCAGAAGGTGATGGGTGATGTAACGGCATAGTGATGGTGACCAGCAACAAAGAAGTAGGGAAGCATGCGTTCAAGTGTTAGCTGTTGCAGCAGGAAGTCTGCCTCCCTCTCACTACGCAGAAGTTGATGAACAAGCAGAGTAGGCTTGATGAAGTTATCAACCCAGTGCTTCCCAGTTGGGTGCTGTCTGCATGTCTCAAGGTAGCTGCACAACTCCTGGAATGTCTTGGGGCCGGTGGTGAGGAAGGAAATGAGAAGGGCAGTCGAAACCATCCGGAAGGCTCTCATTGATCGAACCCAGGGCTTGCCACTCATGATTCCTGCCAGGCCCCCGAATGCTGAACTGATGAGAGTCTCAACACCAGACCCACGCATGAGTTTGCCAATGCAACCACAGAAGGACTGCACAGTGTGCATTATCCCAGCCTCAGAATCACATTTTTAAAGCGATCAACGTCATGCCACTTGATTTGGCAAGCCACCATGTAGAGCTGGAGATCCACAGAGATGTGGACATGTCATTCCCATATCAGTCAATGACTTCTGAAGATACTCCAGTGAAGTCACTGCAGTGTCTGGATGAGAAGCTTTGGCATCAATAAGGGGTCCGAACATGTCGGTACTTGCTGGCTTTTTTCTGCATGACTGTGAATGCTTCTTGGTTGTTGAAACCACCCCATTCCATCGCGTTCACCTGTGTGCTGACTGTGTTTAGCCACTTCATGTCCTTTTCCTGTGAAGCAGCTAAACTAGCTTGCCGGGCACACACTTCTTGGTAGGAGAATCCAGAGGTTGCATCCACAGCCGGGGGGTTCACTTTGGATGGCCCAGTGTAGTGCTGCAGAGGAAGGCTCCCTGATGAGCTGCTGCTTGTCCTAGACTGGGCAGCTTTCTTAGACAGTCGTGGGATAATAAGGTCGCTCTTCCCTGGGTGAGCATGCCCATACTCAAGAATGCCTGCAGGATGGGGTTGCTGAAATTCATGTGAGAGGACATGAGTAGTGCGCAGACCATTAGGCGTGAACACTTGCAGATCAAGATTATCAAAAACAGGCAAAAATCACGCCAACAGTTCTACTCAAACCCATGAATTGGTGGAGAAGCTGAGCATTGTCACCGAGAAAATGAGCAGCGGATTTCTTGAATCTCAGGACCTCATCATATGACGTTGTGAACCATATTCATGAAGGAGCTTTAGAAGATCAGAACTGCCATGGCAGTGCAGTAGTTTGACAGCCAGTCCTAATGTTGTCTGATTTCTGGTACCTGTAACATGACTTTGAATTGAATGGCTCAGGCTTAGAGATTTCTTGGTCATTTCACCACCCGACACTAAGTCTGAAATCAACCTCAGTAAAGTTGGCTTGTTGCCTTGATTGTGTTGGCTTGTGTAAATTCTGAGAGGTCATAATTGGCACTGTTGTACTTGACTGAGCGTGCCTCCTTCTTGATCTGCCTTACCACAGAATCAATACTCCTCTCATCTGCATCATCCACTTTAACAATTTTCAGATGGTTAGCAATGGACTCACGGAAACCAACAATGGTAGCACATCCATCTACCCGAACTAACATAACGTCCTTACTCATGCAGTCTGTTAGTTTGCTAAACATATCACGTCAGTGAGTTTGCCACCAAGATCACAGTACAGGGAATGCAGTTCAACGCTATTCCACATCTTTGACCTGTCACAATTCATGCGCTCTATGACGTTCTTTAGGGCACTTTCTTCTGCAACACCAGTTGGCAAATCAGCATATTTAGGGACTGTCATGAAACTGTTATAACAGCGTACATGGTATTTGCACTCAGCCGCAGGGAAATCAACCAAATATCCAATATGTAATTTACCGTTCTGGCTACTTCATCATTAGTTGCTCAGCAGCATTAATGATGGCATCTTTCATAGTTGGGATGGGATTACCTTCCTTGTCAAAACGTTCTTAGTCATGCACTGACGAACACGATCCCATCTTTCTGGATGTTTGTCATCAACAGGTAAACATTCTTTGCCACAAAAAATGCAGTCATGTTTGTAAACAAACGCACCACTGCCTGTTGCCTGTGTGCGAGATCTTCTTGTCACTGTAACACAATCATCTTCAGCTTTTCTTTTCTGTGATTTACGAAGTCTCTCAATTTTTGTTTTGATGTGCAAGTACAGTAGCATCCTTTGTGACATTCTATGCGAACAGCATCACCACCACCATCAACAATGTCCTTAGTTTTGCACGTAGCTCTTCATCTCCACGGGCTTTGGCACAGGAGATCAATGTCTTGATCCCTTGATCAGCGAATTTCTTCAATTCCCCTCCACCATGACACACGGGAAGAATGCACCTTGAATCAGCCATATCTGTAAAAACAAAACAATGAATTAGTAACTCGCATTAATGTCGTATGTGAGCGTCCAGTTGTCAGAATAGTGACCTTGTTGTCATTCGAAATGTATCTCACACGGCAAACAATTGCCAGGAACTCGAACATTGACCTCAAATTTACTTCTCATCACAAAAATAAGGTTAAATATCGATTCCTCGTGCCAAAATATATGGAAAAGATGTCTCATGTGTAATTTTAAGTTCATTACCTAAAAAGTTATATTTTCAGCCCGGTCGATGACAGCCATCTTGTATTTGCGCAAAAATAACGGATTTCCCTATGGTTGCCATCCGGGCAACCAAGCTTAATTTTTTCTATGCATGCCTGTGAACAAGAAACACCATAAAACCATACACTTTTGAGGACAACCAGGTACTTCTCTGGCAAATGGACTATCAGTGGGACACAAAACATAAACTTTTCAGCCTAGCGGAGGTATGCTCGCTACCGAGTGCCGTTCTAGTTAGTCTCACCCCAAGACTATTGCAATGCTCGTGTCTGTCTGTTGGGTAGTCAATCTAGTCTACCCTTATTATCAGTATTTCCGTCGATATGTTGTTGGGTAGTCATCTAGTCGGAAAAAAAAAATTCAAAAAATTTTTTTTTGAGATTTGTTCTACCTTATTAAATAAGGGTATGTATTATAATAAGGGTAATAATTATCAGTATTTAAAATGGCGATTTCAGTTAATACAATGCGATTTCGATGAAACTTGGTTTGTAGGTTCATACCATGACCTAGTTGTGTGCAAATGAGAACCGTTGCTATGAACACCACCGTTGCCTAGCAACGGGACTTTGAAATTTTGAAAAATCATAAAAAAAATTATTTTTTCGAAAATCAAAAATCGGGCCACGAGCGACTGTGGGCAGTACATTCAGCCATATCGTCAAAAATTTCCAGCCGGATCCTATGAAAACTGTCGGAGAAGATAGACTGAATGAACCCTGGTCGAAAACAATAAAAAAAACGAAGTTCGTTATATCTCAGAGACTATGAGTCAGATATACATGAAACTGGTATGGTAGGTTCATGGTATGTCCTAGTTATGTGTGAGAAAGAAACGTTGCTATGGACCCCTCCGTTGCCTAGCAACGGCCGAAAAACCTCTAAATGTGGGGGTATTTTAACGAAAAAAACAATCTGCAGCATTAACCCTTGAAGCTAGAATCATGAATTTTCTTGTGCTTAATCCTCAGGTTATTCCCCATCGAACGGGCCCATCGCGTCAGGTTATGTTGGGTAGTCGACTACCCATGTCCGCCTACCGGCTTGTTTGTCTGTCTGTCCCTCTGTTCGGTCCAGTGCTCCGTTAATACAATGGCGATTTCGATGAAACTTGGTTGGTAGGTTCATACCATGACCTAGTTGTGTGCAAATGAGAACCGTTGCTATGGACCCATCCTTGCCCAGCAACGGACCTTTGAAATTTTCAAAAAAATTTCAAAAATGTATTTTTTCGAAAATCAAAAATCGGGCCACGAGTGACTGTGGCAGTACATTCAGCCATATTGTCAAAAATTTCCAGCCGGAACCTATGAAAACTGTCGGAGAAGATAGACTTTGAATGAACCCTGGTCGAAAACAATAAAAAAACGAAGTTCTTATATTGCAGAGACTATGATGTCAGATATACATGAAACTGGTATGGTAGGTTCATGGTATGTCCTAGTTATGTGGAGAAAGAACCGTTGCTATGGACGCTTTTGTGGCTAGTAACAGCTGAAAAACGACTAAATTCGACTTGATCGACTACCATGTCCGCCTACCGGCTTGTCTCTGTATGTGTCTGTGTGTGGATAAGTCTATCTGTCCTTCTCTGTGTTTGTCCATGTCTGCATGTTTTCTGTTTAAAATTATTCTTCTCTGCAACCGCTTGTCCGATTGATGCGAAACTTCAAGCATAGGAGGACTCCCCATGGAGAATGTTTCATTTGATAACTATGACATCATAGGTCACATAGTATGACAGCCATAGTGAATTAAAGGAAAAAAATTGACTTCATCTTCTCCGAAACTGCTCAACAACAAAAATTTGAAACTTGCCATATATCATCTACTCCCCAGGGTATATAGGGTGATAACCATGACGATGATGATGACATCGGTGAAGTGGTATTCAAGCCATATTTGGTTGAATCAAAATCATTATCCAAAAAATCTGAAACTTCATATATCTGATCTACAACTTCATATATCTGTGGCTTATGTGAGTACATAATGAAATTTATGACATCATCAGTCACGTGGTCTGACAGACATATTGGATTGAAAAGAAAAACGTAAAACAATCTTCTTCTACAGAACCGCTTAACAGATTGATGCAAAACTTCATACATATGATCAACTAGCCATTGGGAATATAGTTTGAATCTTTTTTCATATTCACTTTTCTGTTTAAAATTATTCTTCTCTGCAACCGCTTGTCCGATTGATGCGAAACTTCAAGCATAGGAGGGACTCCCCATGGAGAATGTTTCATTTGATAACTATGACATCATAGGTCACATAGTATGACAGCCATAGTGAATTAAAGGAAAAAAATTGGACTTCATCTTCTCCGAAACTGCTCAACAACAAAAATTTGAAACTTGCCATATATCATCTACTCCCCAGGGTATATAGGGTGATAACCATGACGATGATGATGACATCGGTGAAGTGGTATTCAAGCCATATTTGGTTGAATCAAAATCATTATCCAAAAAAATCTGAAACTTCATATATCTGATCTACAACTTCATATATCTGTGGCTTATGTGAGTACATAATGAAATTTATGACATCATCAGTCACGTGGTCTGACAGACATATTGGATTGAAAAGAAAAACGTAAAACAATCTTCTTCTACAGAACCGCTTAACAGATTGATGCAAAACTTCATACATATGATCAACTAGCCATTGGGAATATAGTTTGAATCTTTTTTCATATTCACCTTCATTGACGCAATTTAGCCTTAATGTGCACAAAAGTGGTCGTTAAATATCCTAATAATCAATAAAGAGCATGATATCTTAAAAACTTCACAGAGATATTGGGACGAAATTTGGTGGACAGGTTGGGTGTGTGGCAAGGTCGAATTTTTTCAGTTTAGGTGAAGATCCAGATCCGGATACGAGAATTTTCGAAGTGATTCTTCACCATTGAGAGAATCAGGAAATGAATAAAGCAGGGAATGGTAAGGTATCTATTGTCACACAACTCGAGACATATGTTTACCATGCACTCGCAGGTGCACATGGGTCCCAATACCTTTAACTAGTGCATCCATTAATTCTCATATACATTTGCTTCTTCCAGTGTTGTATTGTGTCGATCATGCAATTTGACGTCATAAACGAATTATACATTTGTTTAGATTCAGGATCTTAGACGAGCCGTGAAACATCTGTGCCGCCTTTATTACAGAGTATGGATGAGAGAACATCCTTGATGTTCTATCGTTTTTATCCGAAGTGGATTCTCCATTCGATGGGGAAACTTTACAGCCAACATGAAGCTCAATGTCTGATATCAATAGTGTGTGTGTTTTTATCAGGTTTCATTATGAAGTTTTCGAAAAAATAAAACAAAGTTTTCAACACTGCAGGGGAAAATGATCTTTTCTTATGATACTCAGAAAGTTCTTCGAACTTTTTGTCATCGAAACTTTTCCTTTGCCACTCAATTTGAATTTCACAGATAATTTGACTTTTCACCTGAGTGGGATAAAAAAAAAAATTGCCTGATTTTCAAGACCTTTCTAAGGTTAAACCCTTTTAAAGTTTATCTTTTTAAAGTTTGTTCACGTCCTGCCTCATAAATCAATCAAATGTATCAGACTCGAGTGCCGGTGCTGCCTCGGTAGTTTCTGGGTAAGAAATATGCTGGGTGGTTTGGTTAACATGGTTATCTTGGTGATACTGGATGTTTTAATGATGCTGGTTATTTTGGTGATGGTGGTTGTTTTGGTTAAGCTGGGTAGTTTGGTGATGCTGGTTGTTTTGGTGATGCTGATTGTTTTGGTTGAGCTGGGTGGTTTGGTTAAGCTGAGTGCTTTGATTATGCTGGTCGTTTTGGTTATGCTAGTTGTTTTGGTTAAGCTGTGTGGTTTGGTTAAGCTGAGTGGTTTGGTGATGCTGGTCGTTTTGGTTATGCTAGTTGTTTTGGTTAAGCTGGGTGGTTTGGTTAAGCTGGGTGGTTTGGTTGTGTTGAGTGATTTGGTTGTGCTGAGTGATTTGGTTATGCTGAGTGGTTTAGCTATGTTGGTTGATTTTGTGATTCTGGTTGTTTTGATTAATCTGGGTGGTTTAGTTGTGCTGGGTGGTTTGATTGTGCTGGCTGTTGTGGTTATGTTGAGTATAGTTGGCTTTTGATCGGTGGTTTGTTATTACCTTCCCATGAGTCAGATATAAAGGGAGGAATTAATCGTTCCACATGGCGTGGGTTTGAATTCCATGGCTGTTCAGTGTTCACTCTTGCCAACACACACTTCGCAAATGTGGAAAGTGTTTGGGGTTAAATTGGATGATGATGATGATGATAAATAAAGTGGGGAAGGATTTTGGCCTAAGCCGTTCGCGAACTTTCTGGCCAGGACTGATGTTCGACTCAAGGTCATTTGCTCAGGAATTTGTAACTTGTTCCGATGATAACTCACCGACTCTTCGGGAAAGAAACGGTCGGATCTTTAAACGTCCACCAGCTAATTCTAACAGACAGGATATCCAGCTTAACCTCAACCTGAGAGACGTGCAGTTCGTGACACAATCCCTTGCCTGTGAAGCAACAGTTTATGTCATCGGGTCGGGAATCAAACCCAGACTACATAGCTCATCGGTATTAATTTTTGCGCAGTGACTTTGGTAATGACTGAATTTTCTTGTGTAACATAAAGATGAAGTTCACCGGAATGACATTGTCGATGACACACAAAGTTCCTTTATCTCTCCAATGTTTCTGTTTTTGGGAGGTGGGGGAGGCTGGTGGGGGGGGGGGGGGGGGGGGGGGGGGGGGGGGGGTAGGTGGTACACAGGCCACAGGCAGTAATTATAAATCATAAACTACATTGTTTAATTTCAAAATTAGTGCTGCAACATTCATCAAGGGACAATTGCCACCAACAAAGGCCAGTTTAATAATGAAAGATTGCAATCAGTGGAGTGGACACAGATGATTATTAATTGTGTTTATGCAAAACAATGGTGGATTAAAGCTTGTCTTAATTTAAATTTATCGAATTCTTTTCCTCTATTATCCTCGATGAAAGGAAGTTTTTGTAGTAATTTTTTTCCCAAGGACTATTGTCGTGGAATGGAATCATCACCATCAGCCAGTTTGCAGTCCACTATGTGATGAAGGACTGCAAAGCACTTTGGGGGGTTTGGACCTACTCACCCACACTTCCCAAGTGTGGGTTGGCGAGATCATTTTGTGAGTTATGGCTGTAATGAAACATGATTGGTCTTGTTACCAACGCCGTGAAGGTGGACGGAGGTGATTTTCACCCCCGTTTGTCTGTCTGTTTGTCTATATATGCATTTGTCTGTATGGTTGTGTATCTACCTGTTTGTCTTTGAGCAGGATATCTCAAAAATTTATGGACAGATTCAGAGGAAACTTGATGGACAGGTTGGATGTTTGACAAGGACCAATTGATTCGATTTCGATGAAGATCCGGAACCAGATCCTGATACAAGATTTTTTTTAATTTTATAAATGCTTTATAGAAAATCGAGTTATCAACATCTACTCACTGCTAAAGGTCGATGATTTCATCCGGTCTGAGTGGTAACCCGTAAGCTGTTGAGCTTGAGTGCATGTGAATAAAGTCACGAGTTCAATAAGAAGCAACAAATAGCGTATCACCAGTGGGGCCAATTCATGGTCGTGTCCACGAAATAATATGATCCACTCAGTAACTCGGGTGTCATAAATGACCAGTGCCCGTGAGAGTAAGCTACTCACCAAAAGGGGTTTAATGATAGTTGTCCCGCAGTTAAAAGGAGTGAAACCCCACTGAAGATAGAGCCGCGACACAGCACATGGTACAAGCTCTGTGAGTCAGGAGAGGAAATGCTTTGCTGAAGATCGGGATGTGAATGGGGTTCAATTCCAGTGAACTTCAGTAAACTCCAGTATACTCCAGTGAACTTTTGTTTAACTCCAATGAAACTCCTGTCCATGAGTCATTTCCATGAAGGTATAAAATAACGAGCTGCCAGGCAGATAAACGTCGTCACACTTCTGTTCAAGCCTTCCTCAATGCTGGTCTCCCGAGGGTGAGGTCCAAGAGCCCAATAGTAGTGTGGGGCAAAATTATTGGTTAGAAACCAGATTTTGAAAAAAAAAAAACACGCCAACACTACTGCCATTGGTTGGATAAGTAAATGGAACAAAGGTCATGATGTAAAAGTGCCAACAAATTGGCACCAATGAAAAGTACATGACAGATTCTTCATCGTTGAGAGATTGGGCCAAAAATGATGAACAGCACGATATCTCAAAAAGTTGTGGATTGATTCAAATGAAACTTGGTGGACAGGTTGGGTGTGTGACAAGGATGAATTGATTAGATATTGGTGAAGATCCGTATCTGGATGTTCGAAGTTTTGAGTGCTTCTTAACCATTGAGAGATGGAGCCAACCACGATATATGTCATGATATCTTCAGAAGTTATGGACGGATTTGGACGACACGTCGTGGACAGGATGGGTGTGTGACAAGGACCAATTGTTTCGATTTTAGTAAATATCCGGATCCAGATACTATAATTTTAAAAGTGATTCTTCAGCATTGAGGGATAAGACCAAACACAATATACTATCCCCATTTTCAGGAAAGTATCCCCCGCAAATAGCGGGGTCCGACAGTATAGCATAATATCTCAAAAAGTTAGGGACAGATTCGGACGAAAATTGGTGGATGAGTTGGGTAGGTGACAAGAATAAGCTGATTCGATTTTGGTTAAGGTACGGATACAGATCTATCCTATCAGTGGTATATAAAACGTGTAAACTGTTTAGCCTGGTGGAGGTATGTGTTCGACCAAGTGCTGTTCGTTTTAGTTACCCTCGCCAGAGGAGAGGGTATTGCATTTGGGTCCGTTTGTTTGTCCACATAGAACGTGATTATGTGTATCATAAACATTAAACTCTTTAGAACCCAAAGACACACCCGGAACACGTATATTCTGTTTCTGTTACATCCCCACAATCCTTTCTTCGCAGAGAAAATTGATAACTTGATGAAATAAATTGTTGAAGAAACTTAAGAAAGTTGTCAAGATATAATTGACTAAACAATCAACTAACTTCTACCCTCAGAGGTAACAATAAGACACAGACAGGTCTGGTATGTTATTGTTGCCTCTGAGGACGGAACATAGTATTCTTCTGAAACGTCAGGATTTTAAACAAAGAGTTTTATTATTCTTTTAGGCTCAGTGTGCTTTTACTCTCCGGAACAAATATGTAGTTGTATTTTCTGTCTGTCTGTCTGTACATCGATATAATCGGACCCACCGGTAGGAACCCCATCGTATTGCATACCGTTGGAATCCTCTTGGCAAATGGTGATGCAAGAAAACATTTTCAAACCTACAGGGTAGGGAGTTCAGGGTGGGGGTAACACCTCAATTCTTTCTCTGTAAATGTGTATCGTATAGCATCACCCGGTGGTATGCAGTATTACAAATCATCTTATTATCCATATCGCCAAGCTCACAATTCTGGCTCCCAACAACCAGACTCGAAATGTTGTCTATCCAGACACTGCATTATTTTGTAGTATTGCCTTATTATATTATATCGTATTATTGCCTATTTTGCCTGTCATTACCTCCGCCACTGAAAGTGGAAGGAGGTTATGTTTTCACCCCTGTCGGTCTGTCTGTCTGTCTGTCTGTCTGTCTGTTTGGTAATTGCCGGAATCCTTCGGATTTCGGCAATTATGTTGGTCGGTTGTGTGTGTGTCATTCTGTGTGTCTGTCTGTTTGTTTGTGTGTTTGTGTGTAGCAGGCACACCGTTTCAGCGATCATGACCAAACTGGGTACAGACGTCGGCCATGGTCCAACTTAGACACTTGTCGTTTTGGTGAATCAAGGTCAAGGTCACCGAAAAACGAAATTCTTATTTTTCCAATAACATCCGCTAAAATGTGTCGTATCGACTTCAAACCAAATCCAAAATGTGCATCTTCCAATTCTGCATCCAACCATTGGGGTGTCACACCAACACCCCTTCTTAGCGGTTGGCGGTTGAATGTCAGGGGGGGTCGGGTCAAAACTTTCAAATTGCGATAAAACGCCATTTCAAATCCTATTGCTTCCAAGTTATGATCATGACCAAACTAAGTGCTATAACTCATTAAACAGTAACACTATCAACTTAAAAGAACCAAATTGATTTCCAGGTTTTTGTTTTTTTAGAGATCATGGAGATATGACAGTTATTCCGGCAATTCCTTGCTCAACGATCAATTTTATTATCTTGCCAACGAAGTTTTTGCAAGATATGTTAGTCAGCTTGTATGTTTTTTTTATTATTTTTTTTTTTGTTTGTCTGTAATCACGAATAAAAAATTCTGCAGAGCACAGTTATCATTGGAAATTTTTGTAACTTCGCATATCAGAGGCCTATGGAGGTCCCTTTCAGCGCACAACATTTTGAAGGTCAAGGTCAAAGGTCAAGGTCACTTGTCGCAAATCAGGGGAGTCGACGAAACCCTTATTTTTTGAGTAATTTTGATCGGATGTCTCAAACTTCATGGGAATATAGTTCATGGTCTGGCGCTCAGCTGATTAATTTTTTGGTGGCGATTGGCCTTGACCTTCATATGTTTTTTTTGTTTGTTTGTTTTTGTCTGTAATCACGTATAAATCACTCTGCAGAGCACAGTTTTCATTGGAAATTTTTGTAACTTCGCATATCAGAGGCCTATAGAGGTCCCTTTCAGTGCATAAAATTTTGAAGGTCAAGGTCAAAGGTCAAGGTCACTTTGTCGCAAATCAGGGAGTCGACGAAACCCTATTTTTTGAGTAATTTAATCGAATCGTCTCCAAACTTTATGGGAATGTAGATATGGTCTGGCGCTCAGCTGATTAGTTTTTGTGTGCGATTGGCCTTGACCTTCATGGTTAGCCCTGAGGTCAAACATATTTGACCCCAATGTCAAATTTTCAAGTTTTTAGGAACCATATCGTGTAGTACCTCAAATTGAACACCTCGATGAGTGCTTTCTAGATATGTCAAGCTTGAGACATTATGACGTCATTTGGTGACGTTATGAGGCAAACACATATTTTTCATGGTTACTCTGTAGAACGATTCTCATCGGAATCTCTCGTAGGCAGATATTCCTCAAGGAGTCACTCCTGGTGGATAGCAGCTCTGTTCACCTCAGTGTGACCTTAAAGAAGTCGCACGTGGTCACCTTTTGGCAAGCATACGGGTCACCCTGCGGGTGACATTGGTTTATTTGTTTGTTTGTGTGCAGGATATCTCAAAAAGTTGTGAACGGATTCGGATGAAATTTGGTGGACAGGTTGAGTGTGTGACAAGGATGAACTGATTAGACTTTGATAAAGATCCGGATCTGGATCCGGATACAATAATATTTTTAAGTGATTCTTCACCATTGAGTGATTGGGCCAAAAACAATGTATAGCACGTTATCTCAAAAAGTTGTGGACGGATTCGGAAGAAACTTGGCGGACAAGCTCGGTGTTTGACAAGGAAGAATTGATTCGATTTTGGTGAAGATCCAAATCTGGATCTGGATACGAGAATTGTTTAATTTTTAAAGTGATTCTTCACCATTGAGAAATAGGGCCAAAAACGATATATAGCCTGATATCTCAAAAATGTAATGGGCCTGATATGTTCTATTGGATAAGGCATTGCGTGGCAGAGGGATGTGCTCCACTGAGCACCCTTCTTGTTTGATATTAAATATTGTATATTGTATTAATCGTTACATGATTATTATTATAGTGTTGCAACTAAATTACGTGATGAATTAATTGGAACTGTACCTTGTACCTGGCTCTCTTCTTCTGAACTCTAAATTTCTTCCGCACAAGGTGTGGGTATATATATTGTCTGCGGTTCTACGGGGAACCGCAGCATACATACAGATAGGTGTCCCAAGATAGTTATCCCATTAGTGTACGTGTAGTTAGTTCCCTACCTTTTGTCTAGCGGGACAGCACGGAGTGCGTTGCAATGGGCTGTTAGGTTTATTAAATCATTTTCCCCTCCACTTCCCACTCTTCCTCTTTTCACTCCTGAGGTAAATCTGCTCGCTTGCCCCCTTGTCTCGTTTACCACAGCATGATGATCCACGGTGCCTTCTGCCTCCCTTGCCCCCTCGTCTCGTCTCGTCTCGTCTACCATAACCGTGCACCGGCGTCTACCCTAGGCCAGACATGTGCGGCGTGTCATGTACGCTTTTGCACCCAGATGAGCGGGCTATACCGGCGTCTAGCCGAAGCCCGGCCCAGGATGGCGGACCACGTGAGGG
>CM068964.1:26266236-26271236 GCA_035128595.1 Eptatretus atami
GCCACCGTTGCCTAGCAACGGGACTTTGAAATTTTGGAAAAAATCCGAAAAATATTTTTATATATTTTTTCGAAAATCAAAAATTGTCTTCCGCGCTTTTATGCACACTATAATCAACCTCTTTGTCAAAAAATTTCAGCCCAATCCGTCAAAAACTGTATGACTAGTATGCAATTATATAGCGACCACCCATGTCGCCTACCGGCTGTGTATATACATGTATATATATAATATATATATATATATATTATATATATATTGTTACGAATTTCGGTCCGCCCGGCGTGCGATCAGCCACGTAACTCGAATCGTGACCGCGTCGCCCACCGGAATGGACAATTCAGTCGTGACCCTCCCCTGGAACTACGGCCAGAAGCTAGTCACGGGTGGGTCTTTTGACCCCACCACAATCGTGCCAATCGGCCACCCGCGCAGGATAGGGTTGTTCGCCAAACTCGACCTACCTAGTACCTGCGCGGGTATGTTAACCGGGCGATCGTACCTCGCCGCTGGCCGGCCTAGGACAGGAACCGCTTAAGCGGTCCGTTCCGTGCTTGTGATAACCGAGCGGTGTTATCGCCGGCCCCGACGGAGGTGATTATTTACCGGGTGCTTACACCCCTATACCAATTCCTTCCGTGATGCAAGATGGAACTTTCAAACAAAGGAAAGGACGCAACGAAACGGGGAACAGTTCACAATGGCACATTATTGAAACCACACGTATGCAGGCAAAGCAATGAAAGTAAGAATTACAACCGAATAAAGCAAGTTTATTTACATGCACTTAAACAGTTTCTACTTTACAAGACACGGCGCCACAACACGCATTCAAAAAAGCAAGAAAAGACCCCCTCAAGACAAGGGAGTCAGACTGGGCCCGTGGCCTAATGCGCGTGGAACCTGGAGAGCGGCCAGGCACGAGACCGAAGGGTCTACCCGCGCCCTCGTGGCGCGATGGCGGGCAAGCCGCATGTCAGCGTAGCTGCGCCTGGCTTCGTGCCCCTGGCGTGGTCGGCGAGCTCTCTCCGGCGCTCCCCGTCTGCCTTTCCCGTTGGCTTCGAGCTCCGTCCCCCGACTCGACTGCCCCGCTGACACTGCAGACTTGACTTCTTCTGCCGACACTCCGCCGCTGCCACTCCACTGCTCCCACTTGGTTCTCTGCCGACGTACTGCGCAACTTTCTTCTTCCGCGAGCTCGCGCTTATATAGCCCGGGGGAGGGGCGTCTATGTAAATTTCTGGATCACAGCGGGTTCGGAGGCGGGGCTATGCCACCCGATGCTCAGTCATTGGATGGATGAAAAGGGGGCGTGAAGCATTCCTGATCCGCTTTTGTAGGCGAAAGGAACGCATTCACAGCCCATGGCATGACGTGTGGTAGAAAGGCAGAGGTGGTGGGAGTTTGGTTGTTGGCGGGCGTCGTTTGAGAATGGCGGTGAAGCGATGTTTGCGGGATGGAGTTGTGGAGGTAAAGAGGCGAAGGTGGTGGTGTTTGAGTTGTTGGGGGATCATTGGTCCAAAATAATGACAGAGAAAAGAAAAACGGCTAACTCAAAGGATCGCAGCCCGGTGAACACGGAAATTCCCTCTAAACAACGGTGTGGAAATCTAACTACACAATTACTTATCGTCATAACTGATCGAAGGTCCTTTATGGTGGTCTGCGAATTTCCACAGCCGCAACACTATACAGTATATATATATATATATATATATATATGTATATACAAACGGGTGAAGAGTCGTATAAAACCGGAAAAAACACCAACTTGTAAGTCTTTTATGAGAATGGATTAAAAATACCACGAAACTAAGTCAAATACCGGTGACGGCACCTTTTGACGACAACCGACCCCCCAAGAGGCTTCGAAAATGCCAACAAATGCTCTTGAGTAATCTTCATTAAAGCATAACGATGTGAATGAAGGGAAGGACTGCGCCATGTCTCGAGGATGCTGGTGTGGAAGACAATGATAGACGTCTTGGCAATGTCTTGGTAGACAATGATAGAGGTTGAATCCTGTCGCTAACGCCATGTTCGTGTTTCAGACCGAATGCCCTCGCTTGGCAAATTCTCTACGACCTTTTGGGTCACTGACGGGGCTTTGGCAACTTTGTTTCAGCATTAGAATGTTCGTCCCGGTATGCTCACTGCACGTGAGTGCACACCTCGATCGTGGTGCATAAAGGTGTGTTCAAGGCACCGCGCACGTCTTCGCTTTCCACCCAATCTCCCATGATTCATGAAATTTTGATTTGATGATTCCCATCAAATCTCATGAAAAGCTGGAGTTTCGAAAAACAAATGGATGGTGCAATTTACAACAATGTTATGGGAAAATTGCAGCATAAATGTTTGATTTTGGTCTGGAAAAGTGTTCAATGACTCGGAAAGACATCGCCACACCCTTGGGAACTGCCATGATGTTTGAGCAGCTTTGGGTTTTCTAACTGAGAAAGAAAGAGCATTTAAATTGACAGTGAACGAGCAGAGCAAGCACAGACAAGGACGACTTGCTGAATAGGCTCATTGTGAATGGGAGAGAACGGGCATCAGCCTCCATGCAGCGATCTATCATCGCTCACTTTACAAAGCTCTCGCAACACGTCACGATTTCTGGAAAACATTCTCGCACATAATGTTCAAAAAACGATCATCAATGTTGTACGTAGAGGAAGGTAGGGGCAGGGCAAGATGCAACTCACACCAACCACCCTTTCCCCCACCTCCTGACCCAACCCCCCACCTCCCCATGAAACAAACGTCAGAAAACTTAGCCCATGAATCGAGATCCTTCACCGAAACGAACTTGGATGCTTCAAGTCGTGGGAGGACTTCGTTCCACCTTCTGAAACCAGAATTATGGAGATAGCAACCAACGACAAACACACGCGCGCGCGCGCACACGCACGCACGCACGCACGCACACACACACCTTCCTTTTTGGTGAAATGAACAAGGAAACATAGTGATTGGGTGAGGGGGGATCAGGTGAGACTATCTCATCTCCTCTACCTCTCCCGTGTGGTTGTTGAAGTGAAAATCGTTGCCAAGAACGCCATCAACCTGGTGTCGTGGAACGCGAGCCTTGGAACATATAGCGGAGTTGATTTACATTGACGTCATAATGATTATCATCATAATTAATCCCGTCGCCATCTCGCTCACTGACCCCATTAGCATAACAGTGTTGTCCCTGGCAATATTCAGATGATTGATTATGTGCAAATAATACCAAGTTATCCACACGAAGCTTGCCAACGGCCTGGCTCTTTGCACAGGCTAACAAAGATTGTGATTATCTCTCATTTCTGCATCTAGCGAAGTTTATTATCGCCAGTGGTCCATTTTACGTTTCCACTTGTTTAATATTCACTTGGCAATGCTGAAGTACTATGTATTGCAGTAAATGTACATATGTTGTGCATTATTATTTAGATTGCTTTACGCTTGAAGGAACATTTCTTGTGGATTTGTAAGCGATTTTGACTTGGGTACAAATGAATTGCACGGTGACATTGCATTTTATCATTAATTTTATTTTCTTGCCATGAAACTGTAAATGTAACTTTATCCATGAAAATATTTGAGTACATCTTTTCGAGGGCACTGAAGTTCAGGTTTTAAAATTATTTTAATAATTTGATTGTTTTTCCCCACCCTTTCAAATGCATGTTCGGTGCCTAAAATCGCCAAGCAAGATTGTAACAGTGTTGTTGTAATGTGTCATCCTGAAGGCTCCCAACAAGTCAATCTAGGTACCTCCGCCACTGAAGGTGGGTGGAAGTTATGTTTTCATTACTGTGTGTCTATCTGTTGGGTCGCCGAAATAGGTGACCCTTATTGTCAGTAATTCTGTCTGTTTGTTTGGATGTTTGTTTCGTTTGCATCAGCATAATTTGTAGTAAACGTGGCCGATTTTGACCAAACTCGGGTGGTAGGTACATCTTATGACCGAGTGCTTTGGAAATTGGTTGTTGCTTAGCGGGACGCTTTGGTTCCTAGCAACAACCGAAAACCTTCAAAATCGGTACCGTTCATGCCGAAATCAATTCCGAAAGCCATTATCCCACGTAGGGTTATGAAATTTGGCACGAATGATCCACGGGTGATGCTCTATCAAATATTTCCGGTTTTTGTGATATATGGGAATACTTTACCCGCAGCGCCCCCTACAATTAGGGTATGCGCGAAAATTTGGCGAAAATTGAAGGCCCCGAGCGACCAGGGTGAGTGCATCGATATGAATGAAACTTTGCAGGTTCATGTGTACTCAATGAGTACTACAACTTTGCCTCAGGACATATTGACCGATTCGCTTAGGTCAGGGGTCAAAGGTCAATTAGTACAAAAATCGATAATATGCGAGAGCTGAGGCTGCCTTCGCGCAAATGCTACTCCTCCTAGGGGTATAGTCGATGGTCATGAAATTCGCACTAATCGTACTGGAATACATTGTGCAAAACAATCGAGCCGGATTTTCGATTTAGATCTTTGCTCACCCACCAGCACCCCTCAAACTTTGGGATTTCCGATTTCAAACCGCATTTTCGGTACTTTTCATTCAAATGGATACCGAGTAGTTATCAGTTGATGGAACTCGATGAGATTTGATATGCATAATTTAAGGTGATTCCCTATCCGCTATATGACATCCATTTTGCTCTATATCTTATAGCTTCCATGCTTGGCGACCCATCGCCGCCTACCGGCTTGTCTGTCTTTGTTTGTTTGTTTGGGAACAGGATATCTCAAAAAGTTGTGGACAGGTTGGGTATGCGACAGACAAATTTATTCGATTTTGGTGAAGATGTGAATCTGGATCCGGATACGAGAAATTTTTAGTATTTTAAAACTGATTCTTCATCATTGAGAGACAGGGACAAACATTATACATGTCACGATAACTCAAAAACTTATGGACTGATTCCAACAAAATTTGATGGATAGGTTGGGTGTACGAAAAAGACAAATCGGTTCGATTTTGGTGAAGATCT
>CM068964.1:26276236-26277779 GCA_035128595.1 Eptatretus atami
GGTGTGGAGACCCAGATAATTATGAATATAAGAGAGGAAAATTGAAAGGGGATGGAAATGAATTAGAGTAGCATGCGTTGTGTGCGTGTGCGCGTACATGGGCGCACCTTCAAGCATTGATGTCGATGTCAAGCACAGCATTCTATATACTTATACAAAAGGTATGTATTTGCAATGTTGATCGACCTAATCCCAAAACTACTTGTGGTCAATAGGCCAAAACCCAAATGAGAGTATAATTCTCAGTTGATGGTCTGTCTCGTCATTTTTACGACACACACGTTTGTCGTGTACAAATATGCGGACACGTGTGTACGAGTATATTACAGAGACTATATGCCAGACAGACTTGGAACAAGTTCCAGGTTTAGTTCTCTCCCTCCGATGACTCATTTCTCTAACACAATGACAGTGTGGCAGGAAGTGGTGTGATTGGTATAATATTACTTGAGATCCTCAATAGCTCAGAAAGGTTGCATGATCCGTAGGGAATGGAAAAAGATGAAGGAATGTCAAATGCCATCATGTATTGTCAGAAAAGTGAAACTTTGTATGGGTTTATTACTCTCATTCTCTTTTGGGATCATTGTGGCACAATTATGGAAGACCTTTCAAGAGTGTCAAAGATTGTCGGCCAAGGCCTGTCTCAATTAGTAAATTACGATGTAATGAGATGCTTTACTGTGACATGTCTGGAGAGTGAGAACTTTACGCTACCTCGTCGAGCCTCAGTGGAAAGATATTTCCAGTTTTACGTACGTTGCATCTGCAAGAGATCTTCTGTATAAGGGGAGTATTGAAATTTAATGCACAATGCCGTGGGATTCCATCATGGGGACTTCCCACCTTTTTGATTTAAAAAAAACACGAAAAAAAAAAAATATATATATATATAGTATATAGGCGTGGTTCTAAATGTATTTGTGTGTGTGTGTGTGTATACATATATATATATATATGCACATACACACACAAACATGTTACTAAATATTGGCTGCTCTTAGAGCACCTTATTCTGACATTTCCATCTGTCTGTCTGTCCGCGAATCTTTGGTCAAGCCTAGGGCTAGACACTCAACCGATTCCAATGAAATTGTAGGTAGGACAATATTTCTGGGAATCGTGTGCTTTCGAATATGGGACCCGGGCCCTAGCAACGGCATAGCAACGGCTCTTAAAGTGGTCAAAAAATCGAAAAAAATCCAAAAAAAAAATCGAAAAAATCGAAGCTTAGAGTTCTGTGCGCAATCTATCTAGCTCCCTCATGCCAATTTGCAGCCCTAACAAAAATATTTGTAGGAGGAGATAGGTTTTGGCGAGTACATGTCGAACATTTCAGAAACGGTTAATTGCGAATATCTCTAAGAGAAAGAGTCTGATTTTTATGAAAACTTGGGTGAAATGTGTACAATGTGGCTAGCATGTACACAAAAATGAATGGTTGCTATGCACACCTCCGTTGCTTAGGTCTAAGTCACATTTGCCACGGCGGCCGTGGGGTCTCCAAAATCTACGGCCACGAGCAATTATACGGCAGCCGCAG
>CM068964.1:26300780-26323575 GCA_035128595.1 Eptatretus atami
ATCAAATTCAAGATGGTCACCAAAATGGCTGTCCAGTCGCCTTATATTGTTCATGTTTTTATGATTTGTGACCGAGATTCATGTTGACATCTTGAAATCAGTATAGGTCCTAGTTGAAAATGGTACACTTTTAAAATAATACTAGTGTACAGAATACTAAACCTTTGTTGGATACAGCGGCATTACATATCATCAGTGTCATTTCTGGATCAGGCAGAGTCACATTGGAGCAATGGAGTCCTTTGCATTCCATACATGCTGGAGAACATTGTAGCCCATACTTTACACAGTCGCATCTTCCTGTACTGTCTGTCTTGCAGGAACAGTTGATTGCTTCCAGAAGATACTCAGGCGATGGTTTCAAGTTTGTGTGAACAGGAAACATCTTCCATCGCTGATCTTCCATCCCCAACCTCAGCACACACATCGACCCCACTCCATTGCTGGACCTGATGAATAAACGCGCTGGCTATGGTACTGAGCTAATGATGATGTGGGAGGCAAGTTGTGAGGTTTCACACAAGTTGTGCTGGATGAAACCTTTTGGTGGAAGCGTTGCAGTCGAAGGGCGTCCAGTCTATCGCCGGGTTTACCATTATACAAACAAACTAGGGCGTTTTCTCTAGTCACAAATTCGTCATGTGTGGCACATGGGTGTTTGAAGACTGAAGCCTGCTGCCGGAAATGTTCACTCGACTTGAGTTTCTTCAGAGCCACCGGTTTCCCAATGCCGAACAATCTGGATGTGGTATCGCATCCCAGTATGGCATGAGCAAAGAGAAGGTTATCACATATATCCTTACCAAGTGCGGCTTGAACCAGCTTGATGTTCCAGCATCTTGTGTCTTCTTTGAATTCAACTTTGGTTGAGGTCTGAAATAAATGTCAAAGATGTCTCTGATGAATGCCATACTTGTGGATCGACATGCACATGGTGAACTACTGGAGCTGTGGAGTCATGTCCTCACTTTTTGTTGTCACTGACTATGCACTGTGGGGAACAGAAGTCCTTCCTACACTTGACATGCACAACTTGACCGGGCACAGTACTATATTTCTGTTCCGCAACTCATTAGCCTTGGCAATGCCTTCACATCCTTTGATGCGTAATGTGGAAGTTGCTCTCCATTGGATAGAGGTCCTCACAGAAAATACACTTGTCCATGATCAGATAATTACACTGTAATATGAAAAGAAAGAAATACTTTAGCACTATGACAACAATAATACAATGTATCCAACATATCTTAGAATTTCATTCATTTCCGAAATGTCTGAACCAAGGAAATTTCAAGACGTTTTATTTATATATGAATCCCAAGTAATTGCTTATATTTGGCTATTTCTAAATATGCTAGTTTTGGCACCATTTTGAATGTGAAGTCTGTGACAAGTTTAAAAATACCAGAAATGGGTTTATTGTGTCCAATAACATGTACCTAAGTGTTTCACATATATTTTTAGCACTATTACTTGCTGATATAGGGCTGATTCTAAAATTATCAGTTTTGGTGGCCATTTTGGTGGCCATCTTGAAAAATAAACATGTTCCCCTACTTGGATTTTCGGTGACTTTTAGTATGTCATTCTATAGTATATTTAGAGTGAAAAAAACACTTGAATGGTTTCTATTGCAATTTGTGGTGGGTATATCACTAGATTCCTGGCCTAGCTGTGGAAGGGAGAGGGATGGGACAGGGAACATGGGGTATACAAGATGGACATTACAGAGACTTTCAGGAAGGAAAGCAGGGAATTTGAAGAGGTGGGTTTGGGGTGGATTAACAGGAGTAGAAAAGATCGAGGTTTTGGATGGGGGAAAATAAGAGGTGTTGGTGAATAGCTGTTTTGAAGGCCTGGAGGGAAAAATGGGATTGAAAGAGATTGGGAGTTTATTCCAAAGGCGGGGAAAAAAGAGGAATAAAAGAGTGAAGGTGAGCAGTGATTCGTGATTTTGGTAGTTTTACCAGAAGGGGGTTACTGGCGGACCTTTAGCACCCTGCGGAAATATGGGGGGGGTACATATCGCAGACAGAGCAGGGGGGGGCGAGACCAGAGAGGAAATGGTAGAAGACGGAAAGACCACTGAACCTGCTTGTGGTGAGAGAGTGAGAGGCCCAAAGACTCAGCCTCACCGTGGGAGATACCAATGATAAATGTTAAACAGGTAGAGGGAATGTTAAACTGATTATATCAGATTACATCTACATGTATATCTTATATATTATATATAAACCAGGGATTAACTAATGCAGGCGTAATCAGTTTGGGTGCGTGAGTGAGATAATGGTCGGTATGAGGTGACGTGTGCACTTAAAAGAAAACACATGATGGCGAAAACAGAGAATTCCCAGATGAAAAGGCAGACTGAAACAATGACTAGATATAAATAAATAAATACAAACTCAGTAAAATGAAAGACACTTTATACAGGAAAGAACCCATGGCACCACATGCATTCGTCCACTCATGCACAAAGGGGAGAAACTTGGCAAGGTCTTGAAGGATATGTGTGGGCAGGTATCCAAATCAAAGCACAGGGAAGGACTGCAGGGCGGCACAGGTCAGCACTTCGGTATCCGCAAAGGTGGGCTCGTTCCACGCTGATGCCACTGACTCCCAAGAAAACGCAAGCATCCCCTGACACTGACCAAGTCTATTCACTCCTCATTGAGAGTCACTCAGCTTCCAAGAGAGTGAGAGGAGAGTAGCGAAGTGCAGGAGAAAAGAGTGCGGCAGAGCATAGATAACGGAAAAAGAGAAAAGAGCAAGTTTATGAACGACTTTTTAACTCCTCACCCCCGGTCATGCGCTGCACTTTCTCACCCCCCCCCCCCCCCCCCCCCCCCGACACCGGCCAATAAGGTGGCATGTCGCTGACAACGTGGTGATGTAATGTCGACAGGTTGTTTGCACCGGCATTGCTCGAACGAATGACGTGACATCTTGCAGTGCACAGTGGCAGTGCTCCCTCAATGGTCCTTGTTATCGCTGGTGCTACGCCAGATGCCTTGTACTCAGAGCATGGGCATCGGAGCGAGAGGGCGGTTTATCGGCCCAAACGCGAATCAAGACACACCCAAATGTACCCCTCTCCTTCCTTGCCTGCATGCCTTGTCTGATTGTACAGAGAGGACACGTAAGAATTGCACTTTCCTTTCGACCACATACAGTATGTCAAGTATACCGCCCCTAACGGTCATACATAACAACAGGACAACTTCTCTCTAATGGGTCCCTTTTTACAAAAAATGTTCTAACCTGTACGAACACACAGACCATGCTAACTTGACATACCGACTCATTCATACCACCTCCAATGTAACAATATCTTTTTGACCATTAGATAATTAATGTCATAATCATATCTCAAGCATATTTTTACGCATTGTCTCGGTATTTTAAAAATTCTCCTCTGGATGCCATCATTCTTTATTGCATGCAATACCATGTCAGATGGATCTATGTTGTGAAAGGTCAACTAACAATTGAAAAACATGTGCAAAGTAACTCGTATATCAAGGGAGTGTTTTCGAGTAAAATAGGTGAATGGAAGCAGAAACTTCATCTTTATTTTCAAAGAACTAAGTTTAATCAGACCCCGTCAATCACTCACCTGCTACCATTGCATCTTGTATTATTCCAGCGTTTTTGGACCAATCAAGGTATTGGTAGACATCAAGACCACTTGATGTACATAAAATGGTTCACTGGGTCAAGTCTTTCCTTGAAACTTCTCAACATCTCTGAGCATATCAGGAATTTATTTTAGCAGTAATAATAATAATAATGATAATACCATTCCTTGCAGGCCATAAAGAACAGAGGGCTGCCGAGGTAGTTTCATTGGCAAGGAGTACAGTCTCCACTCTGAGACCACTCTGCTGGCAAGATCACCACTCTGACACAGGTTACCCCAAATGGTTATTACCCCAGTACACTGGTACTCATTTTGCCAACCTCAGAAGGATGACAGGCTGAGTCAACCTTATCTCGTGTTAATTCAACAATCAACATGGGCTCAAGCTCAGGACCCTACAGCCCCAAGCCAGCCACCTTAACTACTAAGCCAACATCAGCCTTTTATTTTTTTTAGCAGTGCAATGGAGTATTACTCCCAACTCGGGGCCAGGAATTCCGCATCACACTTTACAGTTTTGGATGTGGAGGCTTAAGCTCTACTCATTGTTGGCATTGCACAAAAGGGAGCCAAGGTGCAGTGCTTCTGCAAGTTCCACCTTCATCACACACTTGTAACCTCTTTGTCTTCCACCAGCCGAAGCTTCAACACGTGTCTAATGAACCTCCCTCCTGAGCTTTAATAAAATATCATAAAAACATTTTCTAACCCTCAATTTGGTTTTGATTTACAGATTACGTTGTAATAATGTGCTTTCAAAATAATAAATAAATAATTTATTATCATTGCAACCTCTCATCTGACGAACCAACTTCGTCAAAATCCTTAAACAAAATTTTCTACTCACTTAAATTCCCTTTCCCCCTTTGTCCTTCCATCAAGTGGAATGCCTGCCCTTTCTGGCAATCACATTCTTCCCTCTCGACATCTAATTGCCAGCTCGTGTCAACCCTGATAACTTGCCTTCAAATTTGGTACTTTGTCTAGCCTGTTTATGCTTCCATGTCTGCCTGCTCCCCCACACCCCTCCCCTCTCACCCATTGTCTGTCTCTCATTCAACCTTCCACTCTGTCACTGAGCTCGTCCATGATCCTAAATATTTGTGTAATAAGGATTCACACATAAAACTGACTATGAATATATGATGTGCAATGCATCTCGCAATGCTAGGAAACAAACGAGTTACTTGTCTTTTGTGTTGCTAGTAGTTGTCATATTTGTTGGTCTACTTTACTTCGCAATCATCCTTGTAGTCCATATCGAATGACTGAATGCAGCAGCTCAGTTAATAGCTTCTTTTCTCAATTTCAACTCAACACTCCACTGCCGTGTTCTGTCCATTTTGTAAAGTGCATCACTGAGTAGACATTTAAGGATGTTATGTATTGTCCACACTGCTCTTGAGTGAAGTAAAGTTCCTTTACTCACAAACCTAACAATGGAGGTGTAAGTAGTGGACAGTAAATGGTTGCGAAGCATCCACAGGGTGTTCCCAATTCTGAGCTGTTACTGAGTAGCCCATGTGTTGGTCCATCAAAATACTTACTGTCTACTTTGCGTGATTTCCATCCATTGTACTACAATTGAATTAAATGCAAAAGAAACTTGAAGGGCACTCGGTAAGAGCGCATACCTCTCACCATGCAATGCCTGATCCACAAGAACATATCGGGCCCAATACATTTTTGAAATTCATGGCGAAAGTGTGATGTCGTTTTTTTGGCCCTAATCTCTCAATGGTGAAGATCACTTTGAAAATTAAAATAATTCTCGTATCCGGACCGGATTCGGATCTTCACCAAAATTGATTCAATTATTCTTTTGTCACCCACCCAACGTGTCCACCAAGTTTCATTCGAATCATCCACAACTTTTTGAGATATCGTGCTTATATAAGTTTAGCCTTTCACTCAATGGTGAAGAATCACTTTAAACAAGCTCGAATGAGCTAAAGATCCTCATCCTCTAATGATGACGTCATAAAACGAATATGACGTCATTGTATGTATCAGGTTTGCGATAAAATTATCTGTGCTAATGCCCGGCTTGATTCCCGCAAACAAATTCAAACAGCTTGCCTAGTTTCGGAGATAATGGTATAGGCGATTTCCATTACGGTGATATAATGACGTCAAGTTTTTCTCGGAAGAATTTCCAAAATTGGAGATGGTTACTGCCTGCGCGTGGGCTTTCTGCATATACATGGCAAGTTTCACGAAGAATCCGATGAAAACTCTGGGTTGGAAACAAAAATGTCAAAAAAATAGGAATGCGTCATAAAAATTGATATGACGTCATAGTGATGTATCATATGTGCGGTAATTCATCTCTGCTAATGCCCTGTTCGATCCCGTAAACGAAATTCAAAAAGCTTGCCTAGTTTCGGAGATAATTTTTCGGCGATTTCCATTAGCGGAGATATTTTGATGTCACAACTTTTTTCTAGGAGAAATTTCAAAATCGGAGATGGTTACTGTCTGGCAGGAAATTTTTACATATATATGCCAAGTTTCAGAAGTTTCGATGAAACTGTAGGCTGTGAAACAAATGAAACAAAAAAACAACAAAATGTCAAAAAATAGGAGTGACGTCATAAAAATTGATATGACGTCATAGTGATGTATCATATGTGCGGTAATTCATCTCTGCTAATGCCCTGTTCGTCCCACAAACAGAATTCAAAAAGCTTGCCTAGTTCGGAGATAATTTTTCGGCGATTTCCATTAGCGGAGATATTTTGACATCATAACTTTTTTTCTAGGACTATTCTTCAAAATCTGAGATGGTTACTGTCTGCGCAGGGTATTTTACATATATATGCCAAGTTTCAGGAAGTTTCGATGAAAACTGTAGGCTGTGAAACAAAAAAGTCCACAAGAACAACAACGTGAGTAAGACCTAGAGATCCTCCACGAGGATCTAAAAATGATCGGATCCGGATCCGGATTCGGATCGTCCAACCAAAATTGAATCAATCTTCTGTGTCACACACCAACGTGTCCACCAATGTTTCGTCGAATCGTCCATGACTTTTTGAGATATCGTCTATATATCGGTTTAGCCCTATCTCTCAATGGTGAAGAATACTTAAAAATTATCAGATCCGGATCCTGATTCGGATCTTCACAAAAATGATCAATCTTCCTTGTCACACACCCAACTTGTCCATCAAGATTGTCCGAATCCGTCCACAACTTTTGACATATCAGTCTATCGAACGAAGTCTAATCAGTTCGTCCTGTCGCACACCAACCTGTCCACAAAATTTCATCCGGATCCGTCCACAACTTTTTGAGATATCCTGCACACAAACAAACAAACAAACGGACAGGTGTGAAAACATAACCTCCTTCACTTTCGGTGGTGGAGGTGAAAAAGACACACACACAAAGTGTTCGAAGTGTGATAATCATTTTGAAATGGGGATCACATTTCCACGTCAATGATACAACCGAGCTATATGAAATGGCAAATGATGCTAATTCAATCTCATTCATTCAATGGGGTACAGCAACCTTTAGTCTGTGCTTAGAGGACAGAGCAGGAAAGAGGCAACTGCAACAATACACTTGATAGATAATACAGTATATCATGATGTCAGTGTTTTCTGAAGACTGTTTCTAAATATGCACAGCTCATTATTGAACTTCACCTTCCAGGTGGCTGATGAAACAGCTCTCAAAATCCTCAGGAGAAAATTCCCTCCAGGTCGAATGTGAAAGATCTCTCCCAATGGCCAATATATAAATCCCTCCAGGTGTCAATGTGGGAATAATTCTTCCAGATGGCAAGGTTAGAAAATCCCTACAGATGTAAATGTGGAAAACTCCCTCAATGCCAGGAGAACGCTCCTTTCAGGTGTCAATGTGGAAATAGTCCCTCTAGGTAGCAAGATTGGAAAATCTCAACAGATGTAAATGTGTAAAAAAATTCATTGAAATTGCAAGAACAAGGTTCCATCCATATTGTAATATGGAAATATCTATCCCATCAGCCAGTGGAGGAATCCCTCGAGGTGGCAATGTAGGAAATAATCCCTCCAGGTGTCAATGTGGAAATAATCCCTCCAGATGGTAAGGTTTGAAAATCCCAAGAATGAAAATGTGGAAAAATGCCTCAAAATGGCCAGGAGAAGATTCCCTCCAGATTGCTATGTGGAAATAATATCCACAGATTGCATTGGGGAAAGATCTCTCCCAATGTCCAGTGGAGAAATCCCTCCAAGTGGCAAGGTGGAAAAGATAATGCCTTTAGGTGGCCAGGAAGAAAATCCATTTTGGTGTCCAGTGGAAAAATCTAAACCTCGACAGACATAATAAAATCACACATCATTATTAAAAACGAAACCAAGTCGGTGTATGAAGGATGATAGGTTTGAGGCCAACTTGATCAGACTTTCAATTCGGGCAGGACAAAATAGGACATATCAATTTTTTATGGAAGGAAACCTTAAACAGGCAAGGAAAAGATGGAAAGCTATGAGCGTCATGAAACTGGAAGCCATTCTGGTCATTGGAAACAACAGTAAAATAATAGTCCTTGTGACCTGTCCACTCAATGAAGATGAAAACGCAGTGCAACATGTGACCAATCTGCTGGCCACACCAGGTATTGAGAGGTCGTTATTCCTCATCTGTTTCTTTCTCTCTGAGCTATCTCTAATTTTCCTCAGGTGTGTGTGTGGTGTGTGTGTGTGTGTGTGTGTGTGTGTGTGTGTGTGTGTGTGTGTGTGTGTGTGTGTGTGTTGGTGTGAGAGAGAGATGGCGATGGCACCTGTCATAGCGTAGCGTAATTTAAGACTGTAATAACTAACGGTATAACTCTGCACTGAGTCTCCTTTTGTAATATTGTTTGCCCTTTGCTGCACCCCACAAATTCTTTGCTTTCCTCCACTGTACATTGCAATAAACCCATTTACTGTGCCACATAACTTTCCTCGCATTCTGGTTTTAAATAAATGTGTTGCTTAGAAATATTTGCAGCTCGTTCTTGTCTTTTCCTCCATTGGTCCAGCATGGCCCCCACCCTAGCTTAGCCAGGACGTTATTCCCCAAGAATCTGTTTCATACCCGATACGTGGGGGGCAGCTCAAATGGGGGGCAGCTCCGCTCGGCTGCACCTTATCCGGAAGGAAATCTGAATAACGCAAGTTCGTACCGATGTCACGATCCCCGTTGAGGAGGTCACGTGTCTTTTAGGTAAACAGTTGTTTGACTGAGGACCCTAAGTCATGTGGTCAAGTTATTGGCGTTTGCGGTCGATTAGCAACCCGCCATGACATGAAGTTATTTGTGTGCGATGGCCTGCGGTTCCGGTGAGTCCGGAAAGGAACCCGAGAAAGCCCCTCCCTCGTGGTTCTCCCGTGATGCCGGGCCACCACATTTTGTATGAACAGCATGGACTGACCTTGTGCAAGAACACTAACCCCTCCCCTATCCCCCTTCCTCCCCCATTGTTCACTTCAGCTCATTCAGTCAGTCTTATAACTACCAGCATGGCATCTGGAAATATCCTCTACCAATACCTTGTGGAAGAAATAATTATATTTAATGTATTCTAAATTGTAATTGTGCTGGTGTTTTTATAAATTTAAATTTTATGGCTATAAGTCGAATTGGCTGTCAGTGTTCCTTCCCTTTGGCCAAGAGTCTTGCCCTAAATGTTGATAAAAAAAAGAATGTCTTGCTCTGGTACAATGTGACCTGGGCTGATAACAGCAAACTTTTGCCGTAATTACATCATGTCCTTCTCACCTAGAAGACACGTATCCAAGTTAGTTAACAGCCCTACCACTCCCCATGAAAAGCATATAAATACCAGAAATTGTAATCTGTTTTAGTGCAAGCACGTGTGATGTATGGCATCTCAGTGGCTTGTACCCTTGGGACTGACAAGTACCAAGTAATAATAAAACTCTCTGATGTAATGTACTTTCACGTTGTGGAAAGTGAATTAATCGGGTTGGAGTTAACGGTTAACTAAAAAAGTAAGAATAAATAAAATAGAACAAAAATAATATTGCAACAAATGGGGGGTTCTCAAGTTCATTGGTTAAGTGTACGAGGGAACAGGAACACGATACATTTAAAACCGAGTCGGCTCGACGTTAAACCCTGCAAGGAAATAAGATTCCACAACAACGCAAGAATTCTACAACGATCACTACGAGGTTGGGTAAAAAAAATCCTCAACAGTTGGTGCCGTGACCGGAGGTGCTGAATCTGCTAAGGCTGTCCCTGGAGGAACGGCAAGTGCTTGAGCAAAGGTAAGCAGAGAGCGTTCCTCGACGGTGGGCTGTCTTAGAGGGTAACGCATTTCGAACAGAGAGTACATGTCAGAGAATTTTATTGATAGAAAGAAGAGGATCCTGCGGAGAGAGTCCGTTTAAAGTAAACGATAAGTACTGTAGTTGTTTTAGAAAAGTGCTGGAGGAGAAGAGGAGTCAGATGATGGCATAGTGCAAGAGAGGCTCGACGAGGAGCAAGAGGAGTAATTAAATGGGCATGACAAAGCGACATGCCACAGACCGGCTGAGAGAGGCCGAGGACACGCGCGAGATATATGTTTGCATTGATACGGACCGGCTGAGAGAGGCCGAGGAGCGCCGGCTGAGAGAGGCCAAGGGGCACGGCTGAGAGAGCCGAGGAGGACCGGCTGAGAGAGGCCGAGGAGGACCGCTGAGAGAGGCCGAGGAGCGCCGGCTGAGAGAGGCCGAGGGGCACGGCTAGAGGGCCGAGAATAGGGTTAGGAAGGACAATGGTTAAGTGAACAATAGATAAGTATTATAAGTTACCTATTTGTAGAAGTTATAAGAGTTACCTGTTTGTATTTTGTTTGTTCATTGAACTCACTGGAGTTTGTTTGCAGTGAAGTTTGTTGTATTGTATTGTGTGGGGGTGTTACGGATTTGTAAATGCAATGATTTGCACGAAACGTTTTGTAGGGTGCAGGAGACGATTGACCGGCTGGAGCGTGGCTGGTGATTTGCATTGAGATGCACGTGTTGCTGAGTGAGTGGAGAAATGAAACTTGTGCGAGTCCAATAGATTTCACTGCAATGAAACGTGCTCTATTGGGACTTGGCTTTGAAACCGGATTGAGAGGTGTGTGAATGGTGTGTCGGGAAAATTATGCGTTCTGTGTAAGCCATGACAGAATAATGCCAAGCTGTGGTTTTTGCCTGTCTAGCATTTTTTTTTCACCGGATGTTCCCACCGGATGTGGAGAGAACTTCCTGTTCCTTGTTGCTTGGTGTTTTTGCGAGAGGTCGTGAGCTAAACTGTACGGGCCAACTCTCTCAAACTGAGTCTGTTTAAGTGAAGTCCATTTAGGGAAAAAAGTGTTAAAGTTTTATTAAAAGCCATAGGGATTTTAGATAAATTGAAAATAACAATTGTGAATGTGGAATATATTCGGAAGGTGAAGTCCACTTTGGGAGGTGAGCTCTCGCTGGCATTGTGATGATTTGTAATTACTCAACCCGGCAGGTTTGAGTGCTGGGCAAGCTGTTAGGACGTGTCAGAAATGTTTCGAAAATTTAATTGGATAGATGCTGAAGATTTTATTTTGATTTTAAAAGAAAATATTTATTGTTTAGACCAAAAGCTGTTTAAGAGAGATTGGATGTTTTATTAGTCTGAAGTTTAAGATGCCTCCCCCAAGACTGTGATAAAGTTTGGGAAGGTTCTAGCTACATGTGTGGACGGAGTGTTTGAGCTGCAATTTAAATGATATTCGCCTGATGACAAATGATTTGACAATTTTTGTACAACTGTTTAAAA
This sequence comes from Eptatretus atami, assembly GCA_035128595.1. NCBI lineage: Eukaryota > Metazoa > Chordata > Myxini > Myxiniformes > Myxinidae > Eptatretus > Eptatretus atami. Next base: position 26,312,203 of record CM068964.1, read on the forward strand.
TGATTTATTTGTTTTGATAAAGGAAATGGATTTGTAATTGAGAAGGTCAGAGGAAGTGATAGATCGTTCGTGTATGTGAAGTTGGTTATATTGCAGCATATTGCCGTTTTGGTGAGAGAGAAGTGGATAATGGACAATGTCAGAGATTTAAATGTTGATGAATTCTGAAGTGAGATACAGATTGGTTAATTATTTTTGAGATATATTTAGTTCCATTTCAACATGAAAGAAATGGATGCTCACCAGGTTAATTAAACAACGTTAGCATTTTGGTATTGTTTAAACTGTTTGGAGAAATTTGTAACAATGTTATCAAAGTTCTTGTTTAAAAATGGACGCTTGCAGCCAAGGTGTGATCTGCAGCTCGGCAACTCGCATGCCACAAAAAGGAGTGGAATTTCATCATGCGGGGGGGGGGGTTTGCACAGCTGAGAGTCCGTGAAAGACTTTCAAAAGAATCACTCTGTGACGATGATGATAGCCATGCTACTCTTGTGTAATTACTCCTGTGAATTAATGTAGGAATGTGCAACTTAGCTTTGAATTATTTTGGGATCTATTTGTGAATTATAAAACCTTGCACACAGGTGTGTTTTGTTTTTGACCTGTAATGGTAGTGATGGGGATAATCTTATGGTCAAAAGGACCAACAAGTGATACTCATGATAATGTTTGCATGCACTAGGTTTGTTGTCACATGCATAAACATGGGGAACTGTAAGCAATTAATGGGGATGTGTGCGGTAACTGTGTTAGTTACTTTCAGACTAAGCTCATTAAAAAAAAAAAAACTCATTGAGAACAAACCATCATGTTCTCTTGGTTAAAATTGAAATGAACTTTTGTTTTGAGATTACAATTTGAGAATCCTTTACGTAAGGACCTTGTTAATCTGTTAATTGAGGATAGGGAAAAGTTACTGAGAATTGAATCAAGATAATATAATGCAGTTGCTCTGGAACTACTTGTGAATGAAACTGTAAATTGTTTAGCAGATATAAATGTTAAATGGTAACTGTGCAAAATCGAATTGCTTTGGATTCGGTACTCGAAAGAAGTAGCTTACTTTATATTTTTGTATAGATGATGGAATATTTTTGGTGAAAAGAATTATGATTGCAAATTGGAACCCTGAAAGACTGTTGCTCTTTCTACATGGAAATAGCAAATGAGATGAATTTTTGAGTGTACATACAAATGAGATTCTGTATTTTTAGCATGTTGTTTTGGGAAAAAAAACAAAAAAAACAAGGAAAGGAATAAAATATTGATATGACATATAATGCAAGTTGAATGCATTTTGTAAGACCTTTGTCAGTCTTGTTGAGATACATGAGCCCATGACGTTTACATGATGACATGTTTAATCGATGTTAACCTTGATTTTGTTTGTTCGGAGTGTTGAGTGCAGTTGAACCATGCACTGTACGATTTCGTCTAGTGAAGCTTTGAAAAGAACTTCCACCGAAAGATTGGACGATGGGGAGAACCCAGATTTGGGTGATTGGGCATTCAACACGTGATCATGAAACTACCCCCTTCCTGAGAGATAAGATGAGCAATGTGAAAAAGGAAAAAAGAAAAGAAAAACCCACCGAGGAGAAGGTTGAGCAAAGTCTTAACGTCGGGGTTGTGTGGTGCCTGCCTGGAGGAATGTCCTCAGCCACACCTCGATTGCTGCTCTGCAAATACATCGTGAATTCCTGTGGTTGCTTCAATGTACGACGAAGGCCTGGAGGTCCACATGGCGAGTCCTCTGCAACATGTGTTCAATGGTGCAAATGGGGGCTCGTGCTGCCACCGCGACTGCATCTAACGTGCACAGCTTGCTTGGTGAATCAAACCTGATTGCACAAACTGCTGCTGCGAGGCCCCAGGCTCTGTTGGGGCTGGATCTCTGTTCACCTCTCGAGTCCTTTTCGTCTCCTTCAACCCAGTGTCAGGCCCAAGCTCGTACTTGCCAACATCTACCTTCTCTTCAGCTCAAGGAGTGCTTCGACTGTGTTTCCCCTTGAGTGCTCTATCTACACCCTGACCTGTTTATCTTCTGATTGCGGGGAGCATGTTTTCAATGTGTGACACATGCTGATGAACAGGCCATAAATTAAATGGAAACGCACTCACTTTTCTGAGACTGAGCACTCGCTGCCATTGTTGATTGAACTTGAGTAACGAATATCTTTTCTCCTTCAGGAACGGATATGGTAATCATGTGTAATAATTATTCAAATTTTCCTTATAAGGAAAAATAGGGGGAACTGTGGAAGAAATAATTATATTTAATGTATTCTAAATGTAATTGTGCTGGTGTTTTATAAATTTAATTTTTATGCTACAAGTCGAATTGGCTGTCAGTGTTCCTTCCCTTTGGCCAAGAGTCTTTGCCCTAAATGTTGATTAAAAAAAAGAATGTCTTGCTATGATACAATGTGACCTGGGCTGATAACAGCAAACTTTTGCCGTAATTACATCATGTGCTTCTCACCTAGAAGACACGTATGCAGTTAGACTGTTAGAGTTAACAGCCCCTACCACTCTCCCATGAAAAGCATATAAATACCAGAAATTGTAATCTTGTTTTAGTGCAAGCACGTGTGATGGATAGCATCTCAGTGGCTTGTACTCCTTGGACTGACCAAGTACCAAGTAATAATAAAACTCTCTGATGTAATGTACTTTCACGTTGTGGAAAGTGAATTAATCGGGTTGGAGTTAACGGTTAACTAAAAAAGTAAGAATAAATAAAATAGAACAAATAATATTGCAACAAATGGGGGTTCTCAAGTTCATTGTGTGAAGTGTACGAGGGAACAGGAACACGATACATTTAAAACCGAGTCGGCTAGACGTTAAACCCTGCAAGGAAAATAAGATTCCACAACAACGCAAGAATTCTACAACGATCACTACGAGGTTGGGTGAAAAATCCTCAACAACCTCAACTGTGCTTCAAAGAAAGTAGAATATAAGAAACACTTAATTACAGTTTCCATTTCAGTGTCGGGAATATAGAAGATTTTTTTTTTCCATTTACGAGGATTTTGGCCAATACTGTCTTATATGGACACCATCAGGTACCCGTGGAAATTCAATGTAATTTAATACGTGACACCAATATTAATAAAAGAATAGCTAAATATATCATGGGAATTTAATATATCTACTATGTGCTCCCCAAAGATGTTGCTCGATTAATACAACACCCTCACCCAATGCCATGTCTGAAATCCTCCTCCAACCACAAATCCTCAAGCCACCCCCCCCCCCCCACATCCAAGTCTAACCCCCTCCCCCAATGCAAGTCTTCAACATCCTCCCAAGCAAGTCTTCAACATCCCCCCAATGCAAGTATTCAACCCCCTCCGTCCTCAATCCCTCCTAAACCCACAACCTCAACATTCCTCTCCAACTCTCCATCACCTCTCTGCCCACTCTCACCCCCACCCTCTGTCCTCCCCGATCTTTCTTCTTCAAGTCCGCAACTCTCCCCTCCCCAAAAATCCAAAATCTGTCACCCCTCCCAACAATCCCTCCCCCACTCAGCCCAAGTCCTCAAGTCTCCTCCCAAATCCCAAGTCCTCAAACTCCAGTCCTCAACCCCCCTCTCAGCCCCAAGTCCTCAAGTCCAAACCCCATCCTAAATCTTCAAAGCCTTGCCTATCCTGTAATCAACCCCCCCCACCATGGATGTTCTCAACCCCTCCCCCCCCCCAGAGCCTCAACCTTCCTCTCCCAACTCTCTGTCCCTCTCTTGCCCCCCCCACCCTAACTATCTGTCCTCCCTTCCCCTATATTCTTCAAGTCCTCAACACCCTCCCCCCCCCCCACCAAAGACCTCAAACCCGCAACCCCCATTCTAAACTCAAGTCCTCAACCCCCCCCCCAACGCCTCAACCTCCCTCTTCAAACTTATTTTTTCCCCCTCCCACCCCCAACTCTGTCTCCCTCCCCCTTTATTCATTTTCTTTAAACGTTTCCGTTCCCGTTCATTAAGAACAACGTTAAAAGTAAATAATGACAAACAATGTTTTTAACAATCTCGTGAGATCGCACCATCTCACAATTCTTCAGTAAAAATAGTGAATAGGTAGGCTAAAAAATATACAAGGTCATTGGTAATGGGGGGGGGGGAAAATAATAATAACCGGAACTCCTCGGACAAAGACCTTTAAAATGATGTGGGTTTTATAGTCCCCAAGTCGAGTAGTTGAAGAGAAAATCACAGAAAGACAAACAAACATACAAAAAGAATATGGCTATTATTTATTTATATAAATTTACTGCCCATGTCAAGTTGTGAAGGCCAAGCATGAAGTGTGTACCACATTCCCTTGTGGACTATACCAGGCAAGACAGGTTGATTACTCCATGTCCGACGGTCATGATTGAGCCAACTTGGTCTTCACTAGCCTAGTTTCCAGAAACTGAGAATGCAAATCTTTAATACTATTGCCTTAACCCATACTTGAACCCACAACCTATGGGATTGCAAGAATAGCTGCTAATTGTAAGGACTAATTTTGGTATCTTCAGCGAAGATAACATTTCTTGCACCACCTTTGGGAGAGCTCTCCTTTCTTACCTCATCTCAGAGTGATGATTGATGTAATCCTTGTCCCATTGGTCACATTTAGCTTTAATCTGTTTTGGGGTTCGAGTCCTGACCAGATTATAAAATGTCGTTTTGGAATTGCATCATCACAAAGTGTGTCGTCCCTCGGGTGGATTTTGAGCAAGTTGTCCAATTTGCTTCAATTAGTTGGTGAAGGTTAAAGAGGTTATACTAAGAGGAGGTGAGTTATCATCAGCACACTGAAGAAAGAGAAACACAGACAAACAGAAACAGAGAGAGTCGATTAGGTAAGAACCCTTTATCCTGCACTTCGTGCTATTTGCAGTGATTTGGGGACAATCGTCACATCCTTCCTGTTACAGAAGCTAACCAAGAGGATGAGAATGAGAACTCAGATTAATCCTGCATTCCTTGGCTTTGTTTTTGCAAGGGGGTTATTTTGAACAAATTATTATCCTCCGATGCGATAAGGAGAGCAAGTGCATTTTCCCAAAGCACACACTAACCTGCCTGGAATCATTGCCTGTCGGCTTGTGCTGTCCTCCTCATTGAATCAATCTGCTGGTAATGCGAAACTTTCTGCACAATATGACAGGTGCTTGCAGCTCGGGTGAGAAGGAAAGTGCTGGTGGAGGGGTGGGAATGTGAGATATACTTAGGTCTCACTTCTGAACATCCATATGTTCTGAACAGCAAGTGCCTGATTATAGCAAGTGTCAAATCCTTGGGTGTTTCAGATAGGCTAGAGGTGGTAAACTAAACCATTTTGATATAGTCTTCATTTTGAACACGTTCTTTCGACAAAGTTATTGTGAAGAACTTTTTTTTCATACGAGGGCATGTTGAAAAGTAATGCCTCGTATTCTTTTTCTCCAAAACAGGTAAAGACATTCCAATGAAACAGAGACATTCTAGCATCAATCTTTATTGCACAATGGTGCATAATTATGTCTCAACGTAATCACCTCTGCGGTCCAGACATTTCTACCAATGTTGAAGTAGTTTTGTGATGCCGTCATAATATAATCGGGTGTCCCACTGACTTACCCAGCACTTCACAGCGGCCTTGAGATCATTGGTGGGAGAAAAATGTTCTTCATGAAGGTGTTCCTTAATTTTGGAGAAGAGATAAAAATCTGACGGAGCCAAGTCGGGACTGGTGATCCTTTGTGGCGGTATTGTGATCACAAAATTGTGATCCACAATTTCCCTACTTAATTTACATCGAGATGTCGCCTACACGTCCACGGACCATGCTACTCTATACAGTCATACCTTTACTATGAAGTTCCTCCATCTACCCCACAAACATAACAATATAATAATACAGTGCACTTGTCAGTCTGTCCGTCACGGATAACGGAATCTCATGATATTGTGAATTAAACATCGTTTTGTCATTACATAATTTTAACCTCTTAATTTAATTTGATCTTCATCTTTATTTAATCAAACCCCTTGCTTAAATTTAACCTCTTAATGTGCTTGATGCCCTCTTGCTTTGAAAAGTGGGAAGAAAGGGGCAGGGGAGGACAGAGAGTTGGGTTTGGGTGGGCAGAGAGTTAAGCGAAGGGGGTTGAGGCTTTGAGGTTTGGGGTAACCTTGAGGTCTTTTGTTTGGGGGTGAGGATGAGCTGAGAACTAGGATTTGGAGGGGGGGTGGCGTAGTAACGGGGTTCATGGGAGGTTAATTTTAAAAAGTAACTATTCTTTGTATAATATTGTTGATTTTACATTATGTTGAATTCCCACAGGTAGTTATACTGTACTGTGTATAACAACGAACAATGTGACGTCTTAAAGAATAATGGCGAAAATGCAACCACATCAATCTTCATCAAAACCCTTCACATCAGATACCCATATAACCTTCTCTATGTGTGGGTCAACACAGACGTGCTTGTGGGATACAGGTGCTCGTAACATCGAACTGCATCGTCCTGTGTGTTTGCAGCCCCTCTCAGGGTACATTAATATCTGAGGCAAAAGATCTCTTATAGAAATTGATAAAAGCCACTCTGTGGCTGAAATGTCACACTGAACACTTATCTGTTTGACGGCATCTTTTCGAATTGGTAATGCTCTCTTACCTTTTGAAAGACACGAATGCACTGAACTGCAAATCATTTTATGACTCGTCTCAGAAGCTTTATTCTCACAAGCATTGTCTTGTGTGTCCAAGGCAAGGTCATGAATGCTATATTTTAATTTATTACATCTGCATAAGGAGGTCGGGGGAAGGGTTGAGGGATAGGGGGGAGAGTGAAAATGCGAAAATTAGGATTAAAAAAAAAAGTGATGGAAGGATGGCAGAGGACAGAAAGCGACAGAGAGGGACAAATACTATACATGTTTAATGGACATCAAAATTGACCTATATTTTGTTTGGGGTTTTAAAACAACAGCAGATCCACAGCATCCCTGTGAAATATCCAGATCTACAGATGGAGGAGATACCACATCCTGAATTAGATCTGCTATAACCAAAACCAGTCTCGGTGGTGTAATGCAAGGGTTAGAGCATCCTCTCTGAGTCTGGGAGGCCGGTAGTTCTCATCCTGGCCGAGTCATACTGAAGACTTTACATATGATATTTGTGGCTTCCTTGCTCGACATTCAGCATTTAATAGGGTCATTTAAAAACACAAACAATCCCCATAGGTTGGCATCCATGGAGAAGAGGAAATCCCCCCTTAGGAAATGTCCTGCTTGAGTGCAGTGGGAAAAGCGACGCCATTGTTGTGGCATCGCTGGTACTCAGAGAACCCCAGGAAGTGACGGTACTTTACCCAAACTTAGTAGCTGTGTTTGTCTTGTTTAACAGAGCTGTGTTGTGTCTCGTGTATTCGGCTGGAGTCGGTGGAGTGCATCACTCTGCCAGGTTGAACAGTTTACGTATTGGAGCCCATTGATAGGCCTGATTAACCAAAATCGAATCGGCTTGTTATTGGCACCGACCTGACTCATCCTCCAAGTTTTGTCCAAATCCGTCCATAACTGTTTGAGATATTGTCCTTGATATCGTTTTCGACCCGAAATCTCAATGGTGAAGAAGCACTTAAAAAAATTATAGTGTCTGGATTCTGATTTTCACCAAAATCGAACCAATTCGGCCTCGTCACAAACGCAATCTGTCCCCCAAGTTTCGTCTGATTCCATCCATAACGTTTTGAGATATCCTGCCCACAGACAAACAAACAGACAGACAAACTTGTGAAAACACAACCTTCATCCACCTTCGGTAGCAGAGGTAAAAGAAAAACACAACCCTTAAGAATTGATCACTGCTGTTTAAACCACAACCAAAAATACATCTGTGGTTATATCTAGTAATTTTCACTTTTTGAAACTCGACTTGGTTTCCTTTTAATATAACATTATTATATCCTGCGGGTCGGCCCAATGACCTGGTATGAGTCTTGGCGGGCCGCCTCAAAACCTGGCTGATCCAATGTCCCCCTAGCCAGATCACGTTCTATTGCCATGATACTGTGATAATGGGACCACCGAGGCGGCCAATGCATTGCGCTAATTCAGTGCCGTGTGCCTAATCTAATTAATGGCTGAGCAGAGCTGGTGAGGCACATGACACAGTACTGTTACGAGTGCTGGTTGCCCGTACCCAATCAGTCCTTTATCGGATGTGTCAAATTGCAACAGTAATCACAGCCACCCATATTCACCCAGGGACCAAGTAGATTTAATAATGATTGTTACATGGGGGATGGGAATACAGAAGCATTAATGGTGACAAATGGTAACAATAAGAACAACCCCTTAACCACTACCACTATCATGCCCACGAAACCAAAGAATTATCAGGAACCTTAATTATCTAATCTTAAAGGCCTTCAGTCATTTCATGAGAGGTAAACAACAGATAGAGGTGGACAAGCCAGAAATACCTTGGCGGTGTCAGTGGGACACAGCAGGAACCGATTTAGAGTAGCAAGACAGTCGCGTCTTTGATGCAGGACATCGCTACGCATATAGCCCAGTGCAAGTGAGGAGATGGAGGGGAGGTGTGGCTGGCCAGGTGGGGGCATGGCACAGCACGGAAGCTTTGCACACTTGAGATGTGGTTTCTCCCCAGGTTGAGTCTGGATATCTCCTGCTTCCCCCTTTGCTGTGTGCACTTTTATCAAGTCTGGCCCCTACCTCTAACCATGATGTACTGTGCCTCTCCCCTCTCGCTCACTCTTGGTCTGTTTGATGGCTGAAGGACCACCCCCTTGCAACTTATCATAAGGGTTGGTGCTTCCCCTTCCCTTGGGCTGGCTGGCACGCAGCTTTGCCACCTAAACTGGGGCCTCATGGCCTACGCAGACACTTCTAAACGACATAAAAGACAGATCGCAGAGGGTAGAATATTAAGTAGGGGCTTAAAGGGACAGCAGTTTTTAGACACACACATTAAGGAGGGTGGATGACGTCTGTCAATACATCAAGCACCGCATATCTTACATCATGATTAAAATACCTCAAGCTTATTCTACTACATTTACTACGGGAAATGACTAAACTAAAGCAATGTTACTCCCTACAAGTCATTTTCACAACAATATGTTGATCGATAATTGTCCATTGTACAAAATAACGCAACAAAATTTACACACATACAAATTCATATATATTTCCTATAAAATAATTAATGGTTGTGATTTCATGTGGATCATTCACAAATGGTACACATTACAAATGGATGGAACACAAGGACATGCGTTGGCACACCACTCCAGCAGGACAAGCAAATTAATGAGAAAACAACGACCGTTGGAGCCCAAATTAGAATTCCGAGGCAAATCCTAATTTTGGTGTCGAGTAGTTGGAGGAGTTAGATTAATATTGAGAGAATGAAGGCTCCATTCAGGAGGAATCAGCATATTAGGACAAGGGCAGACTCAGGGTTGACTAGAATGCACGCGGAGTCTACGCGAGATTTTAGTGAATCCCTAACAGGCTAAGATCTGGTTTAGAAATCTCCTGTTTTGGCACAGGGGGTGCCTTCTTCCATATGTCAACCAGTCGACTTTTTTCCATATGTGATTATCACAAGTCTGATATAAAGGATGTAATAATAGTCCATTATTTTGTCACTCCATGAATCGAGAACAGACTGTGACACACATGTGAAAGATAAAGAACCGTAACCTCGTCGTACTTTTATTACCTTCACCATCTGTGAAAAATGGAGAATATGTTTTCACCGCTGCCTGTCTGTCTATCTGTTTGTTTGTGGGTGTGCATGAGGATATCTCAAAAAGTTGGAAACAAATTCGGATGAAATTGGATGGGCAGTTTGGGTGTGTGACAAGGATGAATTGATTAGATTTTGGTGAAGATCAGAATCTGCACCCGATAATTTTTTTAGTGATTCTTCACCCTTGAGTGATAGGGCTAAAACCGATATATTGCACAATATCTCAAAAAGTTACGGCGGATTTGGACAAAACTTGGTGGATGAGTTGGGTCGATGATGAGAATAAGCCGATTCGATTTTGGTTGAGGTCCAAATCCAGATCTGGCCTATCAATGGGATTCAAAACGTAAACTGTTCATTTTCACCCTAAACCAGGTAAGATCGTCTCGAGATATAGATTTTATACCCACCATCGTCAAGATGATCAGTCAGCATCCAAATTCGTGGCTGATTTACGTCGACTCGCCGAACATTATGAGTTTACAGATAAACTCGAAGAGATGTTACGTGATTTCTTTATAATAGGCATCAATGACGACTCAATTCTGTGGAAACCCCTTACTGAATCTGACCCCAATTTGGCTAAAGTCATGGAAATAGCCACTACGTGTACGCAAACTGCCGAGAGCCTGCGTGTGATCTCTAACAAGTGAAAAGTTATCCAGCAGGACCCATCGGTTAACAAGGTAACCTTTGGCTACAAGCAAAAGTGTTTTAGCAAGCCATCAAATTCACCTCCACCTCCTGACATTTTTTAATCTACCCGGAAGGTTGGGGTAACTTGTTGACGTTGTGGTGGTAATCATCAAGTTTTCCAATGTTGGTACAGGAATTATACCTGTGACAACTGTGGTATGCGGGGACACTTGAAGTGTCATTGTGCTCGATCCAAGTCTAAGAACTTGTCTCCTGCTTATCACAATGGGGTGAACCTGATGCAGCGGACAATAGGTCAGCCTACAGCCAAGAGTCAAGTGAGGAACTTTATGAGGTTTTCTCTGTTGGAACAAAGAGCTCCGATGCTCCAATTATAGTTGATATAACAATCGATAAGATCCCGGTGAGGATGGAAGTTGTTACCGGCGCTTCCAGATCAATTATGAGCGAGAGCAAGTTCACCTCCATCTACCCTCTGAAAAAGGCTCCTGCACTCCAGCCTGTATCTACTGACTTGAGAACTACAAAGAGACTACAAAACGATGATCAACCGCTATTCAAAACTGGATGGCTACCCTTTGCCCAAAGCAGAGGATCTGTTCACCACTCTAAAGGGTGGTCAGACATTCATGAAGCTTGACTAGACCAATGCTTACGCTCAAATGGAACTAGATGATGATTCCAAGCCCTATACATGCATCAATACTCATCGAGGACTCTGCATGTACAACAGATGCCCATTTGGTATACGCTCTGCTGCACCAATCTTCCAACGCAAGATAGAGACATTATTGAAAACTGTACCAAAGACAGTCGTATTCCAGAACGACATACTAGTGACTGGCAAGTCGCATAAACTACTGATACATCTCAAACTACTGATACAAACCCTTTTTCGGTCTCCTGGGAGAAACCAGAGCCATTCTGCCCACATCATCAGGTTG
>CM068964.1:26330498-26350824 GCA_035128595.1 Eptatretus atami
TTCATACTGATCGGATAAAGCATTTGACATATGCAATAATGATGGCATAACGAAGCCACGTATGACATCATCAAAAAATGACGCTTGTTTCCTTTGGGTTGTACTTCACGTGTGCCAAGCTTTAATTTTTTCCATGGAGCAGTTTCGTAGATACAAAGTCCCAATGTGGTGTTGTGCATCGACTGGATGCTAGAGGTGGTGCGGAGGAGAGGAGTTCGGGGTGAGAGGTCAGGAGGTGTGCAGTGCAAATCTCGTTATGTTCCGATGTTCAGTTGGATAAAACCTTTGGAGAATATTGGATTCCTCATTCTTGAGTACTTTACGATACAACAACACTGGTGATGAGGATGGATTGAACTTGAATCCACCGACACCCTTTCTGCAAAACCCGGTTAAGCTTCAATGCCTCTTACGGCCTGGACTCGTATCTTTGAGAACTATGTGCTGGTGATACAGGAGAATGCACTCGCTGATGTCCGAAACCACGCACTTTCGATACATCGCTTCGGCACAGAAGGTCAGAGACTCTTCTGTACACTAACGGTAGCTGATCATAGCTACGAGACTACACTTACGGCCTTGAGGAACTTTTTTGTCCAAGAGTTAATATCGTGGCAGCACGACAAATAATTTCGTCAACGTGGTCAGAAAAATGGCGAGTCTGCGGAACAATATATCGCTTCATTAAGGGAGATGATCGTGACGTGCGAGTTTGGAGAGCTGGCAGACGAAATGATCCGGGACCATCTCGTCGAGAAAACACTCACCTCACATTAGAGAACGTTTACTGCTAGAAATGGAACTGACGTTACAGAAAGATATAACCATGGCACGACAGATTGAGTCAGCAATGGAGGAGGCTCAGATCATAGGCCTCGGCACCGCTCGTGACATACAGGCCATACACCCTGTTCAGACACAGGATTCGCAGAGTAGTAGAGACCCTTCAGACTCGCTGTGAGAGGGATGTCAGATGAGCGATCTCACCGGCTCAAAGGAAACCTGTTATAGATGTGGATCTGTAAATCGCACAGCCAACTACTATGGATGCCAGCAAAGGACACCCGGTGCAACAGCTGCAAAAAGAGAGGACTCTTTGCTAAAGTATGTCGGGGCTTCAAACAGGTTCACGAAGTGACTGTCCTGACGTGAATGTGTTGAGGGTAGACACTAGGGCTCGAGATGCTGATAAGATAAAGCAAGTTACTGCTGCCGGGGAGAGCCCATGGACATTGAACTAATGTTAGATACGGGCTCGGCAGTGTCGATACCTCCCAAATCTGTCTACCTGCAATGTTTCAATCATGTGTCATTGACTGAGCCCAAACTACACCTGGTTAGCTACCTGAGAAATCCGATACCTGTGCACGGTTGCCTGCATGCGGATGTGACTTTCGGGAACTACTGTGCACCCGCTGAATTTTATATTGTGCGGAGCGTCACCGCCATTCTGGGCAGAGACCTGGTTGCTGCACTTGACATGCAACTTCTGAATGGTCGCATCACTTCTACCACCCAAAGCACTGCTAATAAAACCCCAGTCACAAATGTTACAGGTGACAACATGGAGGGCACCCTGGGTGGTGCAAAGGGATTTATTCATCTCGTTAAAATGTGACCAATGTGACTCAGTCCAGCAAAAGCTGCGCCGCTTATCTTTGTCTGTGAGAGATGCCGTTTCACAGGAACTGAAAAGCTCATTAAACTGGATGTAATTGAGCCAATCGAATCATCAGAGTGGGTTTCACAATTGTCGTGACAATGAAGGAAAACGGAGGGATTCGTCTGTTCGTGATTTAAGAGAACCAAATAAAGCGTCGTGATTGACGGATACCTCTTCCGCATATGGAGGGAATGTTTGCGGAGCTGCAGGTGGGCACACTTTTCTCCACATTGGATCTGCACAGTGCGTACCGCCAAGTTGTAGTGCATGAGCCCAGCAGCGACCTCACTGCCTTCGGTACACATGAGGGACTGTTGCGCTACAAATGAATCCCTTACGGGCTTGCTTCAGCACCAAACTGTTCTCAGAGGATGATGTCTGCCATTTGAAAAATCAACCCGTAGCTCGGTGTTACCTTGACGATGTAATTGTTTTTGGAGGGACTCCCGAAGCACATGACGAACACTCACAGAGCGGTGCTGGAGCGCATCGATGCAGCTGGACTGACACTGAACCTTTCAAATGCCACTTCAGACAGACAGAGCTGTCATTTTTCGGACATGTAGTGTCATATACAGGACTGAAACCTGACCCTGCCCATGTTGTTGCGGTGTTAGAAGCACCCTCACCGAAAGACGTGCAGAACTTGCGCTCTTTTCTCGGGCTCACGTCATGGTTGAAGTTTATCCCGAACTATGCATCGGTCGTTGAACCCCTGAGAGAATTACTGCGGGGACCATCCACCTTCTCCTGGTCATCCACAGCACAGCAAAGTTTCGATTCCGTTGAAGAACTGATTGTGAGTAGTCCAGCTCTCGCTCTCTTTTGATCCAGAGCTATACACCATAGTGACAACTGACGCCTCCGATTATGGTCTTGGAGCGGTCCTGACGTAAATTCATGCTGACAAAATGGAGAAAACTATTGCATTTGCCTCCTAAACGCTGACTGAATCGGAAATAAAATATCCACGGGGGAAAAGGAAGCACTTGGATGTGTGTGGGCGACAGAGAAGTGGAGGACTTATCTCTGGGGTAGACATTTCACTTTACACACTCACCACAGTCCCTCACTACATTGCTTCCATGAAAGGATTGCGAAGAGGTGGATGCCGTGGCCAGATGGTCCGCACGACTTTTGTCATTTAATTATGACAATCAGTACAAGCCTGGCTCTGAAAACGTCCAGCTGATTGCTTGTTTCACCTTCCACTACCTACTTCAGAGCCCAGTCTGGAGGATGATGTTGAGGTTGTCATGCTCACTGCGGTGACAGCTGAAGAATTCAAACTGCCTGTATTTCCTGCACATTCAAACAAAATTGAGTGAATTGCTCACAAAGTGCTGGCCGAAAACGTCACAAGGTCTGGATCCTGATCTCCTTCCTTACTTCAGATTGCAAACTGAACTGTCGCGACAAGAGGACTGTGTGATGAGAGGTACTCACCGCCTTCTTGTCCCTTCTTGTCACCGCCTTCTTGAGAGATGCCAGAGGCGTTACAACCGCATTTCATCAAATTAGCGCATGCTACGCACCAGGGCATAGTGAGGACAAAGCAGCGGTTAAGAGATCTGTATTGGTGGCCGGGAATGGACGCGCACGTCGACTCCGCAATCAAGGCTTGCATTATTTGCACGACAAGACAGCTGTGACACACGCATCACCACTACAGCCGGTTCCTTATCCCGATGCCGCTTGGAGAAAATTGGCAATCGACTTCGTGGGGCCCTTCGACTTTGTGCCACTGGATTGTCGTTTCGCTATCACTCTCATTGATTACTTGAGCAAATGGCCAGAAATTGCCTTCACCTCCCAGGTCACTTCCCACACAGTGACCAAGTTCCTGTCAACTGTCTTAGCAGAGAAGGTAACCCAAAAGAGTTGATATCTGACAATGGTTCACAATTCGCATCTCAGGAATTTGAAACCTTTCTGAAAGACAGAGACATTACCCACAGGAAGTCAGCAGTGTACGACCCGCAAGTGAATGGGAAAATGAGCGATTCAATAGAAGCTTAAAGGAAAGCTTGCTCACTGCTAACATTGAGGGGAAAGACTGTAAAACATTTACAACAGACTTTCTTCAAACATACCGGGCAACTCGACATGCGACAACACAGCGATCACCTGCTGAACTGCTTCATGGGAGGGAGATGCACACAAGCTACATGTATCTGGTTTGCAGATGCCAAAGCCCAACACACCGTCACACAAAGACACGGCGCTCATAGTACAAGAGAAGCAGAACAAGCAAAAGGTGTACTCCGACAAAACACATGGAGCAAAGGATGTGAACTTTGAATGTGGTTCCTTCGTCCGAGTGAGGAAACCTGGCGTCCTCCGAAAAGGACAATCCAAATTTTCAGCACCTCTCCAAGTTATGAGCAAAGAGGATCTCACACGTACAAACTCTCCGATGGACGGATCTGGAACGCGTCTCATGTAGCATCTGCCTGTCAAAGGAGTGCAAGAGATGATGCTGAGCTACCACTCCTCCTGACATCACCGCACCACCAGCACAAGACACATCAGAAATGTGCCGGTCGGCCGAGATGCCAGAATTCACAGACCTCCAGTCTGGACTCAAGATCATGTGATGATGTAATGTAAAGTCCTTTGAGAAGAAGAAAAGGAAGCTAATTTAAACTGTTGCCATGTTGATTACGTCTTGTTTTATGGTTATTCCATCCTGTGGCAATTACTACATTTCAACTTCGAGTTAATTGATATTATTGTTGTGCACTGAGATACGGTATGCATGTGGTTAAAGAAAGAGGAATATGTGGTGTTGTGCATAGACTGGACACGAGAGGGGCGAGGAGGAGAGAAGGAGTTCAGGGCCAGAGATCAGGAGGTGTGCAGTGCAAAGTTTGTTACGTTCCCATGTTCGGTTGAATAAAAACGTTGGAGAATATTGAATTCTTCATTCTTGGAGTATTTTACGATACAACACCAAAGTTTCTTTTTTTCCAAAATGTCTGCACCATCACATGACCCATGACATCATAGTTTTCACAAAAATTCTACATGAGTAGTCGCATCTATGGTGAAATTTTCGTGAAATTTCTATGGTGAAAAACAAAACCATCCGCCCGCTTCGATACAACCCGCTTCGATCGGACACCTGACCGACGACGTCCTCTTTATCAAATCAAATTCAGAATGGGTGGCCGATCACGTCTTTGGAGTTTCACGTTGATCGGATAAGATTTTTTTGTCCAACATGGCTGCACCACCACGTGACCTGTGATGTCATTTCCACACTGTGTATGCAGCTCTATTGTTTGATGATACTTGATAATTTTGCTTCGATCAGATAAGCGGTTCCAGAGAAAACATTATTCAATATTCTTCAATTTAATATGGCCACCGAACCACGTGACATCACTTATTCTTTATACCCCAGTATTGCCAACTCATGGTGAACATGTCTGTGAAGTTTCCCCTCAATCTGTCCAGCCATTCCGGAGAAGAAGATATTTGAGGTTTTAGGGTGTATCCAAGATGGCTGCCAGACCATGTGACCCGTTACGTCATAGTTATCAAACTTTATTCAGCATGGTCAATCGATCATTTGGGTGCAGTTTCACTTCGATCTGTAAAGTGATTCTGGAGATTATTTTTTCCTTTTAAAAAAAAATAAAAAAACAATATGGCTGCCAACCACATGACGGATGACGTCATAATAATTACCTCCGCCACCAAAGGTGAAAGGAGGTTATGTTTTCACCCCTCTCTGTCTGTATGTTTGTCTGTTTGTTTGTTTGTTTGTTTGTCTGTCTGTCTGTTTGGGTGCAGGATATCTCAAAAAGTTGTGGACGGATTCGGATGGAACTTGGTGGACAGGTTGGGTGTGGAAGCACGATGAATTGATTCAATTTCGGTGAAGATCTGAATCGGGATCTGTTTTTTTTTCTGTGTTTACATCTTTCCCAAGATGAAAGAAAGAAATTTTCATACTGATGGGATGCAGCATTCTGCATGTCGAATTTTCACCGGGATACCACTTCACCAATGATGTCATAGTCAAGTAACTCTTATTCTCCAAGCAGAATAGTTGCCAGATGCCAAGTTTCAATTTGTTGCATCGCACAGTTTAGGAGATGCAGAGGTCCAAAGTTTTCCCATTTTTACAACATGGCTGCCACCCCTTGCACTTCCTTCAAGTTTTCTTCGTATGCATGCAAAGTTTCATGCTGCTAAGTTTTATGGTTTTAGAGTTATGGAAAAAAACACACTGACACACACACACACACACACACACACACACACACATACACACACACACCCTTTCATTAGTATAGATAACACACCAGTACACAAATGCCACACAAAACAAGTTCTGGCGAGGGTCTGCAATCAGAATCTGATTGCTCTTTCTCATTTTGATGATGTCACAGGTGGCTTTGTTATAACATCATAATTGCATACGTCGAATGCTTTATCCCCTCAGTATGAAAAATGTTGAGGGTCATCTTGGGCTAAATTGTATCGGGCAAAAAAATTTTTATGACGTCATCGGTCAAACAGTTCAGCAGCCATATTGTTTCTAACATAAAAACTTTTAAAAATAGTCTCCGAAATGGCTGAACAGATCAAGGCGAAACTTTATAGGTACGATCGCCTATCTATGAGGAACAAAAAGCTCTCCAACTACGACATCAAAGATTACATGGTTTGGCAGCCATATTAGATTTACCCTCAAACCTTTAAACATAATGTTCTCCAGAATGGCTTGACAAATCAAGGCGAAACTTCACCCACATGTTCCCCAAGCCATGCAGACACCAGAGTGTTTACCAATATAATTAATGTCACATGATCTGGATTGATCAAAAATCTTTGAAAACTTATTTCTCTTGAACCGCTTCATCAATTGATGTGAAGTGTTAGAATTATGATCTAGTTGTCACGTCGTGTATGTTTGTTTTTTTTATTTCAACCTGATTGGACGCTTGGTCTGGCAGCAAGAATTATTTTTCATATTTTGATTCTGGGTTCAGGGATTTAAATCAAACTTGGTACAAGTATGTATAATCATGTAGTAATGTGGGAGGAGGCACATCTGGCGACTTTGAGACTTTGAAGAGCGCCCTTCTAGTTTTTACCTCCACCACCGAAGGTGAAGGAGGTTATGTTTTCACCCCCTTGCTGTCTGTTTGTCTGCTTGTTTATGTTTCTTTGTTTGTGTGCAGGTTATCTCAAAAAGTTGTAGACGGATTCGGACAAAACTTGGTGACATGTTTGATGTGTGACAAGGAAGAACTGATTCAATTTTGGTGAAGATCCCAATCTGGATCCGGATCTCATAATTTTTTTCCGTGATTCTTCACCATTGAAAGATTGGGCAAAAACGATAAATAGCATGATATCTCAAAACGTTGTGGACGGATTCATATGAAAATTGGGGATAGGTTTTTTATAGGCCAAAAACGATGTATAGCATTATAATATCAAAAATTATTGGGCCCGATATGTTCTCGTGGATCAGTCATTGTGTAGCGGAGGTATGCGCTCTACCGAGTGCCCTTCTAGTTTTTAATGTTTTGCGATATTTAAAGTTTTTGGTATTTTTAGCTCGCCTGTTCGAAGAACAGAGAGCTATAGCGATACCCCCGGCGTGAGCGTGAGCGTCAGCGTGAGCGTGAAAATGTTAAAGTTTTTGGTGCAAGTTATTTAGAAGCTTGCCATTCATTTAATATGTGTACTAGGATGCTGATATTTGGCATGGAGGTTCCTTTGGGGTATACTATTGATGTAGTGAAGTTGAAATGAAAAAATAATTTCAAATGTTTTAAATTTTTGACCTGTTTTGAACTTAACTTTTTTGTATCACATCAACGTTAAAGTTTTTGGTGCAAGTTATTTAGAAGCTTGCCATTCATTTAATACGTGTACTAGGATGCTGATATTTGGCATGGAGGTTCCTTTGGGGTATACTATTGGTGTAGTGAAGTTGAAATTAAAAAATAATTTCAAATGTTTTAAATTTTTGACCTGTTTTGAACTTAACTTTTTTGTATCACATCAACGTTAAAGTTTTTGGTGCAAGTTATTTAGAAGCTTGCCATTCATTTAATACGTGTACTAGGATGCTGATATTTGGCATGGAGGTTCCTTTGGGGTATACTATTGGTGTAGTGAAGTTGAAATTAAAAAATAATTTCAAATGTCTTAAATTTTTGACCTGTTTTGAACTTAACTTTTTTAGCACATCAACGTTAAAGTTTTTTTGTAGCACATCAACGTTAAAGTTTTTGGTGCAAGTTATTTTTTAGAAGCTTGCCATTCATTTAATATGTGTACTAGGATGCTGATATTTGGCATGGAGGTTCCTTTGGGGTAATACTATTGGTGTAGTGAAGTTGAAATACTAATGATTTAAAAAAAATTTTTAAATTTCAACCTAAGATGGTGTCAAAGCCACCCAATGCTCGCCTGGTTATACTTGACGCCTGCCATTCATTTAATATGTGTACTAGTTTACTGATTACAATATACAAATACATATATTGCTTTAAAATTATTTGGATCAGACTTCACTGCAATGCTTTATAAAAAATATTATTAGACTCGTCTTTTAAAAACGATAAATGTATAAACAGGCGAGCATTGGGTGGCTTTGACACCAACTCTCTGGTTTAAAAATGTTTTGCTGTATTTATAGTTTTTCTTTTAATGTTTTGCTGTTTTTAAAGTTTAATTATTTTTTTTAATGTCATGCTGTATTTAAAGTTTTTTTTTTTTAAATGGTTTGCTGTATCTACAGTTTTTGTTATTTTAATGATTTGATGTATTTAAAGTTTTGTTATTACGTCCGCCACCAAAGCTGAAGGATGTAATGTTTTCACCCCTCTCTGTCTGTTTGTTTGTTTGTGTGCAGGATATCTCAAAAAGTTAGGGTTAGGGTCCGGATGAAACTTGGTGGGCAGGTTCAGTGTGTGACAAGGATGAACTGATTAGATTTCGGTGAAGATCTGGATCCGGATCCGACGACTAGAATTTTAAAAATGATTCTTCTCCATTAAGAGCTTGGGTAAAAATGATATATAGCACAATATCTCAAAAAGTTGTGGACGGATTTGGACAAAACTTGGTGGATATGTTGGGTGTGTGACTCATGTGGAAAGTGATTAAAGAGAAGTGATTAAAGGAAGAAGTGATTAAATTTTGGTGAAAATATGAATCCGGATCCGATAATTTTTTAAGTGATTCCTCACCATTGACAGATGGGGCCAAAACCGATATAGTACTGTATAGCATGATATTTAAAATGTATTAGGCCCGATATGTTCTCGTGGATCAGGCATTAACTGGCAGAGGTATGTGCTCTACCGAGTACCTTCTAATTTTTAATGTTCTGCTGTTGTTAAGATTTTGTTATTTTGCATGTTTTGATGTATTTAAGGTGTTTGTTATTAGCCTGTCCACCATGCAGTGGGAGACGGGCTCTGCAATCACGTGTGTGTGAAGTGTGTGTGTGTGTGTGTGGTGTGTGTGTGTGTGTGTGTGTGTATGTGTGTGATGTGTGTGTGTGTGTGTGTGTGTTCTTCACAAAACATAACATAGTCTCTCTGATAACTCCCTACCCACCACCTCTCTGTCTCTGTCTCTGTCTCTGTCTCTGTCTCTGTCTCTGTCTCTGTCTCTCTCTCTCTCTCTCTCTCTCTCTCTCTCTCTCTCTCTCTCTCTCTCCTCTCTCTCTCTCTCTCTCTCATTGTCTCGCATTGTCTCGCTGTCTCTGGACGTATTCAGATGGTCGTTATGTCTGGATGGTGATTATCTTGATATGTGTCTGGACAGCGGTTATGTCGGGGCGATGTTGTTCTCCAGACGTGTCCGGATGGGAGTTTGTCTCCGGACATGTCCAAGCAGTATTTGTCTCCGGACGTGTCCGGGAGGTGTTTGTCTGCAGACGTGTCTGGGCGGTGTTTTTGTCCAGACGGGAGTTTATATCCGGATGCGTCCAGGTGGTGTTTGTCTCCAGACAGCTTGGCTCCGGATGCATCCGGGTGGTATTTATGTCTGGATGGGAGTTTGTCTCCAGACATGAATCTCCATATGTGTCTAGACCAGTGTTTCTCAACCGGGTTCCCCGGAACCCTAGGGTTCCGCAAGAGGTCGCTAGGGTTCCGCGAGAAATAGAATAAATAGGCTAATGTATTTTTTGTTTGATTTAATATTTGTAATTTTACTATACACGGACGGCATATTGTTGGAACCCCTTGGTTATTATAATGGAGGCTTCAACCTCTTATATTATTTACAATTATAACAACCATAGGGAATGTATTTAACGATGTCTATATGGCGCCAGCGTGAAACCACCTCACTGGTTAGTGGACGTCCTGTACGCGGCGGATTCGTGTATCATTGAGTGACATTGAGTGACTAAACGATAAGTTATTGTAATAGTTATATACTTTCGTTATGTTTATGTGTTATACGTGTGTGATATGGTTGTTTATGTATATTTTGTGTGTGTGTGTTGTTTACAGATTTTTTTTGTGAATTAAAACCTCTCTGTGAGGTCTCATAAACGAGCGGTATGTTTTTTTTTTCATTGCCAATAAATTTGACAAAAAGGGGGTCATTTTTTCCTTAAACCAGGTATCCGAAAAAAATATATTATATTTACCACGTGAACTACGATAAAAATATAAAGAGCTAGATATTAATAATGGTATATAATATTTTTATGCAGGGGTTCCTGAGACATGAAAACTATTTCAAGGGTTCCACAAGGGTAAAAAGGTTGAGAAACGCTGGTCTAGATGGTGGTTATGTCTGGACGGGGTTTGTCTCCAGACGTTCCAGATGGTATTTATCTCCAGATCTGTCCGGATGGGAATTTATCTCTGGACATGTCCGGGTGTGTTTATGTCCTGACGGGAGTTTGTGTTCTGGGCGGTGTTTTGTCGCGGATGGGAGTTTGTCTCTGGACATGTCCAAGCAGTGTTTGTCTCTGGACAGCTTGGCTCCGGGCGTGTCCTGTCGGCGTTAATCTCTGGACTCTGTTTATCTCCGGATATGTCCGGGCGGTGTTTTGTCTCTGGGTGGTATTTATAGTATGACTGGTAGGAAATGGATTTCAGACACTATTTTGTTTCCATCTTCACTATTATTCGATGCAGAATCATTTGATAAGACAGTATGAATCATAACTGACGCTCCACCACACGTCTGCCTTCCCTTCCTCTCACCTCTCCCTTCCTTCCCTTCCCCCCCCCACCCCTTCCTCACTCTTCCCTCCCCCTCACTCTCCCTCCCTCCTCACTCTCCTCCCTCCCTCCCTCCTGTCTCCCACCCCTCCTAGCTCCCCTTCCCTCCCCTCTCTCTTTCCTCCTCTATCTCTCACTCCCCCACCCTCTCTATCTCCCCCTCTTTTTTCCCCCCCATCTCAGTGTTCCCGTCAGCAAAGCGACAGTTGGTATTCTCTCTTATAATTAATGAGACATATTAGAACTGCCGCTTTATATCTGCGAGCAGTGATGACCGGGTACCAAGACGTCCTGCTTTGATGCAACCCCACTTTGATCGGACACCTGATCCTGACCATGACGTTTTTTTTAATTTTAATTCTATTGAATTCAGAATTGGATTAAAATTAATTAAATTCAAATCAAATGAGAAAGAACTGCCACTTTATAACTGCTGGCAGTGATGACCGGGTACCAAGACGTCCGGCTTCAATACAACCCTGCTTTGATACAACACGGGACCGACGAGTTATGGACTGAGTAACACAAAGTGTTCAATCTATTTTTTACGTATGCAGTTAGCCCTTTTTCCTGAATACATACTCACTGTCAATTGCATTGGTGTTTAAATAACCTGAACACAAAGTAATAAATGTGGACACCATTGGTGCAGAGCATAAAGCGGGATTCCCCTGAGTCTAATGAGGCCCCACACGTTTCTCTATGACACGGGATTCACAAGTTATCGACTGAGGAACAGGCCACATTCCATCCATTTATTATGTACACAGTTGACCATTTTTCCTGGGGCCATCATCGGTATCAATTGAATTGCTACTCCTGTACCCTCAAACTCATGCAGGGGCGCCAAGTGAGCCTTATGAAAAAAAACACTAAAAGTTCTCAGATGCAAATAATAATATAATTCCAGCTGCCCGACCTTGTGGCCGATTGGGTTTAATTTTAAAATCTGCATTCCACATGTCCGCTAAATCATAATTCTTATATTCATGTGGAATGATGCAGCAGTCCCAGAGTAATCATTATTTAATATTTTCCCTTCAATCCAATATGGCTGCCAAACCATGTGATCTATCAATTATCCCTTCACAAAACTTGTATCTGCGAGCCTTGAAGAAATACGCTGGTGAAGTTTCCCCTTGATCTGATCAGCTGTTCTGGAGAAGAAAGATGTTTGAAGGTTTTAGGGTAAATTCAATATGGCCACCAAAGCATGTGACGTATCAATGTGAAATTAACAAGCTTGTAAAAGGATGTCTTTGGGAACATGTGCGTAAAGTTTTGCCTCAATCTGTCCAGTGATTCTGGAAAAGAAGATTAAAAACAAAAAAAAATTAAACAATATGGCTGCCGAAACAACATGACCTTTGACGTCAAAGGTTTTTTTTTTCTGCAGTGAGTTGTGACATAGATGACACTCAAGAAATTTCAAATTTTTCTGATGCAGCATTCTCCCTTTCGAATTTTCACCGGGATGCCACTTCACTGGTGATGTCATAAAATCACACTTCTTCCCCATGGCTAGTTCTTAGAAAGTACCAAGTTTCAATTTTTTCCATTATGTGGTTTCAGAGTATAGAGTTTCCAAAATTTTTCGGTTTTTCAAAGATGGCGCCTGTAACACGTGACATATGACGTTATAATACAATTTATATGCTACTAAAAAGATACATACTATGGTGAAATTTTCGTGTCGATCGGACTAACGGTTGTCGAAAGATTGAATTTTAAAGCGAAAAAACCCATAAAATTGCCATCGGAATAAGAATAATAAACAGAAGAAAAACAATAGGTCACCAGCCTTGTAGGCTTGGTACCCTAAATAGGTACAGTCCTGCATTGGGGTAATCAGGTCAGTTCAGCTATGGGAGCATGCGCCAGAGCAGAGCGTCGCTGCATCCACTTTCTGCCGGTACTCCAGGGCCTACGCTGGCCATCCCCAGACAGATCCCTGGCCCATCCCCATCTCCTTGAGATGCTGATCAACCTGATGCAACCACGAGGCACGTGGTCGGCCCATTGGCCTCCTCCACTCACGAGACTCCCTCGCTGAGAGAATCGGTGAGCAGGATCAGCGTCAGGAAAATGAGCCACATGTCCATACAGCCGCAGCTGACGCTCACAGACAATGCAGGTAACAAATCTCATTTGAGTCTCTCTCAGCAAACGCTCGTTGGACACAAAGTCCGACCAGCGATAGCCAAGGATTCTCCGAAGAGGTCTGGTACCAAGGAATTAAGTCTCCGTCTCAGATCCTTGGTAAGATTCCAAGTCTCACATCCATAGAGCAAGACTGGAAGCACCAAGGACCTGAAGAATCGGACTTTCGTCCTCCCGCACAGGTACCGGCAGCACCACACCCATTATCCAGTGAATCCATGACTCCCCAGGCCAGACCCAGACGTCTATTGAGATCTGACTCACAGCCAGCAGAGACATGAATATCATTGCCAAGGTAAGTAAATCTCTCCACGACCCACACTTCCTCACCACAAACAGGCACAGACAGGACAGCAGCATCCTATATGTATTGAAAGCCTGGATCTGAGTTTTGACCAGGAAACCCGTAATCCCAGCGGCTCCGACTCCCTCATTCAGCACCTCGAGGGCCCCCCAAAAGGATATCTAAAGTCTCCGCAAAGATGATTGCATCATCTGCGAAATTAAGGTCAGAGATCTTGACATTCCCAAACGATGCACCGCAGCTTGATCTCTCCGACATCCTCCCTAGAATCCAGTCCATACAAGTGTTGAAAAGTGTGGGCGCCAGTACACACCACTGACGAACTCCAGTAACAACTGGAAATAATTCAGAGATGGTACCACCACATCTCACAGGACTCTCAGTACCAGAGTAGAGTTCAAACATAGATCGATCAGTTTTGGTGGCACCCACGAAGACAAGAAATCCTCCAGACGGCATCCCGATTCACTGAATCAAACGCTTTACAGAGATCAACATAGACTGCAAGCAGCCCCTGCCGAAGCTCTCGTCTGCGTTCGGTGAGGACCCGAAGAGCAAGGATACGGTCAATCGTTGACCTCTTTGGTGTAAAGCCTGACTGCTCTGGACGCTGGTGCTCAAGCAGATGGTGGCAAACCCTATTAAGAATTATCCGAGCAAAGACCGTGCCGACACTGAGAGCAGCGTCACCCCTCGGTAGTTGTTGCAGTCTTGGCGATCACCCTTCCCTTTCCAGAGAGGGACAACAAGGCCCCTCTTCCAGTCAGTTGGGATGATGCCTGTGTTCCAGGCAGAGCTCAGAACTGCATGCAATGACACGAGTGCAGCATTTCCACCAGCCTTGAGAAGTTCAGCATGGATGCCACAGATCCTGGAGCTTTACCCCATTTCAACCGGTTCACATGCAGCCTGAGTTTCCACAAGCAAGGTGGACCACACAGTTGATTGGAGGGTTAGCAACAGTTATTGTAACCCCCTGACGTCGAACTCGACAGCTGGTGGATCAGCCTGGTACAACCGCTCAAAGTAACCGACCCAGCGGGCCTTCACTTCGGACTCCTCTGTCAAGAGCCCACCACCCTCTGCTCTAACTGCAGTACACCGAGGGATGGGCTTGGATGAACGCAATGCGCGAATTGCCCTGTAAGCAGGACGAGAATCCCTTGACCACAAGGGGTGGTTTTCCCTCTCACAGATTCCTCGCACATAGGCCTCCTTGTCCACCCTTTGCACACGTACAGTTTTACGCCTCAGCTCCCTGAACAGCTCAGCTCTGCCATTCAGCCTGGCCCTGCGACTCTGGTCAATGGTATCCAGTGTCCTTGAGAGACAAAATTCGTCTTTGCCTTAAGGTGAGTTCCAAGACATCCACCGGCAACATCAAGGATGGTGGTCTTGAAGGCACTCCACAACTCTTCAGGACCCCCAAAGCACCCAGACTCCTCAAATCTCCACTCAGCCTGTTCGCAACTCCTCAGCTACCCTCTCATCCTTGAGCTTGCCAACATCCAGCCTAGGCTGGGATGGTACCATTCTCTTGGATTTAAGGTGCAACTTAAGAGTTGCTACAACAAGCCGTGGTCAGTATTGAGGAACTGAGCACTCCGGTAGACACTGCAGTACTGGATCCATCCTCCAGCGACCATAAACGAGCACATGGTCAATCTCCTTTGCCACACCACCAGCGTTGGATTACCAAGTCCAGCGATGAGCTTGTGAGCGCTGAAACCATGAACCGGCCACCTAAGTCCATGACTTATTGCAAAGTCAAGGAACTTCGTGCTATTCTGGTTCACAGTTCCTGACCCATGGGGACCAAAACACGTCTCATAACCATCCCTATCAGTTCCAGTCGATGCATTGAAATTCCCCAAGACAAGAAGTGTATCTCTTCTGGGGCACTGATCAACCACAGACTCGAGCGTGGCGTAGAATGTGTCCTTCAGGTGAGATCACTCGCCTCAGTCGGAGCATAAACAGAGACCAGGGAAATGACACCTAAGGAGTGACGAAATCCTTCATCTCATAATAGGCTCGTTGACCAGTGTTACCTTAATTATCATTGGAGTCAGCTTGTTGGACACAGCTACAGCAACTCCTTGGGCATGGTAACCAGCAGAGCGACCAGACCAATAGTAGGTGTAACCACCACCATGATCTCACCGCAATCCAGTCCCAAACCTCAAAAATTGCTGCAATACTGTGTCCAAACGCTTGAGCTCAGATGATAACAGAGACAGGTGATCATCCTCTCTTAGGGATAGGACATTCCAGGCACCCACCCGAAGGGACCGTCTCAGGTTAACCCAAGGAGACCGCCGTCTGGTGGACGACACCTCAGCACCACTCCGACACACTCTCCCGCATCTGACCTGGAAATGTTACCCAGTGGTTTCCCTCCTATCATCAAAGATTAGGGTCCCGAAGACTTTGCCTCAAAAGGAGTAATCAAAAGGAACTCAAGAAGCAAAAAGCAAAAGTGAAGTCATCAGGAGGAACCTGGATAGGATTCACATTTCAGCTGAGACTTCTCTACCCTCAAACCCATCCAGGCACAGATGAGCCATATTCAAAAAAAAATTAATAACTCGTATCAATAAATTAAATTATTCTGGCTGCCAGACCATGTGTCTGATAAAGTTGAAATTTAAAACTTGTATTCCTCATCACTACTCGATCATAATTGTGAAGTTTCACGTCGATTGATTGAGTGGTTCCAGAGAAAACATTATTTAATATTCTCTTAAATCCAATATGGCTGCCAAACCATGTAACTTATCAATTATTCCTTAACAAACTTGTGCACGTATGCCTTGTGAAACATTTCTATGAAGACTCCACTCGATCTGTCCAGCCGTTCTGGAGAAGAAGATTTTTATATGTTTTAGTGTTAATCCAACATGACCGCCACACCATGTGACCTATGACATCATATATATGAACCTTTTGTTCCTCGTGTATATGTGGTCATATGTGTAAAGTTTTGCCTCGATCTGTTTGGCCATTTCAGATGAGAAGATTTTTGAAGGTTTAAAAAAAATATATGTATATGGGTGCCGAATCACGTGACCGATGAAGTCAGCAAAAAAAATTTTGTGGACTATTTTATCCTTAGATAACTCTCAAAAATGTTCATACTGATCGGATGTAGCATTCTATATATGCAATTATGACGTCATAACGAATGTACCGATGATCTCATAAAAATCACACTCATTCTCATGAGGAGTACTTGCTATTTGCCAAGTTTAATTTTTTTCCTTCGTGTGGTTTCAGAGATAGAGGTCCAAAGTTTTTCTGTTTTTCCAATATGGCTGCTACACCACGTGACATATGACGTCATAATTATCATTATAACATTCTGTATGAGTATTCACACGTATGATGAAAATTTCGTCTCAATACAACAAGCAGTTGCGGATAAAAATACGAAAGTTCTGTGCAGACAAACAAAACAAAGAAGAAGACGTCGTGCAGAGCACGATATTTGCAAAATCCATAAAACAAATTTGACCTCAAAAATAATTGGTGGTTGAATTCAATGACCAAATATGCAACTCCTCGTCAAATTTCAAGTGAATCGGATGAAAATTGACAATTTTAGAAATACCTCCTTACTTGGTTACCTTGTGACTATGTTGACCTTTTGGTCCATATTGACCTCAAAAATAATTGGCTGGTTGAATTCATTGACCTGATATGAAAATCCTCTTCAAATTTCAAGTCAATTGGATGAAAATTGGGAATTTTAGAAATACCACCTTAGTTGTTGTCCTTGGGCCTATATTGACCTTTTGGTTTATGTTGACCTCAAAAAGAATTGGCTCATTGAATTCCGTGACCTGAAATATAAATCCTCTTCTAATTTCAAGTCAATCGGATGAAAATTGAGTATTTTTAGAATCCTCACGAAGTTATTGACCTTTGGCTGATGTTGACCTTTGACCTTTTGACCTAAAAAACAATAGGCTTCTTCCTTATACAAACTACCATTTGGTGAAGTTTCGTGAGATCGGTTTAAATTGTGACTTGTAGGTGACAAACAGACACACAAAAGACAGACAAGCGTAGGCGGCGATGGGTCGCCGAGCATGGAATATAAGATATAGAGCAAAATGGATGTCATATAGCGGATATGGATCACCTTAAGATTATGCACATCAAATCTCATCCAGTTCATCTACTGATAACTACTCCGGTTATCTAAAATGAAAAGTACCGAAAATGCGGTTTTGAAATCGGAATCCCAAAGTTCGAGGGGTGCTGTGGTGACAAAGATCTAAATCGAAAATCTGGCTCGATCGTTTGTGCACAATGTATTCCAGACGATTAGTGTGAATTTTCATGACCATCCGACCATAACCCTAGGAAGTAGCAGCATTTTGCGCGAAGGCACCTCCAGCTCTCGCATATTAATCGATTTTTGCACTAATTGACCTTTGACCCCTGACCTAAGCAAATCGTCAATGTGTCCTGAGGCAAAGTTGTAGTCTCATTGAGTACCATGAACCTGCAAGTTTCATTCATATCGCTACACTCAACCTGGTCGCTAGGGGCTCTTCAATTTTCGCCAATTTTCGCGCATGCACCCTAATTGTAGGGGCGCTGTGGGTAAGTATTCATATATCACAAAAACCGGAAATATATTTGATAGAGCATCACTGTAGATCATTCCGTGCCAAATTTCATAACCCTACATGGGATAATGGCTTTCAGAATTGATTTCGCAGAACGAGGTACCGATTTTGAAGGTTTTTCGGTTGGTGCTAGGGAACCAAAGCGTCCCTAGCAACCATCACAATTTCCAAGCACTAGGTCATAAGATGTACCTAGCCACCCGAGTTTTGTCAAAATCCACCCACGTTTACTACCAATTATGCTGATGACAAATGAACAAACATCGCAAACAAACAGACAGAATTACTCGACAATAAGGGTCACGCTATTTGGCGACCCAACAATAAGGGTCACCTATTTCGGCGCGACCCAACAATAAGGGTCACTATTTCGCGGACCCAACAAACAGAATAACAAAATCGACTAACCCAATAATAGTTGAAAAATCTTAGATTTGCAAGTAACAAGATGGACCCAACACAATGCCCTCCCTTCGGCAAGGGTAAATATACCCACATGTACTCTACCTTTAGCAACTGCTGATGTACATCCCATCGGGACATAAACTGTACTGCCATAGACTGTAGGGCGCTCGACAAGCAGCTTAAGCACTCAAGCAAGCACTCCATTTAAAATAGTTGATAAGGACGGCTGGCTTGGCAAGCGATATATATGTCCAAACTGTGTCCGAATTAGACAAATGAACACTTTTCTTGGCAGTCAGAACTGCTCATGCTCAAATTGGAACTTAAATTTTGTAATTCGGCTTAGTTTCAGAGATGCTCGAGGTTATGGCATGTGCAGAAATTAAATGAAGCCACAAATACTGGCATCTCCAGGCATTTATTAGCATTGCAGTGGATCCAGCGATTCGTAGATATGATGATCAATGCATTCGATAATATGAGTGAGGACAGTGAAAAAAAAAACTTTATCGTTAAGAAATCGTTGCGGTCTGTTCCAACTCAAAGCGTGGTTGAGCAGGCCAAAAACCATGATGGCTTCAGACCCCAGCAAGGTAACCCAGGATGTTCCGTAAGACCCCATTCAGAGTGAGGTGGCTGACGATGTGCCTGATAAAGGATATAATTAAATATGGCCGTTAATTATCTTCAAAGGGGTGTTTAACTTAACCTAAACACCCAATTTTCACCCATCCAAGAGAGATGATATTCATCTAATCTGGAAATAGCAAGTTTGAACTAGTGAATTGACGAGATATTCAACTTTTATTTGCAGAAACGCATTCCTGGGTCGTGTACTGACGATATCGTCTAATGCTCGAACTGCGAGGGAACACAATACCGTTGTCGATTTTCAATGAGAGGACGACGAATTGTTGGCCAATCGTCGAAGGTGGAGGTTCAGCTCAGCGTTCAGGTAGCTCAGCAATCTTGGCTCTGCTTTCTCAGGTCAATCGGGTTGATTTGTGCCAATTCACGAAGTGAAGGCAGGAAGTCCACTAGTTCGCCGTTCTGTGTCGATCTGGGCCCATCAGAAAGCTGTCGTCTTCGTCTGGTCAAGCGGTCCATTGAGAACTCTCCGTTGCAAGGCAGCAGATGTTGCCGGGAAGAATTCAAGTTAGCTCAAGAAGCGCTGGTGTGGTACCTTCATCATGCGGCTATCGATTGGAGAGGCGAGCTCGGAGAAAAGCTCGTTCTTAGACGCAGCTAACATTCAAGAAGTGATGAGGAAGAGAGTGGTGCTGATGACAGGCGCAACAGACTTGGGAGTTTTTGGCAAACTGTCTCGATGTTTTTTCACATGGGTCCAGATTTGCGTAATTTTATGCAGTAGATACGTATGTGGTCTGGAGCTGGTGCCGAGTCAAGATTTCTTTGAACCGATTGCAGCAAATGTCAAACAGTGGTTTTCAGTGATGGTGTGGGGAGCAATCTAGAGGGCTGCACGGTCAGAGTTGTGGAGTGTGTGTGGCAACATCAACTCTATGATATACTTTCTATCTTGAGAGGATGGACTTCTCCCTGTTCTCCATGGTCAGATGGTCTAAAAACAACACTGTTCATCGAAGATGGAGTCCATGCCAACACTCAAAAAAGACGCAAAGAATGGCAGGATAGAAATGGATCAAGCGACTTCAGTGGCCAAGTCAGTATCCTGACATGACCCATTGAACACTCTGGGCCATATTGGATCAAGCTGTGGCAGTAAAAGTCAGGAAACCAACATCACGGCAGAATTGCTAAAACCTTTTGTGTGAAGCCTGGGCGAGTCGACACAAGAGAAAATTCAGACTCGTTACGTTAGCATGCGTGAGAAGAGTAAAATGCGGTGAACCTGTGAATATGGCAAGATCTGATCCAAATACCAGTGGTATTGGTCCTTAAAATGGATGAAAAA
>CM068964.1:26350849-26377273 GCA_035128595.1 Eptatretus atami
ATGACGTCCTTGGAGTTTTCTTATTTTAGCAGCATTGCAAGGAGTTCGGCTACTAGGTTTCATGGTTTTGGAATTATGATGGGAGACATGCACACAGACATCCACAACCACTAACAGACACACAAGTATATTACGAGACTGACAGAAGTTAATATATTCTTTAATCTGGTAAATAGCAAGTTTGAACTAGTGAATTGGACGAATATTCAATTTTATTTGCAGAAACGCGATTCCTGGGTCGTGTAACTGACCGACATATCGTCTAATGCTCGAAACCAGGGAACACAATGACGCGTTGTCGATTTTCAAAGAGCGAGAATTGTTGGCAATCGTGAAGGTGGAGGTTCAGCTCAGCGTCAGGTAGCTCAGCACTTGGCGTCTGCTTTCTCGGTCAATCGGGTGTGATTTGTCGCTCAATTCAGACGAGTGAACGGCAGGAGTCACAGTTCCCGTTCTGGTCGAGTCTGCGGCCTCAGAAAGGCGTGTCTTCGACTGGTCTAAGCGGTCAGTTGAGAAACTTCTCGTTGCATAGGCAGCAGATGTGCGGGAAGAAGTTCAAGTTGCTCAAGAACGCTGTGTGGTAGTTCATTCACGGCTACGATTGGAGAGGAGCTCGGAGAAAAGCCTCGTTCTTAGACGAGCTAAGATTCAGAAGGAGAGGAAGAGAAGTGGTGCTGATGACATGGCGCAGCAGACCTTGGAGTTTTGGCAAACTGTCGTTTTTTCACATGGTCCAGATTGCGTCAATTTATGACAGTAAACGTAGTGGTCTGGACTTCCGAGTCAAGATTTCTTTGAACCGATTGCAGCAAATGTCAAACCGTGGTTTTCAGTGATGGGTGGGGAGCAATCTAGAGGTGGCCGGATCAGAGTTGTGGAGTGTGTGCTGGACATAAACTCTATGATATACTTTCTATCTTTGAGGATGGACTTCCCTGTTTTCTCCATGGTCAGATGGTCAAAAACACTGTTCATCGAAGATGGATCCATGCCAACTGCAAAAAAGACGAAAGAATTGGCAGGATAGAAATGATCAAGCGACTTCGATGGCAAGTCAGTATCCTGACATGACCTCATTGAACATCTGGGCATATTGGATCAAGCTGTGCAGTAAAAGTCAGGAACCAATCACGGGCAGAATTGCTAACCTTTTGTGTGAAGCCTGGGCAGTCGAACAAGAGAAAATTCAGACTCGTTAGTTGATGCTGAAGAGTAAGCGTGAGCGTGAAATGGCAAGATCTACCAAATACAGTGTATTGGTCCTAAAATGGATAAATATTAATTATTAATTGTTATACATAAATTCTTAAAATCTGTGTCTATTTTACTTTGTCATGTCTCTCTTGATTTAACTGTGCAAGAAAATGGAAGAAGAAAGTTTACTTGTGCAACTGATGCTTTCCTTTTTTATGAATGCTTTCCAATGGGTTAGGGTGAGGAAGTGAAAGTTCATTGCACTGTAGGACCTCTCAGTGACGTTGCATGTTTTGCTTCGTTTCCTAGTGGAATATTACTTTTCTATAGAGAGCTCAAAACAAAATGAAAGATAGTCAGTGAGGCAAAGATTTCTTGATTCCTAAAATTGCGTTGATGAATGCTCACATGCTGTTATTTCCCGGAAGGATTTATCGAGCAAACTTTATCCATGTGAATAGGTATTGTGTCTAACGTGCACAGCTTCAAGGCTTATACACGATGGAGAGGAAAAGGCTCTGTCCGAGTTTTACGGTTGAGACAACCATATTATGAATTATTTTTTCTTCAAATTCAGGAAAGATAAGTGCTGAGCATTGTGGGAATGGGAAGGATTCAGTAATGGTTGGCATTCACATTTAAGCACACAGCTTATTAATTTGTATTTCAGGTCTAAATCTCACTTCGTGATTGGATTCGTTGTTTCATCCTGTCTGATATGTCTTTTGAACATTCCAAAACTATCTGTTTTACCTCACACCGAAGTGAAGGAGGTTAGTTTTTCACCCTTCCTGCCTGTCTGTCTGTTGTTTGTTTACTTGCAAATCGAAATTTTGTTATTCTGTCTGTTGTCTGCCAATCGCCACGGGTTCAAATTCCAAACAGCGGATCGTCATGAAATTTTACCAAGTTGTAGAGGTAGTTCAAGAGAAACTATTAATTTTGAGGTCATAGGTCAAGTATCTTGAGGTCTCTGAGGTCAGTTTCTAAATGTCAATTTTCATCTGATTACCTGAAAATTAAGCATATTTATTTGTATCATGCATCACTGAATATGGAATGAACTATTTTTGAGATCAATGTCAAAGGTCAACCGCAGGTCAAACTTCTAGATCATCAATTTCAATCTTGAAAAATATCAATTTTGTCATGATTGAACCTGAGTGATTTAGATTGTCATTTTAACCTTAATGAAATGGACATTTGATTGCGTGGCAACTTTAGAGAGGGGGTGGATTTTGAAAGTAGATTGTTAATGCCTGCACGACGTCTTTTTCTTGTTTGTTAACTTACGAATCTTTAGATTTCGTAAGTATATTGATGACTTTCGTCATGTTTGTGTGTGTGTTGTTTGTTTGTGTGTGGTGTTGTTTTGTAAGCACGATATATGGAAGAACGGAAGAACTACATGATCAAATTACATCACGTGATTAGATGGTGAATGTAGTGCGATTTGAGATTTGGTCAAATATCGGTCAAAGGTAAAGGTCACAGTGAGGTTCAAACACCAGAAACTATAAATGAGAAAGTTACGACAGGTATTGTTGCCGGAGCGTGAGTTTGGAAGATGAGGGTAAGTTGGCAGAATTTGTGTGTCAATTCGTCGGAGTTACGGCTGTTTTAATTTTCGTGTTATAAATAATTTAAATAATTTCGTAAATTTTTGTGGAAAATGGAGATATTTTTCTTCGCTCGACGTTAGAGTCGTTTTAACTTCGATTTTGCTTGTCTCGTTTTTGCGATCGCTTTAGGTGAAATTACTCGTTTATCGAATCTGGTAAATCGATGTTGAGAGACGTTTTAGAGATGTTATATAAAAATATTTCACTGGCGCGTCACGGCTCGTCAGTCAGGCTGGAGCAGACGCGTGTTGAGTCACTGTAAAGTTGTTGGTGTGTCGCTGACGTCATCGGTGCCCCGTGTCTTCGAGTTTGGGGGGGGGCGTGAGGTGACTTTACGTTAACGTTAATCTGGGAATGGAACAGGAAGAAGGCTACTAATGTCTAAATACATCAAGTGATTAGAGAGCGGTGATGGCTAGGCTGTTTATAGAATTGTTGTCAAAATCGGTCAAAAGGTCAAGGTCAAGTGGAGGTCTTAAATATACAAACATGATAAACTTCGAAAGTGAAGAAGCTCCAATGTCAAATTACACCAAGTGATTCAGGAGGGGTGGTGGCTATGCTGATTAGATTATTGGTTTCAAAATCGTCAGAGTAGGTCAGTAGGTCAAACATCAAACATTCGATTTTTTGATGGTTGGTAATAAATCATAGAAATTTGGTTTGCTTCGCTATTTCTTGAGCAGTTTTATAGACAAGGTTAAAGGTTCAAGTGAGATTTCGTAAGTACGATCTAATGACTGCTTGTTGGTCTGTCTGTTGTGTGCAGGATATGTCAAAAAGTTATGGACGATCGAATGAAATTTGCTGAAGGGTTGGGTGTGTACAAGGAGAATGATTAGATTTTGGTGAAATCGATCGGATCGGTACTAGAATTTTTTAGTGATTCTCCACATTGGAGAGATAGGAAAACGATATAGTAGTTGCGATGATGTTTCAAAATGTTTGTGCCCGATGTTTCTGTGGATCAGGCATGCGGTGGGGAGGCAATGCGTTCTCGAGTACCTCTCTAGTTTATGGACGTGTTGTACATCTCCAATTGATAATGTTCCTCTATGCGTTCACTACTACCACAGCCAGTCTGTTGATGTGCGGAAGGGAGCATTTTTTCAGGCTTGAACATTATGAATGGAGGGTGGGCACACCTGTGGATGTACTGGGCCTTTAATTCTTCAAGATGAGTTCAGACGTTTCCAAGAAATAAGAAGGCTAATTCTCAATGTTGGCAGCGAGGAAGCCAGCAGTGTCCTCTTGGAAATGATGTAGAAAGTAAACGGAGGACAATATTAACAAGACGACTCCTCCAGATTTTGCAGTCAGACATGCGGTGATTCCCTATGTGGAGATGTTGAAATATTAATACCTCTTTTGAGCGGCTGAAAGGCATGAACTCTCTTTGAATGGATTGCAATCTTCATTGTTGAGGAAGACAATGTTGTAAGGTGTTCGTGCTCTCAAATGTGGAGCCCTGTGGTTACATTATCGGGAAACCAAGTAGGAGATGAAGTATTTTGAAGAGATTTTTGTCGAGACGCATTCTTTCTCATTTGATGAGGCATCTGCCTGGAATTTACCTGAATGCACATGAATGAATGCATTTTCTCTGGCATGTTGAGGGGTATTGAGTCGATTTCAAGTCTAATCAGGAACGTTTGTTCAAAACTTTCGCATGGTTGTGGAAAATGATAGCGAAAGATGGTGCTGAAACTGCATGATTGGTAATTTGATGGGTGGCTCCAGGTAAAACGTTATATTTAATTGACATATAACCTTTGACTTGTAACTCAGAACACGTACACTGCTTAACTGGACTTTTTTAATCTCTTATCTCAGATTGTTGGGTTAGTACAAAAACTTGGGGGGAACGGGGGACTGCATGGTATGGGTGGTATCAAATGTTCAGCATGCTCAGCATGTGATACCGCCAAGGATTTATCTGTGTTAAGAAAGAACAGACGAGATCTATGAATTACCCCCATGATGTTTACAAATATACTTTTATCTAATCCAGAACAATGGAAAGTTATGTTGTGCTCAGCATCCATATTGGGGCGATTCCTGGGCCATGAAGTCGCCTTATGTCCAGATATTCGCAAGTGTGTTTCATCGTTCCTGTATTAATGAACTGGTCGACGTCATTGTGTTTGAATGTGTTTATGTCACGGGAGCAAATCCAACCATTCATTTGGTCTTCCTCATATCCAGCCTTGGTGTTACTAAATGACTGTGGATAGACGTGTTGAAATCATTATTGTATAACACTACCCCAGAGAGGTATTCCGGAGCTCCTGGAGAAGCTTGAGGCATACAAGGTAGGGCACGCTGCACAGTGCTATCTTTTTCTTCTTCTGTTAGCAGCCATGGCGTGAGAATCTCACTTGGCTGAGGGGTGGAGTGCTGCTGATGCAACCCCTCTTAGTTAGGGCAGAATTTTTAATTTGTTAAGTCTGGCAAAGCTGCTTTCTTCATCAAAGAACCGTGGGATCTTTAAGGTCCACCAACTAATTCGGCAGACAATCTAGTTAACGTCCATCCGAGACGAACACATGTGTGAATGCTAGCCTTGCTGGAAAAACAGGATGACAGTTTGCAGTTGGGTTGAGATTCGAACCCAGGTTGGACGCGTCAGAAGCATAGTGTGCATACTTTTGGGACAGAGGCCATCCTGAGCCACAATGCATCAAAACATATCTTAGCATCTTGCATGTTTGAGAATCTCGGCCTCACCTTGTGAAGGAGAGGAAGCATAAACACGTACCCAGAAGACCAGGCAATTGCGTATTTTGGGGGAATTAATGAGCATATTAAGCAAATGATGATCCGATTAGTGATAAATGGTGGTTTACGTGTAAACATTCATCTTTTCTGACAGTGCGTGAAACATATCAAAGGATTGGTGGTACGAACGTGCTGTGGGCTTGCTTGTAATATAAACAAACCGGGGATGGAGATTGGAGGCACGCCATGTGCATCGTTGTACATCGATGGCAGATTCGCTGGTATGAAAGAGTCAGGGTGGTGAGACATGATGCTGGGCACGATAGCATGGGCACGCCTTTTAATGGTCACTGGGGGGGGTAATGCTGTATGGGTTTGGTTTTATATTTTACGAGCAATACCAAAATAAAAGAATATATCTGACAGGAATACGAAAAGGGGGGGAATGAGAGAGAGAGGGGGTGAGAGAGAGTGGGAGGAGAGAGAAAGGCAATGAGAGAGAGAGGGAGGGGGACGAGGGAAAAGGTGGGTGAGGGGGAGGGGAAGAGAGAGGAGGGAGCAGGGCAGATGGATGGGGGAGTGAGGGGGAGTTGGAGAGAAGAAAGGGGAATGGTATGAGAGAGGGGTGGTAGGTGGGAAGAGGGGAAGAGAGGTGGGTGAGGGGGAGGGGAGAGAGAGAGAGGGGGAGCAGGGTACAGAAGGATGGGGGAGTGAGAAGGGGGTGAGGGATGAGGAGTCAGGAGGGGAGTGAGGAAGAGGGCAGAGGAGCAAGAAAGAGAGAGAGAGATGGAGAGAGAGTAGAGGGGTGAGTGGAGAGGGAAGAGCAGAGGAGATGGGAGAGAGAGATTGAGTGGGAGGAGGGTGGGGTGAGGGGGAAAAGAGGGGAGAGAGGGGTTGGGGGAGGGGAAAAGAGAGGGGAGAGACAGAGATAGGAGGAAGGGGGGTGAGGACTGGGGTGTGAGAAAGTGGGAGCGAGGGGGCGGGGAGATGAGCTTAACCATACCTAATATCCAGGAGAGAGGGTGTGGGAGGGGGGTGGGGAAGAGAAGAGAGAAGGGAGAACGAGAGAAGAAGATGTAAAAGAGAGGTGCTACATTTATTAGCGAGCAGAGCAAGGAGGGAAGATTCAGAGCGGAGGTGGAGGGGGAGGAAAGTGTGGGGGGGAAGAAAAGGGGGGGGGGGGGGGGGGGGGGGGGGGGGGGGGGGTGGGGGGGAGGGGGAGGGAGGGGGGTGGGGGGTGGGGGGAGAAAAGAAGTGGGGGGTGAGAAAAAGGTGAATAGGGAGTTAGCAGAAATGTTGGTATGGTGTGATTCTGCCACACACACACACATGGATATATACATACCAACACCACACATGTACACATACACAAACACACACAACAATGGATATATACATACCTCCAGAACACACCACATGTATACACCATATACGATACAGGCTTACTATTTACGTTATAGATGCGTTACTGAGAACCATATAATCAAATAATGAAAAAAACTTAAATCCATTGATTAAATGGATGATGTGTTGCCTGAGAGAAAAAATTTGAGTGGGAAAATTTTTAGTTATTAATAAATATTATTGTCATAAAATACGTACATGGAGTAGCTCGAATCATTAACCTCCACCCCAAAGGTGAAGGAGGGTTGTGTTTTACCCCTTCTGTACGTTTACTTGCCTCTTTGTTTATTTGTGAAAATCGAAAGTTTTTTTCGAGTATATTGATTGTTGTCATTATCTTTTGTCTGTTGTTTTGGTTTTACAATGCCTGCAGTCACATTTAAACCGATCTTCAAAAAATTCACCACATATTTGTAATAATCAAAGACTATTGCTTTTGATGCAAAAGGATCACATAGGCCAAAGGTGAACACTAGGTGACATTTTCTAAATATTCTCAATTCATCCGATTGACTTGAATTTGAAAAGATTCTATTTCAGTCATTGATTCAAAACCGTAAATTATTTTTAATGGTCACATCGCCAAAGGTCAACATAGGCCAAGGGTCCAATAACTTAGGTGACATTTCTAAAATACTAAGTTTTCATCCCATTGATGCTTGAAATTGAAGAGGATTGGATATCAAGTTATGAAATCAACGAACAAGTATTTTTGAGGTAAGCGTCGGCAAAAGGTAATGAGTCAAAAAGGGTGACATAGCAAAGTCGACATAGGGGCGCAATTTTAAAATTCAGTTTCCTCGATGACTTGACATTTGAAAGGAGTGCATATTTGTCATTTAATTGCACACAATTATTTTAAGGTAAAGTTGTTTTATGGATTTCACAAGATATCGTTTGTGCACAACATCTTTGTTATGTTTGTTCTTGTGTGCAGAATATTCAAAACATTGCAGACGAATTCACAGATGAAATTTTGTGGAAGAGTTGGTGAGTCAAGGCGAATGCTATATTTTTGAAGATTCGAATCTGGATCCGGCTGCTAATTTTTGAAGTTCTGACATTGAGAGATAGGGGCAAAAAGATATTTAGCACGATATCAAAAAGTTGTATGAAGATCGGACAATGTCGAGATTGGGTGTGGTGGTTGGAACGAATAAATCGATTTTGGGTTGAAGATCTCAATCCAGATGGACGAGAATTTTCAATTTTCAAGTGATTCACCATTGAGAGATGGCAAAACGATGTATCGACATGATATTTTGGAAAATTTTTGCCCGATTGTCTCCCCGATCAGATCGTTGCATGTGGAGGTATGCGTCTCCCGAGTGCCCTCCAGTTTTTTTTCCTATGCACAAAGGCTGCGAGTACATCATTTTCTGAGGGGTAGCAGTATGCTGATGCAGTACTGAAAGGAAACAGTATTTGATTGGCAAGATGCCAGGGTAGGCTCCTTACTTGGCAAAAGGAACGTGAAAGGATTTTAATGTCCCATCATAATTTGAAATGTGAACCCCGTTTAACTTCTATCTGACCAACGATCATACACACATTGATTATCACTGCTGTGAACACTGGATGACGTTTAAGCTGGTAGAGCTTCAAACTCGGCTAGACAGTTAGAGTGAGTGGCGATACTCTGCTTTCTCCGTGGAGCGGGATGCATTGCTTTGACCACTGAAACATTTTTCAATCATTCGAAGTCGTAGTTGCTTTACTCAATCTAATCCTCGAACATATTTTGCCTCATACTCTGGGGAATTCCCATGAGACCGAGAGTCGACAAGTTCTGGGAGCTTCGGCTGCTTTAAATTATTTTCGTTGCATTCAATGAAGTTTCACTTTTGGGCAGTCTATTTTTCTTCTCAAGAGCATAAAAGTTAGTTTAATGCTTTGGCAATTTACATTTCTTGTGTAAAATATGAGAAGGTGGGAGGGAGCAGAAACTTCTTAAATAATAACTTCTCATATTTTTAGTATAGAATAAGTATTTCTAAACATTTCAGATTTACTCGGCCGATTGACGCTTATTTAGTCAGAGTTCATATCTGAATATATTTTGATTAATATACTTTATTAGATTGTTACAGTAGATGTGTTTCAAGCAAGGCAATTTATCGTTAGCCGAACAAAATGCGTGCTCAAGACTCTAGAGGGAAATTGGGGCTGATCGAGATAGACTTTATGAAAAGCATTAATTATTTCAACGGGTGTTATATTTATATGAGGGAGGATAGTAACAGAGAGAAAGAAGGTAAAGGGAGTGTAGAGATGTGGACAGAAAGGAAAGCTGAGATGGAAACACTTGGTGTGGATGGGTAGGGTAATGCATGCATATAATTATTTCTATCGAGCGAGCTCGTGAAGAGCTCGAACCATACGGATGAAGGACAAAATAAAACAAAGGAAGTGCAGAAGAGAGGGAAATCAGGAGACGATGGAGTAACTAGACGAGACGGACAACGAGGGATGTGGTAGTGATGATTGAGGGACAGGGAGACCAGGGTGGCAGAGAATACAGAAGAAAAACATTTTTTTTCGAGGGGAGGGGTTTAGTAGGGGATAAAAGTCTTGTTTCAGATGGGTGAAATGATCTGAAATGGGGTGAAACAGCTGTTTGAAGATCTGGAGGGAGAATGAGATGAAAGAATGTGGAGTGGTTCAGAGTGTGAAAAAAGTACAAATATGGAGGTGAAAATTAGTCGATTTCACTTTATAAAAGACTAGGGATTGTATTGTATAAACTCCAGCTGAACGGGTGGGATTGAAGCTCACATCGACAGGGTTCCAAAACCAGCTTTACTCCTTGCTTCCACAGCGGTGAGCTTAACTCGAAGAACTTACTGGGTTTGAT
Source organism: Eptatretus atami (assembly GCA_035128595.1). Taxonomy (NCBI): domain Eukaryota; kingdom Metazoa; phylum Chordata; class Myxini; order Myxiniformes; family Myxinidae; genus Eptatretus; species Eptatretus atami. The sequence goes on from CM068964.1 coordinate 26,360,642, forward strand.
TTTGATCATCGTTCTGCCTGTCCGCGAACGAGATCGCACTCATTTGCACGCAAGTCGCAATTTGCCATACACGAGGAATAAGAGCAAACTCCTAAGTGTTCCCCAATCATTTTATGAAGCATAAAACTAAAAGTGGGGCTTTGAGGAAATAGCATTCAATAGGCAACAATGTTGCTATTGAAATATTGAAATGGAAGATGAGTGTATACTCACGTGTTGAAATCAAAGGAACTCTGACGTCCCCCTTTGGCCGGTTTTTGAGATCTGTTGAAAGAGCTATTTAAATTGAGCTGTCAGTACAAAACAGCCCGTAGAGACGAGGGATAATTAGGAGTTCGTGAAGACAGGAGAATTCACATCAACATTGAATCTCTTAAAGGGTACTCTGCAGCACTTGAATGACATGTGGCATTCATTGCCAGGACAAGTTTATTCTTTCATGAAATGCTCTCGAATGTTTTAAAAGATGATAAGACGAAGCTTTTTCATACTGATTTTGTGGATATGCTTTTAAAATGTACCTACTGCTCTGAGTGAGCAAGTCAAAAGAATTGTAGTTTCAAAAATATCGAATCGTCGTGCAAGATGTAACACAGTTGTGAGGATTTGCTCGGAGCCACACCTGACAAATTCATTCTGTATAGGTGCACGTCGTTTGGATGTCGTCGACCCTTTCAGGAAAATAAGGAAGTCCCTGCGAGTCCGTGATAAACGTGCATAATTTATGCAGATCCGAGACTTCGATGTTCAGTCCACGAAAGGTGTTTGACGTTGAAACTGGGGTTTGTGCAACTCATGCGTGTGTGGAACGGCCTCTCTGCATCAAGTCCCTTGCGTGTTCCTGTGTTAATATTCTCTCGATACGGTGTTGTGATGCCTCATTATGTGAGGTTGAGTGAAACAACATGGATTTTAAAATATTTGAGGAGGGATGATGTGGAGAAACCTGTCATGTAAGGATTGTGACAAACGATGGTGAAAAATGTGGATTAACTTACACTGCTACTATCGCCAATATTCCCCTTTTTGTCGCATCCTGCTCCAATCCAAATGAATTTTTTCTCTCAATATCCGCTATCATCCCTTCCTCTGCTCATTTTATTTCATAGTTCGCTCTCCTCCCCCCCCTTTGCTACTCTAGTATAATATACTTCAATTGTTAAATAAATAAATTCTTTAAAATCATGGTGTCTATTTACTTCTGTCATGTCTCTCTTGATTAACTGTGCAAGAAAATGGAAAAAGAAAAAGTTTAACTTGTGCAACTGATCGCTTTCCCTTTTTTATGAATGACCTTTCCAATGGGGTTAGGGTGGAGGAAAGTGAAAGTGTCATTGCACCTGAGGACCTCCAGTGACAGTTGCATGTTTTGCTTCGTTTTCCTAGGGGAAATTACTTTTCTATAGAGAGCTCAAAACAAAATGAAACGATAGTCAGTGGAGGCAAAGATTTCCTTCTGATTCCTAAAAATTGCGTTGATGACATGCTTCACATGCTGATTATTTCCCGGAAGGAACTTTATACGAGCAAACCTTTATCCATGTGAATAGGTCATGTGTCTAACGTGCACAGCTTCAAGGCTTATACACGATGGAAGGAAAAGGGCTCTGTCCGAGTTTTACAGGTTTGAGACAACACAATTACTGAATATATTTTTTCCTTCAAATTCCAGGAAAGTAAGTGCAGAGCATTGTGGGAATGGGAAGGAATTCCAGAAATGGTTGGCATTCACATTTAAGCACACAGCTTATCTAATTCTGTAATTCCAGGTTCAAATCTCACTTCCTGGCTTGATTCGTTCATCGTTGGCTTGATTCGTTCATCGTTGGCTTGATTCGTTCATCCTCTCCTGAATGTCCTTTGAACATTTCCCAAAACTATCTGTTTTACCTCCACCACCGAAGGTGAAGGAGGTTATGTTTTCACCCCTTCCTGCCTGTCTGTCTGTTTGTTTGTTACTTGCAAAATCGAAGATTTTGTTATTCTGTCTGTTTGTCTGCCAATCGCCAAAGGGTCACAATTCCAAACCGATCGTCATGAAACTTTACCAAGTTGTAGAGGTAGTCTCAAGAGAAAAGCCTATTAATTTTGAGGTCAAAGGTCAAAGGTCATCTTGAGGTCAAAGGTCAAAGGTCATCTTGAGGTCAAGTTTCTAAAATTGTCAATTTTCATCTGATTAACCTGAAAATTAAGCAGCATTTATTTGTATCATGCATCACTGAATTTGGAAATGAACTATTTTTGAGATCAAAATGTCAAAGGTCAACCCAAGGTCAAACTTCTAGAATCATCAATTTCAATCTGAAAAATAATCAATTTTCGTCAGATTGACCTGAGCTTTGATTTAGATTGTCAATTTTAACCTTAATGAAATGGACAATTTGATGTATCCATGGCAACCTTTAGAGAGGGGGTGGATTTTGAAAGTACTGTATCATGCTCTGCACGACGTCTTTTTCTTGTTTGTTACTTACGAAATCTTTAGATTTCGTAAGTATATTGATGACTTCCGTCATCGTGAACAGCTTCGTGAAGAGAAGTGGAGGGAAGCAATGGCTATTCTAAATGTTTTTTAAAAACTTTTAGGAAGAAGCATTCTCCTTCAATGAAATTCAGGTTGCAGAGGTAGTCAGGACTATGGAGCGATGAAAACCGGAGGACAGCTCGTCTCTGTATCCACTTTCTGCTAGTATTCAGGGCCTCCATCTGCGTCATCCCCCATGCAGTGCCTGGACCCATCCCCAATTCCTCTGCGAATGCCCGATAAACACTGCTGCAAAACTACAAACGGTACGGGTGGTCGGTCCAATTGGCCCTCCTCCACTCACAAGGCATCCCCGCCTGGAGAATCTGTTAGCCCAGGAATCAGCATCAGCGAAAACGAGCCACAATGGCCATACAAGCCACAGCTGATGCTCACCAACTATGCAGGTAACAGATCTCATTTGAGCTCTCTCAGCAACCGTTCGTTGGACAAAAAGTACTGACCAGCAGATAACCAAGGATTCTCCAAAGAGACCTGGTACCAAGGAATAAGTCTCGTCGTAGATCCCTGCGTCAGGAGTCCAAGTCTCACATCTGCATAAGCAAGACTGGAGCACCAAGGACCTGAAGACTTAGACCTTTCGATGCCTCCTGCACAGGTACCGGACAGCCGGCCACACATCCAGTGATCCATGACTCCCCAAGCCACGACCCAGTACATTATTGACCTCTGAATCACAGCCAGCAGAGACGTGAATATTCACTTGCCAAGGTAAAGATAATAGAATATCTCCGTGACCTCAAATCCATCACCACAAACAGGTACAGACAAGATAGCAGCATCCAAGACTGTCATTGAAAGCCTGAGATCTTAGTTTATTGACCCAGGAAACCCGTAATCCCAGCGGCTCCGACTCCTCATTCGGCACCATCAAGGGCCCACAACAGGATAATCCAGAGTCTCTGAAAGATGACTGCATCAGTGCGAAATTCAAGGTCCGAGATCTTGACATTCCCAAACGACTGCACCGCGAGCTGATCTCTCCAGACATCCTCCCCAGAATCAAGGTCGCATACAAGCTTGACTGACAGAGAGTGCTGGAGCCAGCACCCACACCCCTGACAACTTCCGTAATAACTGCGACAAAAGTCGAGAGTTAGGTTGTCACCACAACTCAGAGCGCTCTCACTTCCAGAGTATAAGTTCAAACATCAGCGATGGATCAGTTTTGAGTAGGCACCTACGAAAGAACACGAATCCTCACAGAGGATGTCCCGAGTTCACTGAATCAAACGTTTTCAGAGAATCAACATAGGCTGGCAAGCGAGCCCTCCAAAATTCTCATCTGCATTCGAGTGAGGAACCCAGAAGGCAAGGTACGGATCAATCATTGACCTATTTGATTGGAAGAGCCTGACTCGCTCTGGGCAGCTAGCTGCTCAAAGAAGATGGTCGGCCGAACCCTATCAAGAAATGATCCAAGCACAGATCTTGCCTGGAACTGAGAGCAGCGTCACACCTCGGGTAGTTGTTGCAGTCCTGGGCGAATTACCTTCCCTTCCAGAGAGGACCAACAAGGCCCTTCTCCAGACAGTGGGGATGATGCCGGTGTTGCAGGCCAAGCACAAAACATGCAATGCAACCACATGAGTAACAGCATTTCCACAAGCCTTGTAGAAGCAGCCAGGATGCCACAGATCCCAGCGGAGCATGAATCCCATGCTTCAACAAGTTCACGGCAAGCCTGAGTTTCACACAAAACTAAGGTGCGCATCATAGATCTTAATATGCGAGGGTCAGGCAATCGGAATAGTAACACCCCTGACATCCAACTCGACGCTAGAGTCAATCAGCCTGGCAGGCTGCTCAAATAACCAGCCAGCGCTGCCTTCACATTTTGGGACTCCATTGTCAAGCCCACCATGCCTCCGCTCTAGACTACAGCTACATCAAGGGATGGACTTCGGAGGAATGCAAGGCACGTATTCCCCTGTAAGAAGGACGGAATCACATGACGCGAGAGTCTGTTCTACCCCCTCACAGATTACTCGCACATAGGCCTCCTTGTCCATCCCTCAGTGCACGGGTACAATTATGCCTAACTTACTTTGAACAGTCAGCTCTGCCACTGAACTTGGCCCTACGGACTCTTTCATATTGGTATCAGTATCCGCAATTGGAGACAAAATTTCTTATTCGCCCATGCATTGGAGTTCCAAGACATCCCATCTGGGCAACATCAAGGATAGGTGTTCTTGAAGGCACTTCCACAAACTCTTTTGGATTCCCAACACACCCAGCAGCCCCCAAATCCCCACTTCGCGCTGTTGCGGCAAACTTTCGAGCTCCCTCTCATACCTTGAGCTTGCCAGATTCACAGCTGAGGCTGGGATGGTACCCACATTCTCCCGGTATTTAACGCTGCAACTTCGAGAGTTTCGCTTACCCACAAGCCTGTGGTCAGTGTTAGAACCTGAGCAGCTCCAGAAGCACCCTGCACGTTCGTATCGATACTTCAGCAGCCATCAAAGAGCACATGAGTCAATCTCCTTTCAACACACCACCGGCTGCTTGCAATACCAGTCCAGCGATGGAGCTTGTGGGCGCTGAAAGCCAGGTGAAACCAGCCACCCATAAGTCCATTGACTTCTTTGCAAAGTCACACAGAACTTGGCTGCTATTCTAGTTCACAGTCTCCAGACCATGGTGGCCAACACACGTCTCATAACCATCCTATGCAGTTACAGTCGCATGTAAATGAAATCCCCCAAGGATGGAGGAAAAGATATCTCGCCTGGGCACTGATCAACTGCAAGACTCAGCTGCAAATCTAGGCACCAACCTCTTCAAGAAAAAAAAAGAACTCACACTGCAGGCGAGGATGTCTGCAGACACAGGTTGGGCATTTCCACATATGGATAGCCGTTGCTCACAAAGGAGCTCCTCACCACTTTGACAGATTTTGTTTAAATCCTGCTGGTGTTCATATCCAAACACCTCGCTCACAGAAAGACTGTGTGGAGACGGTTTAATCACTGACAAACCCGACCATGATTGGAGATGTTTAAGAAAAGTGAGTGAAAGATAAGAAAGAAGGTGCAGGAAGTACAGGTAGAGGCAGAATGTGATTGTATTTTGGATGTGAAAATATAAAATAATAAATTTTATGAAGCGAAAGGGGGGAACTTATGATGGAATAACTGTTAAGAGGCAGAAAGGCCAAAACCTACATGAAACGAAGAGTGGAATGAGAACAACCTCCAAAAAGCAATAGACAGATTGCTTGCCCGGCTATCCGAGGAGTAGGGCCTGAGGTACAGAAACGAATTTGACAATACGGGCACAAGCAAGGTACAGATTTAACACAAGGAAAAATCGGACCGAAAATACAAACATGCAACACATGGCCACGAGAAATATCACAGGAAGAACACGACAGATCCGTTTCAGCAAACTTTAAGATTTGATTGAGGGTGAAAGGAGCAGTGCAGAATTCGACCTAACTGTGAAAGCAAACCAGCTATTGTAATAGTCTGTGCTATCTCTTGGTGAAAATACAAATAAGGCTCCTGAGGTGTGGCCCTACGCTATTAAGACGATGTTCTACAAGCTTCATCCCATTGGCCTTTAACCCCCAAAGTAGACAAACTGTAGTTCCCAATCGTATGTGCACAAACAACTTTACTGAGAAGCTGATTCCCATGGCATCTGTTGCCGCCAGTGCAGAATCCACTCTTGACCAATTTGTTTGCTCTTGGACAGGTGTACTGCGGATGCTCTTTGCAATAGAGAGACATTGCAATCACAATGGCCTTGCAAAAAAGGTTGTACCTTAAAAAACAATTCATCCAGTCTTGCGTCTACCACTTACCTGCTCAAAAACAGCAATCTCATGTATATGCCCTTCATGATGTGGCACCAATTACGTCAGCTATGCTGTGCAGATGAATACCCTTTGGGTACAATTGGACGACTGAAAGGGCGGTACTGCAACTGGACTACACCTCATAACTGTCACAATTGCACAATTATACCTATTGGTTACAGCCTATACAAGGCGAAACGCCGGTCGATTGCATTTTCACTAATATTTAGCAGCAAACAAGCACAATTGTATGTCTTCATTCAGCTATCACGAACAGTTTATAAAGCAAGGCATCATCCTCGCAAGTTGGATTAAAGTATGAAGTGCAATGGCCTTTAATGCTAAAAAATATATAATTGATGAATATCATCTAGGACAATTAAATATTTTCTCAATAAGGTATTCGAAGGAAGTGTAACAAGGAATACAGAAAGGACTTTTGATGCACAGAGAGGCCATTTTTGTGCCCATGACTACCTGTGCTACACCCCGCAACAGACAAGAGACAAACTCCAATTCTCAAGGTCGGAGAACCAATCTTCACTAGAGGGAGGAGAGGATATGCCATGTCATTGCAAACAAAATAACTATTTGAACTACAAAGTTAATTAGCAAATATCTATCTATTATATATTAATCGAATGTTTTTCCTGCTGTTGTTATGTTAGTTTGGTGGATGAGACGGTTTGGTGGGTGAGGAAGCAAACAAAGATTGACACCACACACCGCTTACGTGACCCTTCGTATGCTGAAACCATGGGAGGAAGAAGAACTCACGTTTTGGAAGTGACCCTTCTTCAATAACACACCACACACAGCACAACTTTAAAAGAGGAGCTAGAACTATATGAAAGGCCATTTTGCAGGGATATCTACTGATATATACCTAGTAGTAGCAAAGGGTGGGGGAGGATGCTGAGAAACTATGAAAACTAAATATTAGAGCAGAGGAAGGGATGGATATTAGGGATATTGAGAAGAAAAGTCATTTGGGGGATGGGGGGAGCAGAGATGGGACAAAAAAGGGACATATTAGGCGAGTAGCTGCAGGGTAATGGTACACCACTTTTCACCTATCGTTTGCGTCACAATCACTTCGACATGACAGGTTTCTCCACTAATGCATCCCTCCTCGAAATGATTTTAAAATCCATAGTGATTACACTCAACTCTCAATAATGGGGGCATTCACAACACCGTATTCGGGAGAGGTATATAACACAGGACACGCAAGGGACCTTGGATGCAGGAACGAGAGCCGTTCAGGCACATCACGCAATCTGTTGCACCAACCCCAGTTAGGTTCACTGTCCAAGAACACCTTTCGGTGGAACCTGGGAACATTATCGAAGTCTCGGATCTTCATAATTATATGGGGCACAGTTTGATCAACGATCTGCAGACGTTCTTATTTTTCCTTAAAGGGGTCGACGAACACTCATAACGACACGTTGCATCCTTTCACAGACAATTGAATTTGTCAGGGTTGTGTGCGCTGGCCGAGCAAATCCATCACGAACCTGGTTAATGCGTTGAACGACGATTCGATGAGATTTTGAATAACTCAATTCTTCTTGTGACTGGCTCGACTCGAGCAGTCAGGTGACATTTGAAAGCATATCACACAAACGTCAGATAAAAGTTCTCTTCATCATCTTTTGTAAAACGCATCGTCGCAGGGAAAGCATTCATGAAGAAGAATAAAGCGTCCTGGCAATGAAATGCCACATGCTCAAGTCTCAAGTTTGGACATGCAAGTGACCTTTAAGAGATGCAATGTTGATGGGAATTCCTCCGGTGCCTGTCACGAACTCCCCATAATTGAGTCCCTCGTCTCTTACGGCGTTTGTAATGACAGCTCAAATTTAATAGCTCTCTTTCATCCAGATCTCCAAAAACCTGCGGCCAAAGGGCAGAGACGTCAGAGTTCCTTGCATTTCAACAGTGAGTATACTCTCATCTTCCATATTCAACTATTTCATTCCGAATTGTGCCATGAATTGGAATCTATGTTTCTCAATTTGCCCCACATTTCTGCAGCTGTTTATGCTCAATAAATGATGCTGAACACTTTTAGGAGGTGCTTCCTTAAGTTCCTCGTGTATGGGCATTTGGCGACTTGCTGATGGAAGCATGAGTGTCGATCTGCCGTTGGCGGGACAGCAGGAACGATGGACAAATCAAACAGTAAGTTACTTCGAGGTATATACATGCTCACCGCTGTGGGAAGCAAGGAGAAGCTTGCGTTTTGGGGAAAACCTGTCTAATTGTGAGCTTCCAATCCCACCCTTCAGGCTGGGTGGTTGATACATAATACAATCTCGGCTGATCTATTTAGTTAAGTGAAATCGACTAAAGTTCTCACCTCACGTGCATTTGTTACTTTTTTCACACTCTGGAACCAATCTTCCACATTCATCTTCCATCTCTTCTTCCCTCCAAAGATCTTCAAACACTGTTTCACCACCATTTTCAGATCATCACCCATCTGAAACCATGACATTTTTACCCCTACTAAACCCCTCCCCCTGCGGAAAAAAATTGTTTTTCTTCTTATTCATCTCTGTCCACCCCTTGTGTTCTCCCTTCCCTCAATCATCACTACCCACACCCTCGTTTTGTCCGTCTACCTGTCTATTTCTCCATCAGGTCCTCCTGCATTTCCACCCTTCTCTCTTTCTGCACTTCCTCTTGTTATGTTGGTCCTCATCCGTTATGTGTGTCGGCTTCTTCACGAGCCATCGACTCTGTATAGAAAATAAATATATGCATCGCACATTGATCCGGCTACCCCCATCCCACACCCCAAGTGTTTTCCCATCTCAGCTTTCCTTTTCTGTCCACATTGCTCTCACACCTCCCTATACCCTTCTTCTCTCCTGGATACTATCCTCCCTTCATGTATAAATATAAACACCCTGTTTTGAAGTAATTAAGGTGGCTTCTTGTCAGAAGGCTTATCCATCGATCAGAGGCCCAATTCACCTCGTAGAGGTCATGAGCCGGCTTTGATTCGGCTAACAGAAAATATGCCTGCTGCCTTGAAAACACGATCTACCTGTACAGAATTAATTAAAGTATATAATCAAAATTAGATTTTCAGATTGAAGCCTCGTGGACTAAATAAGCGTCGACAATCGGGAGGTGAATCTGAAATGTTTAGAACATTACTGAATTCTTATGGACAAAAATATGAGAGCTATTTCATTTTAAGGAAGGTTCTGCTCCTCCCACCTTCTCCATAGTTCACAGCAAGAACATGTTGAAATTGCCAAAGCATTAAAACTTAACTTTTACTTGCTCTTGAGTGAAGAAAAGAATGAGGGGGGGGGGGGGGACTGTTTTGTGGCCAAAAAAGGTTGGGGGAAAAAAAAAGGAAAAAACCTTCAATTGGAAATGCAACGAACAATAATTAAAAGCAGAGGCGAGAGCTCCCAGGACTTGGCGAGGCCATGGCTCGGGTTCTCCATGGGGAATTGCCCACAGAGTATGGAAGGCAAAAATTTGTTCGAGGTGATTAGATTGAGCTAAAGCGCAACTCACGACTTCCAAGATTGATTTGAAAGATGTTTTCAGTGAGCTACAAAAGCAATGCATCCCCGCTCCACGGAGGAAAGGCGAGACGGTACGCACACATCACTCTAAACTGTCTAGCCTGAGTTTGAAGCTCTACCCAGCCACTTAACTGCTCATCCCGGTTGTTTCAACAGGCGGTAGATGAATCAAATGTGTGTGTCAGTTTGTCAAGATAGAAGTTAACTGGGGGTGTACACATTGCAAAAATAGATCGGTGTACATTAAGATCCTTTTCAGGTTCCTTTCGCAAGCAGTAACAGGAAGCTATCCTGGCATCTCTTGGCCAAATTCCAAATTACTGTTTTTAACTTTCCGTGCCACTGCATCAGCCAGCTACTGCTACACCCTCACGAACATGTGCTACTCGCAGCCTTGTGCTGCATAGGAAAAAACTGGAGGCGGCCACTCTTGAGAGCGCATACCCCTCCAACCATGCACGAGACTGATCTGGGAGAACATATCGGGCCCAAGAATTTTCAAGATATCATGCGATACATCGTTTTTGCCCATTCTCAATGCGTGAAGTCACTTGAAAAATTGAAAATTCTCGTGGTCCAGATCTGGATTGAGATACTTCAACAAAAATCGAGATCTATTCGTCCAAGAACACACACCCATCTGTTCGCCAGAGTTTCGTCGAAATCATGTCAACAACTTCTTTGAGATACTTCGTGTAAGCTACAATATCGTCTTTTGGCCCCTATTCTTGGCTCAAATGGCGTGAGGAATCACTTCAAAATTCTAGCAGCGGTCCGGGATCCGAATCTTCACCAATAATAAGTCAGTTCGATCCTTCGTGACTCACCCAACTGTCCACAAAAATTTCATCGTGAATTCGTCTGCAGATGTATTTGAGACTGTTCGTGCACACAAAGAAACAAAACAATAACAAAGATGTTGTGCGCACACGGAACTTGTGAAATCCATATAAACAAATTTGACCTGGTAAAAGTATTGGTGGATTGAATTAAATGACCAAATAGAAACTCCTCTTCAAATGTCAAGTCAATTCGGAGGAAAACTGGGCATCCTTTAGAAATCTGCCTATGATCGACATTTGGACTATGTCAGACTTTTGGACTATGTTGACCCTTGTTGCCGAGTTGACCTCAAAGATACTTGTTCGTTGAACTTCAAGTAACTTGATATGCAAATCTCTCTTCACAATTGTCAACGGTCAGATGGGATGAAAACTTAGATTTTTAGAAATGCACCACAGTTATTGACCTTTGGCCTATGTTGACCTTTCGGGCCGACTGTTGACTTAAAAAAATATGGTGGCTGAATCATGACCTGAAATAGAAATTCTTTCAAATTTCAAGTCACTTCGGATGAAAATTCGACGAATTTCTAGAAATCGCTCACAGCTAGTTGCTTACCTTTGGCTATGGCTTGACCTTCTTGACCTCAAAAGCAATAGTCGTTTTGCTTATCTACAAACTATCTGTGGTGAAGTTTTGTGAAGATCGGATTTAAAATCGGTGACTGCAGGCGATGACAAACACAAACAAAAGACAAACCAGAATATGCACAGACCAATCAATTACTCTAAAAAAAAATTCGAATTTTCCCAAAATAACAAAGAGTCAAGTTAATACGGACCAGACAGGGGTGAAAACACAACCCCTTCCACTTTGGGGGTGGAGGTAATTGATTCGAGCAGACTCCTGCTTACAGTATTATGACAATAATATCTTAAATTGAATTAACTGAAAAATTTCCCTCAATATTTTCTCTCAGCAACAATTCTCCATTTTTAAATGTCAAATGGGATTTGAGAGTTTGAGTTTTCATTATTTTGATTTATATGATGTTTCTCGAGTACGCATTCTACTAAACGTATATAGGGATAGAGTGCCGTGTATATCGATATAGTGTGTGGTGTACATGTTTGTGTGTGTCTGTATGTAATTCCATGTGTGTGTGTGTGTGTGTGTATGTGTACATGTGTGTGTGTCGTGTCTGTATCTATCCAATGTGCTGTGTGTGTGGTGTGGTCAGAAATCACACCATACCAACTTCTCTTTGCTTAAATCCTCTTCACCTTTTTCTCCAGCCCGCCACTGCTTTTTCTCCCCCCCCCACCGCGGCCCCCCGCACCCAAAAACTTTTTTTTCTCCCGCCCCTCCACACTTCTCACCTCCCCTGCCACTCTCTGGCCGGTCTCTGATCTGTCCCCTCCTTGCTCTCTGCTATTAACAGTGTAGCGACTCTCCTTCTACATCCTTTCTCTCAGTCTTCTCCCACACTTCTCTCTTTTCGTCTTGCTCCCACCCCCCTCCTCACACCCTCTCTCCTGGAGTATATGAAGGCGGTGTGGTGAAGCGTCACTCTCCCCGCCTCCTCGTCCCGACTCTTCTGTCAACACCCCCAGTCCTCACCCCTTCTTCATTCTCTGTCTCTCGTCCCCTCTCTTTTCCCTCCCACCCCCCTCTCTCCCCACCTCTTTCTCCCCCCTCAACCCCACCCTCTCTTCCCACTTCAATTCTCTCTTTCCCATCTCTCATCGTCTCTCTTCCCTCTCCACCTCCACTCCCTCTATCTCTCTCTCCCCATCTCTCTCATCTACTTTCTTGCTCTCTCTCTGCCCTCTTTCCTCACTCTCCCCAATTCCTTGGAGGCTCCTCCATCCTCACCCCCTTCTCACTTCCCCGCACTCCTTCTGCTCCCTGCTTCCCCTCTCTCTTCTCCCTGCGCCGCCCTCACCCCACCTCTCTTCCCCTCTGTCCCCCTCCCCCGCTCTCTCTCTCCATCTGCCCTTTCTCTCTCTCCAACGCGCCCTCACTCCCCACTGCCTTGGCTCCTGGCTCCCCTCTCTCTCTCCCCTCCCCCTACCACCTCTCTTCCCTCTTTCCCCTGCGCCCCTCTCTCTCTTCCATTCGCCCTTTCTCTCTCTCACCCCACTCTCTCTCCAACGCCCCCCTCTCTCTCTCATCCTCCCCTTTTCCTGATTTGCCTGTCAGTATTTCTTTGTATTTGTTGGTATTGCTTCGTAATAATATAAAACAAACCCATACGAGCATTTACCCGCCGCGCAGTGACCATGTTAAGAGCTGTGCGCGCTGCGATCGTGCCCAGCATCATGTCATCCACCCCACCTGACTCTTTCATCAGCAGAATCTGCCCTCTGATGTACATTGGACGATTCACATGCTGTGACTGCACTGCCATCCGGGGTGGTGTGTTTGTATATTACGAATGTCAAGCGCCAAAGCACGTTTTCGTAGCCACCAATCCTTGAAAGTTCACGCAGCTGTCATGTAAAAAGATGGAATGTTTACACCGTAAAACCACATTGCATCACTAATGGATCATCTTCATTTTGGACTTAATCTGCTCATTATTTCCCCCAAAATACGATCTGCCTGGCTTGTTCTGGAGTACGGTGTTTTATTGCTTCTCTCTTCACAACGGTGAGCTCAGAGATTCTCACATGGCAAGATGTGAAGATTTATGTTATGCACTGTGCGTCCAGGGTGGCCTCTGTCCAAGAAGGTATTGCACATTGTGGTTTAGCCGTCCAACCTGGGTTTCGAATCTCAACCAACTGCAAACTGGTCATCCTGGTTTTTCGCAGGCAGGGCGACGGCATCACATGTGTTCCGATCTCGTGGTAATGGACGTTAACTAGATTGTTGTCTGCCGATTATGTTGCCGTGGACCTTAAGAGTCCCACTGTTCTTTTGTGGTAAGAGAGGCGAGTTGTTTGCCGCACTTGAACAAGATTAAAAATTTTGCCCTAACTTACAAGAGGGGTGTTGCATCAACAGCACTGCCACACCCTCAGCAGTGATATTACTCACAGCCACCTTGTGCGCGTACGAAGAGAAAAGTGCACTTTGTGTGCGGTGTGCCTACCTTGATTGGCCTCAAATCTTCTCCAAGGAGCTCAGGTGACATACGCTCTCTGGGTTAGGTGATACAATGATGATTTCAGGCACTTTGCCAACGGGTCATTCTCATGTAACTCAAGAGAGCTTCGGAATATGTCGGAGGGAAGACCAGATGATGGTTGGATTTTTGTCTCGGTGACTAAGACACATGCAAACAATCGTGTCAGGTCGACCGTTCATCTCAAACTACAGGAACATTAAACGACTTGGAGGATATTTGTGGACTCTTTAAGTGCGACTTCATGAGCACCAGGAATTCCGACCCCAAAGTATGTGAGGTGAGCATTTCAAACATAATTTCCAATGATTTGCGATTATGGAGTTGAAGTTTGTTTTGGTAGAACAATCATGGGTATCACTTCGATCAGATCGGTCGTACTTGTTTGTTTCTTCAACCAGGATAACATCCTTGGTGGTATCAATCTGAGCATACTGAACATTATGATACCACCCCAACCATGGACAGTCTCCCCAAGTTTTCTTTAAGTCACCGGACAATCTGAGATTAAGAGATTAAAAAAGTACGTTGAAGCAGGTGGTAGTGGCTTCTGAGTTTACCAGGTCAAAGGTGATATGGTACACAGATTAATAAATCGTTTTGAGCTGGAAGCACACATCAAAATTACCATCGATGCCCATTTCAGCACCATTCTTCGCTTCATTTTCCACACCATGCGAGAGTTGTCTGTAACAAAACGCCCCTTCCTGTCTGAGACTTGAAGATGTCTTCAATACACCCTCAACATGGCCAGAGACAAATCAGCATTCAGTTTCATGTGCAGATTCAGGTAAAATTCAGCTTCTGGCCGTCATTGATGAGAGGAGAAATGCTCTGAACAAAATCTCTTCAAAAATTACTTTCATTATCCTTATGGGTTTTGGGTCGATAATGGATACACAGGGGTGTCCACATTTGAGAGGGCCCGTAGCACCTTTAACCATTTATTCTTCGCCTCAACAAGAAGATTGCATCCATGTCAAAAGAGAGGTTTCTGCCTTTCAGCGGGGCTCACAAGAGATTAAGTGTTTCAACCTTCACATTGAAGGTGGAATCATCCGCATGTCTGGATGCCAACTCTTGGAGGAGTCGTCTTAGTTAATTATGTGTCCTCCGTTTTTCTACATTCAGTTCCCCAGAGTATACACTGCTGGTTTGGCCTCGCGGCCACATGAGAACATAGCCTTCTTATTTTTCTATGGGGAAAGCAGTGCTGAAGCTCGTTGAAGGAATTAAAATGCCGCAGTTACAGCCCACGGTGGTGCCATCCCATCCATGTCATAATGGTTCAAGCTTGAAAGAACTGGCTTGCCTGCCGCAAATCAAACACAGACGTGGCCTGTGTGGTAGTAGTTGAACGCATAGAGGGAACAGTTATCAGTATTTGTTGGAGATGTACAACACGTCCATAAACTAAGAAGGGTACTCGGTGAGAGCGCATGCCTCGCCCGCAATGCCTGATCCACGAGAAAAATATCGGGCCCAAAACAGGTTTTGAACTGGCATGCTATACGTCATATATCGTTTTTGGCCCTGAGTCTCTCAATGGTGAGGTAATCCTTAAAAGAATCTCTAGTAGTCGGATTCCGGATCCGGATCTTTCACAAAATCTAATCATTTCGTCCTTGTCACACACCCAACCTTCCCAGCATTTCATTCTGATCCGTCCTAACTTTTTGAGATATCCTGCACACAGAGAGACACAACAGCAGTCAGGTAGACTAGGTACTCGAAGGATCGGTCAACTTGAACCTCTGACCTTGTCTAATAAAAGCTGTTCTTCCAGAGAAGGGTTAGCGAAGCAAGCCATGAGAGTTTCTGTGATTGAGTTCGTGTACCAACATCAAAAATCGAATGTTTTTGATGTTTTGACCTCACTCGTGACTTGACCTTTGACACGATTTTTGACCAAATCTTAATCAGCTACTAGCCACACCCCTGAATCACTTGGTGTACTTTGACATTGGTAGCTTCTTCCGTTGTCGAGTTATCATGTTGGATATTTGACCTCACTGTTGACCTTGACTTTGACCCGATTTTGACCAAAGGTCTAGACAGCGCTAGCTCACCGTCCATGATCACGTGGTGTATTTGACATTGGTAGCTTTCTTGCCGTTCTCGATGTTAGCCGCGGATTAACGGTACGTAACAGGTCACACTCGACGCCCCCCCCCCCAATCGCAAGGACACCGGGTGCGAGCGCGTGGAGTCAGCGCACACACCCACCTATTACGTGACTCACGATCGGTCTGCTCGAGCGCACTGGCACTTGACGAGCCGTGACGCGGCAGGTGAATATTTTTTTTATAACATCTTAAAACGTCTCCAACATTACGATTTTTACCGAATTTCAGACCGAGTTTAACTCACCTACGACGCAAAAAACGAGACAAATTAAAACGGAAGTTTAAACGAAACCTCGTAATACGATCGAGGCGAAGAAAACTACTCCATTTCTCCACAGGAATTTACGAGTATTTAATATTATTATAACACTGAAATTTTTTAAGAATAGCGTACTCGAACGAGATTGACACACAAATTCTGCCGCAACTTACACTCGATCTTCCAAATCTTCCGCTCCGTGTCAACAATACCTGTGGTAACTCTTTCTCGAGTTTATCTGGTTGGATGTTTGACCTCACTGTGACCTTGACCTATTGACCGTTGTTTGACCCAAAATCTAATCTTCGGCAGCCTAGCCGATCACCGTCCTGAATCACGTCGGTGTAATTTGACATTGGGTAGCTTCTTTCGTCTCGAGATTATCGTGCTTTACAAACCAAAGCACACACACAAACACACCACACAAACA
>CM068964.1:26377298-26397073 GCA_035128595.1 Eptatretus atami
CGAAATTCTGGTAAAAATCGGATGTTTTGGAGACGTTTTAAGATGTTATAAAAAATATTTCACCTGCCGCGTCACGGCTCGTCACGTGGCGCAGTGCGCTCGAGCAGACGCGTCGTTGAGTCACGTAAAGGTTTTGGGTGTGTGCGCTGACGTCATCGCGCTCGCCCCGGTGTCCTTTCGAGTTGGGGGGGGGGCGTCGAGTTGACTTTAGTTCGTTATTACCGCGTAATCGAGACGGAAGAAGCTACCCAATGTCAAATTTACACACGTGATTCAGGGGGTGAGGCTAGCGCTGTTTAGATTTTGTTAAATTCGCATCAAGGTCAAGGTCACAGTGAGGTCAACATCCAAAACATGTAGATCGAGAATGGAAGAGTACCAAGTCAAATTACAGCACGGTGATTCAGGAGGGTGATGGCTAGCGCTGTTAGATTTGGTCAAAATCGTAAAGGTCAAGGTCACAGTGAGGTCAACCATCCAAAACATTGATTTTTGATGGTTGGTACGAATCATCATAGAAACTTCTGGTTTGCTTCGCTACCTTCTCTAGAGACAGCTTTTTAGACAAGGTCAGAGGTCAAGTTGACGATTCGTAAGTACCGAGTCTATGACTGCTTGTTTCTGTCTGTCTGTGTGCAGGATATCTCAAAAAGTTATGGACGGATCCGAATGAATTTTGCTGGGAAGCTTGGGTGTGTGACAAGGACGAAATATTAGATTTTGGTGAAGATCCGGATCGGATCCGACTACTAGAATTTTTTAAGTGATTCCTCACCATTGAGAGATAGGGCACAAAAACGATATAGTACGTATAGCATGATATTTCAAAAATGTTTTGGGCCCGATATGTTCTCGTGGATCAGGCATTGCGTGGCGGAGGCATGCGCTCTCCCGAGTACCCTTCTAGTTTATGGACGTGTTTGTATCATCTCCACATCTGATAATGTTCTCCTCTATGCGTTCACCTACCACAGGCCCAGTCTGTGTTGATTGCAGAAGGGCAAGCATTTCTTTTCAGGCCTTGAACCATTATGACATGGAGGGTGGCACCACTCCTGTGGCTGTAACTGCGGCCTTTTAATTCCCTTCAAGCTGAGCTTCAGCACTGCTTTCCCCAAGAAAAATACGAGGCTATGTTCTCAATGTTGGCAGCGAGGAAACCAGCAGTGTATCTTCTTGGGAATTGATGTAGAAAAACGGAGGACATATTAATAAGACGACTCCTCCAAGAGTTTGGCAGTCAGACATGCGGATGATTCCACTTCATGTGAAGGTTGAAACTATTAATCTCTTTTGAGCCCCGCTGAAAGGCATGAAACCTCTCTTTGACATGGATTGCAATCTTCCTTGTTGAGGAAAGAATCAAATGTGTTAAAGGTGTTACGTGCCTCTCAAAATGTGGAGCACCCTGTGGTTTATCCATTATCTGGGACAAAACCCATAGGAGATGAAAGTATTTTGAAGAGATTTTGTTCAGAAGCATTCTCTCTCATTCCATGACGGCCATGCTGGAATTTACCTGAATCTGCACATGAATGAATGCTGATTTTCTCTGGCCATGTTGAGGGTGTATTGAAGACATTTCAAGGTCTAGATCAGGAACATTTTGTTACAAAAACTTCTCGCATGGTTGTGGAAAATGAAGCGAAGATGGTGCTGAAAATGGGCATGATTGGTAATTTTGGATGGTGTGCTTCCAGGTCAAAACGATTTATTTAATTGTTACCGTATCACCTTTGGACTTGGTAAACTCAGAACCACCTACCACCTGCTTCAACTGTACTTTTTTAATCTCTTATCTCAGATTGTCTGGGTGTACTTACAAGAAACTTGGGGGAGGGGGACTGCATGGTTGGATGGTATCATAATGTTCAGATGCTCAGATGTGATACCCCAAGGATTTATCTGTTTAAGAAACAAACAAGACGAGATCTATGAAGTTTGATACCCCATGATGTTTACCAAAACATACTTTTCAACTCTAATTCCAAACCAATGGAAAGTTATGTTTGATGCTCACCTCCATACTTTGGGGTCGGATTCCTGGGCTCATGAAGTCGCACTTAAGAGTCACAAATATCTCCAAGTGCTGTTTAATGTTCCTGGTAGTTGAATGAACTGGTCGACCTGCATTGTGTTTGCATTGTGTCTTATGCCACCGGAGACAAAATCCAACCATTCATTGGTCTTCCCTCGAATTATTACCAGCCTTGAGGTTACATGAGAATGACCCTGTTGGCAAGAGTGTTGAAATCATTCATTGTATACACCTACCCCAGGAGAGCGTATGTCACCGGAGCTCCTTGGAGAAGATTTGAGGCCATACAAGGTAGGCACCCTGCACAAGTGCATCTTTTTCTTCTTTCGTTAGCAGCACATGGCTGTGAGTAATATCACTGGCTGAGGGTGTGGCAGTGCTGCTGATGCAACACCCCTCTGTAAGTTAGGGCAGAAAATTTTAATTTGTTCAAGGTGCTGGCAACAGCTCGCCTCTTCTTCACAAAGAACACCGTGGGATCTTTTAAGGTCCACCAACTAATTCCGGCAGACAACATCTAGTTTAACGTCCATCCACGAGACGGAACACATGTTGATGCCTCGCCCTGCCTGCGAAAAACCAGGATGACAGTTTGCAGTTGGGTTGAGATTTGAACCCAGGTTGGACGGCTCAGAAGCAAGTGTGCATACCTTCTTGGGACAGAGGCCACCCTGGAAGCCCACAAGTGCATCAACAACATATCTTCAGCATCTTGCCATGTTTGAGAATCTCGAGCTCACCTTGTGAAGGAGAGAAGCATAAAACACCGTACCCCAGAACACCAGGCAGATCGTATTTTGGGGGAAATTAATGAGCATATTAAGCCAAATGATGATCCGATTAGTGGATGAAATGGTGGTTTACGGTGTAAACATTCATCTTTTTACATGACAGCTGCGTGAACTTTCAAAGGATTGGTGGCTACGAACGTGCTTGGCGCTTGACACTTCGTAATATAAACACACCACCCCGGGATGGCAGATGGCAGGCACACTGCCATGTGCATCGTAATGTACATCAGATGGCAGATTCTGCTGGATGAAAGAGTCAGGGTGGTGGAGACATGATGCTGGGCACGATCGCACGCGGCACAGCTTCTTACATGGTCACTGCGCGGGGGTAATGCTCGTATGGGTTTGTTTTATATTTTACGAGCAAATACCAACAAATACAAAGAATATACTTGACAGGAATATCAGGAAAAGGGGGGGGGATGAGAGAGAGAGGGGGGTTGGAGAGAGAGTGGGGTGAGAGAGGAAAGGGGCAGATGGAGAGAGAGAGGGGGAGGGGGACAGAGGGAAGAGAGGTGGGTGAGGGGGAGGGGAGAGAGAGAGGAGGGAGCAGGGAGCAAGGAGTGGGGAGTGAGGGGGTTGGAGAGAGAGAAAGGGGCAGATGGAGAGAGAGAGGGGAGGGGGACAGAGGGAAGAGAGGTGGGGTGAGGGGGAGGGGAGAGAGAGAGAGGGGGAGCAGGGAGCAAGAAGAGAGTGGGGGAGTGAGAAGAGGGGTGAGGATGGAGAGTCAGGAATTGGGGAGAGTGAGGAAGAGGGCAGAGAGAGAGCAAGAAAGAGAGAGAGAGATGGGAGAGAGAGATTGAGGGAGTGAGGTGGAGAGGGGAAGAGAGACAGAGAGAGATGGGGAGAGAGAGATTGAGTGGGAGAGAGGGTGGGGGTGAGGGGGGAGAAAGAGGTGGGAGAGAGGGGTGGGGGAGGGGAAAAGAGAGGGGACGAGAGACAGAGAATAGGAAGGAAGGGGGGTGAGGACTGGGGTGTGTGAGAAAAGTGGGGAGCGAGGAGGGCGGGAGAGTGACGCTTCACCACACCTCATACTCCAGGAGAGAGGGGTGGGAGAGGGGGTGGGAGCAGAGAAAGAGAGAAGGGGAGAGACTGAGAGAAAGAGATGTAGAAGGAGAGTGCTACACTTTATTAGCAGCAGAGCAAGGAGGGGACAGATTCAGAGACCGAGAGAGTGGAGGGGGAGGGAAAGTGTGGGGGGGGAGAAAAAAGTGGGGGGGGGAGAAAAAGAGTGGGGGGTGGAGAAAAGGTGAAGAGGGAGTTAGCAAAGAGAATGTTGGTATGGTGTTTTCTGACACACACACACACACATGGATATATACATACAGAACACAACATGTAACATACAACCAACCACACACACATGGATATATACATACAGACACACACACACATGTACCACACACATATATCGATATACAGCAGCTACCTATTTACGTTATAGATGCGTTACTGAGAAACATCATATAAATCAAAATAATGAAAACCAAACTTCAAAATCCCATTGACATTTAAATGGAGAATGTGTTGCTGAGAGAAAAAATATTGAGTGGAAATTTTTCAGTTAATTAATTAAGATATTATTGTAATAAAATACTGTACATGGAGGTCTGCTCGAATCATTACCTCCACCCCCAAAGGTGGAAGGAGGTTGTGTTTTCACCCCTGTCTGTCCGTTTACTTGACTCTTTGTTATTTGTGAAAATCGAAGTTTTTTTTCGAGTATATTGATTGGTCTTGTGCATTATTCTGTTTGTCTGTTTGTTTGTTTGTTTGTTTGTTTGTATGTCAATCGCCTGCAGGTCACAATTTTAAACCGATCTTCACAAAACTTCACCACATAGAGTTTGTAATAAGCAAGACGACTATTGTTTTTGAGGTCAAAAGGTCAACATAGGCCAAAGGTGAACAACTTGGGTGACATTTCTAAAATTCTCAATTTTCATCCGATTGACTTGAAATTTGAAAAGAATTTCTATTTCAGGTCACTGAATTCAACCACCAATTATTTTTTAAGGTCAACATCGGCCAAAAGGTCAACATAGGCCAAAGGTCAATAACTTAGGTGACATTTCTAAAATCCTAAGTTTTCATCCCATTGACTTGAAATTTGAAGAGGATTTGCATATCAAGTTACTGAATTCAACGAACAAGTATTTTTGAGGTCAACGTCGGCCAAAAGGTCAACATAGTCCAAAAAGTCGACATAGTCCAAAAAGTCGACATAGGGCAGATTTCTAAAATTGCCAGTTTTCCTCCGATTGACTTGACATTTGAAGAGGAGTTGCATATTTGGTCATTTAATTCAACCACCAATTATGGTTAAGGTCAAATTTGTTTTATGGATTTCACAAGTATCGTGTTGTGCACAACATCTTTGTTATTTGTTTGTTTCTTTGTGTGCAGAATATCTCAAAACATTGCAGACGAATTCAGATGAAATTTTGTGGACAGGTTGGGTGAGTCACAAGGACGAACTGACTATATTTTGGTGAAGATTCGGATCTGGATCCGGCTGCTAGAATTTTTGAAGTGATTCCTCACCATTGAGAGATAGGGCCAAAAACGATATTTAGCACGATATCTCAAAAAGTTGTTGACAGATTCGGACGAAACTTGGTCGACAGATTGGGTGTGTGGTTTGAACGAATAGATTCGATTTTGTTGAAGATCTCAATCCAGATCTGGACACGAGAATTTTTCAATTTTCAAAGTGACTCTTCACCATTGAGAGATGGGCCAAAAACGATGTATCGCATGATATTTGAAAAATTTCTTGGGCCCGATATGTTCTCCCAGATCAGTCGTTGCATGGTGGAGGTATGCGCTCTCCCGAGTGCCCCTCCAGTTTTTTCCTGTGCAGCACAAGGCTGCGAGTAGCATCATTTTCTGAGGGTGTAGCAGTACTGCTGATGCAGTGCACTGAAGGTTAAAACAGTAATTTGGAATTTGGCCAAGATGCCAGGGATAGCTTCCTTACTCTTGGCAAAGGACACCGCGAAAGGATCTTTAATGTTCACCATCTAATTTTTGCAAATGTGACACCCAGTTTAACTTCTATCTGACAAACGGCACACACATTGATTCATCACCTGCCTGTGAAACACCGGGATGACAGTTTATGGCTGGGTAGAGCTTCAAACTCAGGCTAGACAGTTTAGAGTGAGTGTGCGTACCTCTCGGCCTTTCTCCCGTGGAGCGGGGATGCATTGCTTTGTAGCCACTGAAAACATTTTTCAAATCACTCTTGAAGTCGTAGTTCGCTTTACTCAATCTAATCCTCGAACTTATTTTGCCTTCCATACTCTGGGGAATTCCCCATGGAGAACCGAGCCATGGTCGCCAAGTCCACTGGGAGCTCTCGCCTGCTTTAAAATTATTTTCGTTGCATTCAATGAAGTTTCACTTTTGGCACAGTCCTCATTCTTTTCTTCACTCAAGAGCAGTAAAAGTTAAGTTTAATGCTTTGGCAATTTCACATGTTCTTGTGTAAATATGGAGAAGGTGGGAGGGAGCAGAACCTTCCTTAAATAAATACTCTCATATTTTTAGTCATAAGAATCAGTAATTTCTAAACATTTTCAGATTTCACTCCCGATTTCGACGCTTATTTAGTCCACGAGGTTCAATCTGAAATCATATTTTGATTATATACTTTAATTAATCTGTTACAGTAGATCGTGTTTTCAAGGCAAGGCAATTTTCGTTAGTCGAATCAAAATGCCGGCTCAGACCTCTACGAGGTGAAATTGGGCTGATCAAGGATAAGCCTTTCATGAAAGGAAGCCATTAATTATCTTCAAAACGGGTGTTTATATTTATATGAGGGAGGATAGTAACAGAGAGAAAGAAGGGTAAGGGAGTGTGAGAGCAATGTGGACAGAAAGGAAAGCTGAGATGGAAAACACTTGGGGTGTGGGATGGGGTAGGGATCAAATGTGCATGCATAATTTTATTTTCTATACAGAGTCGAGGCTCGTGGAAGAGCTCGAACACATAACGGATGAGGACACAACATAACAAAAGGAAGTGCAGAAAGAGAAGGGGGAAATGCAGGAGGACCGATGGAGAAACTAGACAGAGACGGACAAACGAGGGATGTGGGTAGTGATGATTGAGGGGAAGGGGAGAACACAAGGGGTGGACAAGATGAATACAGAAGAAAAACATTTTTTTCGAGGGGGAGGGGTTTAGTAGGGGGTATAAAATGTCATGGTTTCAGATGGGTGATGATCTGAAATGGTGGTGAACAGCTGTCTTGAAGATCTGGAGGGAAGAATGAGATGGAAGAGAATGTGGAAGTTGGTTCCAGAGGTGTGAAAAAAAGTAACAAATGAGTGGAGGTGAGAACTTTAGTCGATTTCACTTAATAAATAGATCAGGAGATTGTATTATGTATCAACCACCAGCCTGAAGGGTGGGATTGGAAGCTCACAATTAGACAGGGTTTCCCCAAAACGCAAGCTTCTCCTTGCTTCCCACAGCGGTGAGCATTATATACCTCGAAGAACTTACTGTTGATTTGATCCATCGTTCTGCCTGTCCGCCAACGCAGATCGACACTCATCTTCACCAGCAAGTCGCCAAATGCCCATACACGAGGAACTTAAGGAAGCAACCTCCTAAAAGTGTTCAACCAATCATTTTATTGAAGCATAAACAGCTCAGAAAGTGGGGCATTGAGGAAAATGGATTCCAATCATGGCACAATGTTGGAATTTGAAATATTGAAATGGGAAGATGAGAGTATACTCACGTGTTGAAATCAAAGGAACTCTGACGTCCTCTCCCTTTGGCCGCAGGTTTTTGAGATCTGTATGAAGAGAGCTATTAAATTGAGCTGTCAGTACAAAACAGCCCGTAAGAGGACAAGGGACTCAATTAGGGAGTTCGTGACAGCACCGGAGGAATTCACCATCAACATTGCATCTCTTAAAGGTCACTCTGCAGCCAAACTTGAGACTTGAGCATGTGGCATTCATTGCCAGGACCAGGTTTATTCTTCTTCATGAAATGCTTTCCTCGACATGTTTTACAAAGATGATGAAGAGAAGCTTTTCATCTGACTTTTGTGGATATGCTTTCAAAATGTCACCTGACTGCTCGAGTCGAGCCAGTCACAAGAAATTGAGTTTTCAAAAATTCATCGAATCGTCGTTCAAGCATTAACCAGGTTCGTGATGGATTTGCTCGGAGCCACACCCTGACAAATTCATTCTGTAAGGTGCACGTCGTTTGATGTCGTCGACCCCTTTCAGGAAAATAAGGAACGTCTGCCGAGTCTTTGATAAACGTGCCCATAATTTATGAAGATCCGAGACTTCGATGTTCCAGGTTCCACCGAAAGGTGTTCTTGACAGTGAAAACTGGGGTTGGTGCAACACATGCGTGATGTGCCGAATGGCCTCTTCCTGCATCAAGGTCCCTTGCGTGTCCTTGTGTTATATTCTCTCCGAATCTGGTGTTGTGAATGCCCCATTATTGAGGTTGAGTGAACAACATGGATTTTAAAATCATTTCGAGGAGGGATGATAGTGGAGAAACCTGTCATGTCGGAGTATTGTGACCAAACGATGGTGAAAAGTGTGATACCACTTACCCTGCAGCTACTCACCAATATTCCCCTTTTTGGTCCCATCTCTGCTCCCCAATCCCCCAAATGACTTTTTCTCTCAATATCCCTCTACCATCCCTTCCTCTGCTCAATATTTATTTTCATAGTTCTCGCTCTCCTCCCCCACCCTTTGCCTACTACTAGGTATATATACAGTAGATATCCTGCAAAATGGCCTTCATATATTCTTAGCTCCTCTTTTAAAGTTGTGTGTGTGTGTGTGTGTGTTTTGAAGAAGGGCTCACCTCCAAAACGTTGCTTCTTCTTTCCCATGGTCTTCAGCATACGAGGGTCATCGAAGGGTGTGTGTGTCAATCTTTTTGCTTTCCTCACCCTACAACCGTCTTCATACCAACAACAACATAACAACAGCAGGAAAAATCGATTATATATAATAATAATTATTTTGTAATTACTTTTAGTTCAAATATTATTTTTGTTTGCATACATGGCATATCCTCCCTCCTCTAGTGAGATTGGTTCTCCGACCTGAGATGGATTTGTTCTGTCTGTTGCGGGGTGTAGCACAGGTATGATGGGCCAAAATGGCCTCCTGTTGCATCAAAGTCCTTTCTTATTCCTTGTTACACTTCCTTCGATACTTACTTGAGAAAATTTAATTGTCCTAATATATTCCACAATTATATATTTTTTTTACATTAAAGGCCATTGCACTTCATATTTAACCAACTCGAGATGATTGCCTGCTTTATAACTGTTCGATAGCAATGAGACAACATTGTGCTTTTGCTAAATATTAGTGGAAAATGCAATCACTGGCACGCCTTGTATAGGCTGTAACCAAAGGTAAATGTGCATTGTGACAGGTTAGAGGTGTAGTCCATTGCAGGTACCCTTCAGTCGTCCAATTGTACCCAAAGGTATTCATCTCACACAGCAGGCTACGTCAAATGGTTCCACATCATGAAGGGCAACAGAAGATTGCTTTTTTGAGCAGGTAAGTGGTAACCGATGATAATTTTTTTAGGATACGACCTTTTTTTGGCAAGGCCATTGATTGCAATGTCTCTCTATTGCAAAGAGCATCCGCATACACCTGTCCAAAGCAAACAAATTGGTCAAAGTGATTCTGCACTGGCGGCACAATGTCCATGGGAATCAGCTCTCATAAAGTTTGTGCACATACGATGGGAACACAGTTTGTCTACATTTGGGGGATTAAGGCCAATGGAGAAGCTTGTAGACATCGGTCTAATACGCGTGGGCCACACCGTCAGGAGGTATTGTATTTTCACAAGAATAGCACAGACTTTACAAGCTGTTGCTTCACATGTAGGTCGAATCTGCAACTGCTCCTTTCACCTCAATCAAA
Source organism: Eptatretus atami (assembly GCA_035128595.1). Lineage (NCBI taxonomy): Eukaryota > Metazoa > Chordata > Myxini > Myxiniformes > Myxinidae > Eptatretus > Eptatretus atami. The sequence goes on from CM068964.1 coordinate 26,387,075, forward strand.
TCTAAGTTTGCTGAACCGGATCTGTCGTGTTCTTCTGTTATATTCTCGTCCATGTGTTGCTGTTTGTATTTTCGTCCGATTTTCCTTGTGTTAAATCGTACCTTGTTGTGCCGTATTGTCAAATTCGTTTTCGTGTACCTCAGGCCTAACTCCTCGGATAGCCGGCAAGCAAAATCTGTCTATTGCTTTTGAGGTTGTTTCTCATTCCACTTCTTCTTTCATGTAGTTTTGTCCTTTCTGCCTCTTCAACGTTATTCCACAAAGCCTTTCGCTTCAAAAAATTTATTATTTTATATTTTTCACTCCAAAAATACAATCACATTCTGCCTTCTACCTGTACTTCCTGCACTTCTTTCTTAATCTTTCACTTTTCTCAACATCTCCAATCATGGTCGGGTTGTCAGTGATTAAACCGTCTCCCACACCAGGTTTTCTGGTGAGGAGGGTGTTTGGATATGGACACCCAGCAGGATTATAAACAAAATCTGTCAAAGGGTGGAGGAGCTCCTTGGGAGCAACGCTATCCATATTGAATGCCCAACTGTGTCTGCAGACATCCTCCTGCAGTTGAGTTACTTTTTTGTCTTTGAAGAGGTTGGTGCCAGGATTTGCACTGAGTCTGCAGTTGATCAGTGCCCCAGGCGGATACTTTTTCTCATCTTGGGGGATTTTATTACATCGACTGCAACTGATAGGGATGGTTATGAGACGTGTGTTGGCCACCATGGGTCTGGAACTGTGAACTAGAATAGCACCAAGTTCTTTGACTTTGCAAGAAGTCATGGACTTAGGGTGGCTGGTTCATGGTTTCAGCGCCCACAAGCTCATCGCTGGACTTGGTATTGCAACGCCGGTGGTGTGTTAAAGGAGATTGACCATGTGCTCTTTGATGGCTGCTGAAGTATGATACTGAACTGCAGGGTCTTCTGGAGTGCTTCAATTCCTCAACACTGACCACAGGCTTGTGGTAGCAACTCTGAAGTTGCAGCTTAAATACGGGAGAATGGTACCATCCCAGCCTCAGCTGGATCTTGGCAAGCTCAAGGATGAGAGGGTAGCTGAGGAGTTTGCGAACAGGCTGAGTGGGGATTTGGGGCTCTGGGTGTGTTGGGGAATCCAAAAGAGTTGTGGAGTGCCTTCAAGACCACCATCCTTGATGTTGCCGATGGAATGTCTTGGAACTCATCATAGGGCGAATAAGAATTTTGTCTCCAATGGGATACTGGATACCATTGACCAGAGTCGTAGGGCCAAGTTCAGTGGCAGAGCTGAGCTGTTCAAAGAGTTGAGGCATAAAATTGTACGTGCACTGAGGGAGGACAAGGAGGCCTATGTGCGAGTAATCTGTGAGGGGGTAGAACATCACCTGCGGTCATGTGATTCTCGTCCTTCTTACAGGGGAATACGTGCATTGCATTCCTCCAAGTCCATCCCTTGATGTACTGTAGTTAGAGCGGAGGATGGTGGGCCCTTGACAAAGGAGTCCAAAGTGAAGGCACGCTGGGCTGGGTACTTTGAGCAGCTGTACCAGGCTGATTGACCAGCTGTCGAGTTGGATGTCAGGGGTGTTACTATTCCTATTGCTGACCCTCCAATTAACTATGATCCACCTTCGTTTGTGGAAACTCAGGCTGCGGTGAACTTGTTGAAATGGGATAAAGCTACTGGGATCTGTGGCATCCTTGCTGAACTTCTCAAGGCTTGTGGAAATGCTGTACTCATGTGGTTGCATGCAGTTTTGTGCTTTGCCTGCAACACAGGCATCATCCCCACTGTCTGGAAGAAGGGCCTTGTTGTCCCTCTCTGGAAAGGGAAGGGTAATCGCCAGGACTGCAACAACTACCGAGGTGTGACGCTGCTCTCAGTTCCAGGCAAGATCTTTGCTTGGATCATTCTTGATAGGGTTCGCCACCATCTTCTTTGAGCACTAGCGCCCAGAGCAGCCAGGCTTTCCACCAAATAGGTCAATGATTGACCGTATCCTTGCCCTTTGGGTCCTCACCGAATGCAGATGAGAATTTTGGCAGGGGCTGCTTGCAGCCTATGTTGATCTCTGCAAAACGTTTGATTCAGTGAATCGGGACATCCTCTGGAGGATTCGTTGTCTTCGTAGGGTGCCACCAAAACTGATCAATCTGATGTTTGAACTATACTCTGGTAATGAGAGCGCTCTGAGTTGTGGTGACACCATCTCCGACTTATTTCCAGTTATTACTGGAGTTTGTCAGGGGTGTGTACTGGCTCCACACTTTTCAGCACTTGTATGGACTTGATTCTGGGGAGGATGTCGGAGAGATCAAGCTGCGGTGCATCGTTTGGGAATGTCAAGATCTATACTCACATATGAGAGAGTAGTAGGCAGGTGAACAAGCTTGGGTGACATTTCTAAAATTCTCGAATTTTCATCCGATTGATGTTGAAATTTGAAAGAATTTCTATTTCAGGTCACTGAATTCAACCACCATTATTTTGGGCTAAGTACATCGGCACACGTTCAACTAGGCGCATGCCAAAGGTCATAACTAGGTGACATTTCTAAAAATCTAAGTTTTCATCCATTGACTTGAAATTTGAAGAGAGATTTGCATATCAAGTTACTGAATTCAACGAACAAGTTTTTTGAGGTCAACGTCGCCAAAAGGTCAACATAGTCAAAAAGTCGACATAGTCAAAAAGTCGACATAGGCAGATTTCTAAAATGCCAGTTTTCCTCGCGATTGACTTGACATTTGAAGAGGAGTTGCTTATTTGGTCATTTAATTCAATCCACCAATATGTTAAGGTCAAATTTGTTTATATGGATTTCACAAGTATCCGTGTTGTGCACAAATCTTTTGTTATTTGTTTGTTTCTTTGTGTGCAGAATATCTCAAACAACTTGCAGACGAATTCAGATGAAATTTTTGTGGACAGGTTGGGTGAGTCACAAGGACGAACTGACTATATTATTGGTGAAGATTCGGATCTGGATCGGCTGCTAGAATTTTTGAAGTGATTCCTCACCATTGAGAGATAGGGCCAAAAAACGTATTTAAGCACGATATCTCAAAAAGTTGTTGACAGATTCGACGAAACTTGGTCGAAAGATTGGGTGTGTGGTTTTGAAACGAATAGATTGATTTTGTTGAAGATCTCAATCCAGATCTGGACACGAGAATTTTTCAATTTCAAAGTGATCTTCACCATTGAAGATGGGCAAAAACAGATGTATTGCATGATATTTGAAAATTTCTTGGGCCGATATGTTCTCCCAGATCAGTCGTTGCATGGTGGAGTATGCGCTCTCCGAGTGCCCCTCCAGTTTTTACCTGTGCAGCACAAGGCTGAGAGTAGCATCTTTTCTGAGGGTGTAGCAGTACTGCGATGCAGTGCACTGGAAGGATTAAAACAGTAATTTGGAATTTGGCCAAGATGCCAGGATAGCTTCCTTACTCTTGGAAAGGAACACCGCGAAAGGATCTTTAATGTTCACCATCTAATTTTTGCAAATTGGACACCCAGTTAACTTCTATCTGACAAACGGCACACACATTGATTCATCACCTGCCTGTGAAACACCGGGATGACAGTTATGGCTGGGTAGAGCTTCAAACTCAGGCTAGACAGTTTAGAGTGAGTGTGCGTACCTCGGCCTTTCTCCCGTGGAGCGGGGATGCATTGCTTTGTAGCCACTGAAACATTTTTCAAATCACATCTTGAAGTCGTAGTTCGCTTTACTCAATCTAATCTCGAACTTATTTTGCCTTCCATACTCTGTGGGAATTCCCCATGGAGAACCGAGCCATGGTCGCCAATCCACTGGGAGCTCTCGCCTGCTTTAAAATTATTTTCGTTGCATTCACTTGAAGTTCCTTTTTGGCACAGTCCTCCATCTTTTCTTCACTCAAGAGCAGTAAAAGTTAAGTTTAATGCTTTGGCAATTTCACATGTATCTTGTGTAAATATGGAGAAGGTGGGAGGAGCGAAACCTTCCTTAAATAAATACTCTCATATTTTAGTCATAAGAATCAGTAATTTCTAAACATTTTCAGATTTCACTCCCGATTTCGACGCTTATTTAGTCCACGAGGCTTCAAATCTGAAATCATAATTTTGATTATATACTTTAATATAATCCTGTACAGCTAGATCGTGTTTTCAAGGCAAGGGCAATTTTCGTTAGTCAGAATCAAAATGCCGGCTCAGACCTCTACGAGGTGAAATTGGGCTGATCAAGGATAAGCTTTCTGAAAGGAAGCCACTCTAATTATCTCAAAACGGGTGTTATATTTATAATGAGGGAGGATAGTAACAGAGAGAAAGAAGGGTAAGGGAGTGTGAGACAATGTGGACAGAAAAGGAAAGCTGAGATGGAAAACCTTGGGGTGTGGATGGGGTAGGGATCAAATGTGCATGCATAATTTTATTTTCTATACAGAGTCGAGGTCGTGAAGAGCTCTGAACACATAACCGGATGAGGACACAACATAACAAAAGGAAGTGCAGAAAGAGAGGGGGAAATGCAGGAGGACCGATGGAGAAACAGACAGAGACGGACAAACGAGGAGTGGGTAGTGATGATGAGGGGAAGGGAGAACACAAGGGGTGGACAGATGAATACAGAAGAAAAACATTTTTTCGAGGGGGAGGGGTTTAGTAGGGGTATAAAATTCATGCTTTCGGATGGGTGATGATCTGAAATGGTGGTGAACAGCTGTCTTGAAGATCTGGAGGGAAGAATGAGATGGAAGAGAATGTGGAAGTATGGTTCCAGAGGTGTAAAAAAGTAACAAATGAGTGGAGGTGAGAACTTTAGTCGATTTCACTTAATAAATAGATCAGCGAGATTGTATTATGTATCAACCACCAGCCTGAAGGGTGGGATTGGAAGCTCACAATTAGACAGGGTTTCCCCAAAACGCAAGCTTCTCCTTGCTTCCCACAGCGGTGAGCATTATATACCTCGAAGAACTTACTGTTGATTTGATCCATCGTTCTGCCTGTCCGCCAACGCAGATCGACACTCATCTTCACCAGCAAGTCGCCAAAAATGCCCATACACGAGGAACTATAGGAAGCAACCTCCTAAAAGTGTTCAACCATCATTTATTGAAGCATAAACAGCTCAGAAAGTGGGGAGATTGAAAATGGATTCCAATCATGGCACAATGTTGGAATTTGAAATATTGAAATGGGAAGATGAGAGTATACTCACGTGTTGAAATCAAGGAACTCTGACGTCCTCTCCCTTTGGCCGCAGGTTTTTGAGATCTGTATGAAGAGAGCTATTAAATTGAGCTGTCAGTACAAAACAGCCCGTAAGAGGACAAGGACTCAATTAGGGAGTTCGTGACAGCACCGGAGGAATTCACCATCAACATTGCATCTCTTAAAGGTCACTCTGCAGCCAAACTTGAGACTTGAGCATGTGGCATTCATTGCCAGGACCAGGTTTATTCTTCTTCATGAAATGCTTTCCCTCGACATGTTTTACAAAGATGATGAAGAGAAGTTTTCATCTGACTTTGTGGATATGCTTTCAAAATGTCACCTGCTGCTCGAGTCGAGCCAGTCACAAGAAATTGAGTTTTCAAAAATTCATCGAATCGTCGTTCAGCATTAACCAGGTTCGTGATGGATTTGCTCGGAGCCACACCCTGACAAATTCATTCTGTAAGGATGCACGTCGTTTGATGTCGTCGACCCCTTTCAGGAAAATAAGAACGTCTGCCGAGTCTTTGATAAACGTGCCCATAATTTATGAAGATCCGAGACTTCGATGTTCCAGGTTCCACCGAAAGGTGTTCTTGACAGTGAAAAACTGGGTTGGTGCAACACATGCGTGATGTGCCGAATGGCCTCTTCCTGCATCAAGGTCCCTTGCGTGTCCTTGTGTTATATTCTCTCCGAATCTGGTGTTGTGAATGCCCCATTATTGAGGTTGAGTGAACAACATGGATTTTAAAATCATTTCGAGAGGGAGATAGTGGAGAAACCTGTCATGTCGGAAGTATTGTGACCAAACGATGGTGAAAAGTGTGATACCACTTACCCTTGCAGCTACTCACCAATATTCCCCTTTTTGGTCCCATCTCTGCTCCCCAATCCCCCAAATGACTTTTTCTCCTCAATATCCCTCTACCATCCCTTCCTCTGCTCAATATTTATTTTCATAGTTCTCGCTCTCCTCCCCACCCTTTGACTACTAGGTATATATACAGTAGATATCCTGCAAAGTGGCCTTCATATATTCTTAGCTCCTCTTGTAAAGTTGTTAGGGTGTGTGTGTGTGTGTGTGTGTGTGTGTGGTGGTGTGTGTGTGATGTGTGTGTTGCTGTGTGTGTTGAAGAAGGGCTCACCTCCAAAACGTTGCTTCTTCTTTCCATGGTCTTCAGCATACGAGGGTCATCGAAGGGTGTGTGTGTCAATCTTTTTGCTTTCCTCACCCTACAACCGTCTTCATACCAACAACAACATAACAACAGCAGGAAAAATCGATTATATATATAATAATAATTTTGTAATTACTTTTAGTTCAAATATTATTTTGTTTGCATACATGGCATATCCTCCTCCTCTAGTGAGATTGGTTCTCCGACCTTGAGATGGATTTGTCTCTGTCTGTTGCGGGGTGTAGCACAGGTTGATGGGCCAAAATGGCCTCCTGTTGCATCAAAGTCCTTCTTATTCCTTGTTAACACTTCCTTCGATACTATACTTGAGAAAATATTAATTGTCCTAATATATTCCACAATTATATATTTTTTTACATTAAAGGCCATTGCACTTCATATTTAACCAACTCGAGATGATTGCCTGCTTTATAACTGTTTCGATAGCAATGAGACAAACATTGTGCTTTTGCTAAATATTAGTAGGAAAATGCAATCACTGGCACGCCTTGTATAGGCTGTAACCAAGGTAAATGTGCATTGTGACAGGTTAGAGGTGTAGTCCATTGCAGGTACCCTTCAGTCGTCCAATTGTACCCAAAGGTATTCATCTCACACAGCAGGCTACGTCAAATGGTTCCACATCATGAAGGGCAACAGAAGATTGCTTTTTTTGAGCAGGTAAGTGGTAAACGATGATAATTTTTTTAGGATACGACCTTTTTTGGCAAGGCCATTGATTGCAATGTCTCTCTATTGCAAAGAGCATCCGCATACACCTGTCCAAAGCAAACAAATTGGTCAAAGTGATTCTGCACTGGCGGCACAATGTCCATGGGAATCAGCTTCTCATAAAGTTTGTGCACATACGATGGGAACACAGTTTGTCTACATTTGGGGGATTAAGGCCAATGGAGAAGCTTGTAGACATCGGTCTAATACGCGTGGGCCACACCGTCAGGAGGTATTGTATTTTCACAAGAATAGCACAGACTTCAAGCTGTTGCTTCACATGTAGGTCGAATCTGCAACTGCTCCTTTCACCTCAATCAAATCTTAGTATTTGATGACCGGATCTGTCGTGTTCTTCTGTTATATTCTCGTCCATGTGTTGCTGTTTGTATTTTCGTCGATTTTCCTTGTGTTAAATCGTACCTTGTTGTGCCGTATTGTCAAATTCGTTTTCGTGTACCTCAGGCCTAACTCTCGGATAGCCGGCAAGCAAAATCTGTCTATTGCTTTTTGAGGTTGTTTCTCATTCCACTTCTTCTTTCATGTAGTTTTGTCCTTTCTGCTCTTCAACGTTATTCCACAAAGCCTTTCGCTTCAAAAAATTTATTTTTTTATATTTTTCACTCCAAAAATACAATCAACATTCTGCCTTCTACCTGTACTCCTGCACTTCTTTCTTAATCTTTCACTTTTCTCAACATCTCCAATCATGGTCGGGTTGTCAGTGATTAAACCGTCTCACACCCAGGTTTTCTGGTGAGGAGGGTGTTGGATATGGACACCAGCAGGATTATAAACAAAATCTGTCAAAGGGTGGAGGAGCTCCTTGGGAGCCAACGGCTATCCATATTGAATGCCCAACTGTGTCTGCAGACATCCTCCTGCAGTTGAGTTACTTTTTGTCTTTTGAAGAGGTTGGTGCCAGATTTGCACTGAGTCTGCAGTTGATCAGTGCCCCAGGCGGAAATACTTTTTCTCATCTTGGGGGATTTTATTACATCGACTGCAACTGATAGGGATGGTTATGAGACGTGGTTGGCCACCATGGGTCTGGAACTGTGAACTAGAATAGCACCAAGTTCTTTGACTTTGCAAGAAGTCATGGACTTAGGGTGGCTGGTTCATGGTTCAGCGCCCACAAGCTCATCGCTGGACTTGGTATTGCAACGCCGGTGGTGTGTTAAAGGAGATTGACCATGTGCTCTTTGATGGCTGCTGAAGTATGATACTGACTGCAGGGTCTTCTGGAGTGCTCAATTCCTCAACACTGACCACAGGCTTGTTGGTAGCAATCTGAAGTTGCAGCTTAAATACGGGAGAATGGGTACCATCCCAGCCTCAGCTGGATCTGGCAAGCTCAAGGATGAGAGGGTAGCTGAGGAGTTTGCCGAACAGGCTGAGTGGGATTTGGGGGCTCTGGGTGTGTTGGGAATCCAAAAGAGTTGTGGAGTGCCTTCAAGACACCATCCTTGATGTTGCCGATGGAATGTCTTGGAACTCATCATAGGGCGAACTAAGAATTTTGTTCTCCAATGGGATACTGGATACCAATTGACCAGAGTCGTAGGGCCAAGTTCAGTGGCAGAGCTGAGCTGTTCAAAGAGTTGAGCGCATAAAATTGTACGTGCACTGAGGGAGGACAAGGAGGCCTATGTGCGAGTAATCTGTGAGGGGGTAGAACATCACCTGCGTCATGTGATTCTCGTCCTTCTTAACGGGGATACGTGCATTGCATTCCTCCAAGTCCATCCTTGATGTACTGTAGTTAGAGCGGAGGATGGTGGCCCTTGACAAAGGAGTCCAAAGTGAAGGCACGCTGGGCTGGGTACTTTGAGCAGCTGTACCAGGCTGATTGACCAGCTTCGAGTTGGATGTCAGGGGTGTTACTATTCTATTGCTGACCCTCCAATTAACTATGATCCACCTTCGTTTGTGGAAACTCAGGCTGCGGTGAACTTGTTGAAATGGGATAAAGCTACTGGGATCTGTGGCATCCTTGCTGAACTTCTCAAGGCTTGTGGAAATGCTGTACTCATGTGTTGCATGCAGTTTTGTGTCTTGCCTGCAACCACAGGCATCATCCCCACTGTCTGGAAGAAGGGCCTTGTTGTCCCTCTCTGGAAAGGGAAGGGTAATCGCCAGGACTGCAACAACTACCGAGGTGTGACGCTGCTCTCAGTTCCAGGCAAGATCTTTGCTTGGATCATTCTTGATAGGGTTCGCACCATCTTCTTTGAGCACTAGCGCCCAGAGCAGCCAGGCTTCCACCAAATAGGTCAATGATTGACCGTATCCTTGCCCTTTGGGTCCTCACCGAATGCAGATGAGAATTTTGGCAGGGGCTGCTTGCAGCCTATGTTGATCTCTGCAAAACGTTTGATTCAGTGAATCGGGACATCCTCTGGAGGATTCGTTGTCTTCGTAGGGTGCCACCAAAACTGATCATCTGATGTTTGAACTATACTCTGGTAATGAGAGCGCTCTGAGTTGTGGTGACACCATCTCCGACTTATTTCCAGTTATTACTGGAGTTTGTCAGGGGTGTGTACTGGCTCCACACTTTTCAGCACTTGTATGGACTTGATTCTGGGGAGGATGTCGGAGAGATCAAGTGCGGTGCATCGTTTGGAATGTCAAGATCTCTGACCGTGATTTCGCAGATGATGCAGTCATCTTGCAGAGACTCTGGATATCCTTTTGGGGGCCCTTGAGGTGCTGAATGAGGAGTCGGAGCCACTGGGATTACGGGTTTCCTGGTCAAAACTAAGATCCAGGCTTTCAATGACATCTTGGATGCTGCTATCTTGTCTGTACCTGTTTGTGGTGAGGATGTTGAGGTCAGGGAGAGATTCACTTACCTTGGCAGTGAATATCATGTCTTCTGCGGCTGTTAGCC
>CM068964.1:26417806-26441995 GCA_035128595.1 Eptatretus atami
CGTGGCCCGATTTTTGATTTTCGAAAAAATTAATTTTTTATGATTTTTCAAAAAATTCAAAGTCCCGTTGTAAGGCAACAGTGTTGTCCATAGCAACGGTTCTCATTTGCACACAACTAGGTCATGGTATGAACCTACCCACCAAGTTTCATCAAAATCGCCATTGTATTAACGGAGCACTGGACCGAACAGACAGACAGACAGACAAACAAGCCGTGTGCAGACATGGGTAGTCGCGATGGACCCTTCGATGGGGAATGACCTGAGGATTAAGCACAAGAAAATTCATGATTCTCGCTTCAAGGGTTAATGCTGCAGATTGTTTTTCGTTAAAATACCCCACATTTAGAGGTTTTTCGGCCGTTGCTAGGCAACGGAGGGGTCCATAGCAACGGTTCTTTCTCACACATAACTAGGACATACATGAACTACCATACCAGTTTCATGTATATCTGACTCATAGTCTCTGATATAACGTCTTGTTTTTTTATGTTTTCGACCAGGGTTCATTCAAAGTCTATCTTCTCCGACAGTTTTCATACGATCCGGCTGGAAATTTTTGACAATATGGCTGAATGTACTGCCACATCGCTCGTGGCCCGATTTTTGATTTTCGAAAAATTTATTTTTTATGATTTTTCAAAAATTTCAAAGTCCCGCTGCTAGGCAACGGTGGTGTCCATAGCAACGTTCTGATTTGCACAAACTAGGTCATGGTATGAACCTACCAACCAAGTTTCATCGAAATCGCCATTGTATTAACTGAAATCGCCATTTTAAATACTGATAATAATGGTGTAGAACAAATCTCAAAAAAAAAAAAAAATTTCGACTAGATCGACTACCCAACATAGACGGAAAAACTGATAAGGGTAAACAAATTTCAAAAAAAATTTTTTTTAATTTTTTTTTTTTCAACTGGATCGACTACCCAACAGACACAGAGATTGCTGGAATTATAGATAGATGATCATTATTATCATTGTGTACCATTTTCATTATCATTATTGTTATTGTTATCATTAATATCATTATGTGCTATTATCATTATCATGATCAGTATGTACCATCATCATTATCATTCTTATTATTATGATCATTATTATCATGATGTACCATTTTCATTATCATTATGTATCATTATTGTTATGGCTGTCATTATTATCATTATGTGTTGTTATCATTATCATTATGTCTCATTATAATTGTTATTATTATGATCATTATTATCATGATGTACCATTTTCATTGTCATTTTGTATCATTATTGTTATCGCTATCATTATTATCATTATGTGCTATTATCATTATGTACCATTATCATTATAATTATCATGTTGACATAGTCACGTTACGTGGACCTACTCACGTATGGCCAGTTTTATTATTCTACAGCATTATCATTATGTATCATTATTATTGTCATTATTATTCTGGACCATTATCATTATTTTCATCATTAATATTATCATTATTATTATTATTATTATTATCATTATGTACCATTATCATTTCTAATCGTGTGTAATTAATGAACATACTCATGTTCTGTGTGTACAAACAAACAAAGTGTATTTAGTACAGGTCATTATCGATCTATAAGACAAAACGATGACCGGGCTGGATAAGTAGATTTATCAACTTGCTCGTGTACTTCTAAACTGATAACGCGGTTATAACTTTTAAAAACACAAAACTGTTCCCATTGTATCGCAGGACAAATAATAATCTGCAAGGGATTTGTTGTACAAATGAAAGAGGATTTTCCACCTTAGCAACACCAAGGGCATTCAAACGTACAACGATGATGCGCAATGGCCCAGTCGGACTTGAATGTACAAATCCCAATTGTGCGACCGATACAACTGCACAGATGAATCTCATATCGACTAATTGTTTGCACTACGTACGGTATTCAAAACCAGCAGTGTCTCCACCATGTGCCTTCTGCATATGATCCCTCATAACTGCCAATCATATAGCGCTCGCCGCCAGGTCCAGGCTGTGGGAAGCCCCGGAGGCTTCCATCATATTGATGAAACCAAAGACTCGAGGGTAGAGAACCATATTGTGTGAGCCACTTGGGGCTTATAATGAACAGAATTTCTCTTTGTGATTCGATGGAGCGATAGTTGAAAACGGACCGAGTATGGATTTGATTCCAGCGAGAAACAGTTGCGTGAACATACAATGTGCGTTGTTTGTTGTTTGATGTGATGGCCTCGACTCATTTCTTAATGATTGAACGACGTGCATGTTTTGGGATCATGTAAGGTATTTATTTACATTAAGTAAGGTCGTTGGAGGAAAGGAAGGGGAATTTCCATGATGCGTGGTCGAGTGGATTGTCGTTTAAAATGAACAAATACATTTTGTCCACTGGATGTGGTTTAAAAAAATCTAAAATATCAAAACGAGACGTGTGCGTGCGTGCGTGCGTGTGTTTGCCGTTGGTGGTCTCCATATGCAGGTTTCAGAAGGTGGAATGGAGCCCTCCCAGGTCTCAAAGTAGCGACCTCCGATTTGGTTTGTGATCATGATTCATTGACCAAGCCCGTGAAGTTTTCTTGTTACTTCCTCCACCGAAGATGGATGGATGTCTGTCTGTTTGTTTGTCTGTGAGCAGGATATCTCAAAAAGTTATGGACGGATTTGGATGAAACTTAGTGGACAGGTTGGGTGTGTGAAAAGGACAAAATTCGATTTTGGTGAAGATCCGGATCCGGATTCGAGGATTTTTTTTAAAAAATTGTTTTTTTAATGATTCTTCACCGTTGAGAGATCATGCCAAAACGATTATGCAGCGCACGATATTTCAAAAACCTGTGGACGAGTTATGATAAAACGATGTGGATGATTTGGGTAGGTGACAAGAACAAACCGATTCGATTTTGGTCTATGAGAAGGACGAATGGTCAGGATGGAGATCCTGGGGGAGGTATTCGCTCCACTGAGTGTTGTTCTCGTTTGCTTTTGTTTCCATAGTTTGCGGAAGAATATTTTCGGGTTACTCTATTTTAAAACATGTCGTTTTGTTTTCTCTCTTTGTTGACTGCGTCATAGTTTTTTTTTTATCTTACTTGCCATCATTTCTATTTTGAGTTTCCTTTCAGCAACCATTACCTCTCCGTCTTTGTTTTCAATTTTATATTCGTTTTTTTATTTTTTGGATTCTCATTATCTTTGGGCTTCGATTTCCCCTTATGTACCAGTGATAATTGGAGCAACGGGAATGATAACAAAGACTTGGACATATTAGGGATAGACAAAGAAGGATCACTGTACTGTAATGGTTAAGAAGAGATCAGCTCAATTGTGACGGAGAACGAATCATTATAATAAATGCCCAAGACCAAGGACACTACACGAATGGCTTTAAGAAGATGGCAGGACTGAGCCAATCAAACAGGAATAGGTTCTGCAAGGTAGAAACAGCTATCGGGATGTTAAAAAAAACTCATGTCAGTACAGCTGTACACACAAAGGTACAACAAGGTATGTAGAGTATTCTGCAGAAATTTCAATATCCCAGTCCAACAAAACTCATGGAAACATGAACCAAAATCAATCATTGAAAACAAGGACATAATGCTCACTCACGTTCGACCTGATGATCCCATCCAGCGTGAACACAGAAAACAAAGCACTGCGACCGGACATAGTATTCAGATACAAAAAGAAAAAGAAGGCATTGTTAATTGACGTTTCAGTACCCAGTGATTTTGGTTTAAATAACGCAGAAGTCAAGAAAATGACCAAATATCAAGATCTCAAGAATGAAGTGAAAAGATCCTGGAAGCTGAAGATTGCTGAAATTGTGCCAGTGGTAATTGGAGTAACACGAATGATGAAGAACCTTACAAAGATCCTACAAACCATCCCTGGGAATATTACCACAAACAAACTACAGTTGGAGGCTGTTCGGGGCTCGGTGACGACCCTGAAAAGAGCCCTTGGAACAAAACTCTTAGAACAACACAACTTCACAGCTTAGCCCATGTATAACGATCCTTCACCGAAATGGAGGTGGATACTTCGAGTCCTGGGAGGACTCCGTTCCACCTTCTGAAACCCAAATTATGGAGATGACAATCAATGACACACACACAGGGATGATTTCATAGGCAATGTGGTTAAAAGGCACCTTAATGGACACACACACACACACACATATATATATATATACACGTATATTGCTATTATAAGAAATGTCAGTGGAGTCGTTAAGTGCAAGTGGCATAAACCGATAAGTTCACCAACCTCCTGATAATGGGTCACACCAGAAAGAAAAGCAACATTTCTCATTTCCATTGGTCGGCCTGTTCACAATGAACGAATCAGAATGCAGTCGCGTGATGATTAAGACCAAACACGCGACGGCCCATGTGCCCTGGATGTCATTTCTTTTCGCTCAGACGAACACCACTGTGGACCACGTAACCTCGAGTCGGAGACACGGTTGGAGGGAAGTTGGATCTCTGGCGGATAGTTCGGAAGACATGCCGGGGAATTGGCACGTTTATAGGTTATCAGTGAAGGAGACTAGGAATAGCGGGGAGTTTACCCACTCACCAGAAGCACAGCCTGGGGAGCAAAGAGTGCGTTTTCAAAGGCAGGTTGACATTTCATCGGCACAAAGAGTCCTTGGATTCCATCCACAGCGGTGGTGAATTTTGGATCAAACATCACACTCAGTTCAACCACCGTGTGTCTCAGTGGGGTATATGAGAGGTGGTGTTCTTGTTGACCTCATTTTCACTCTATCTTGTGCTCGTATATGCAGTCAAGGTTTGAATTATATATGCACCTTAATGGACACACAATGAAATATTCGATTTGGTTCAGGTAATTGAGTGCGGATGACGTGTGCCGTGTGCGCCTCCATTTCAGACGATCCAAGGTCTCTGTTTTTTTTTATAAAGGACTCACTCTTTCGATATAAATGTAAAACTTGGTGAAATGATCACATCTTGTGTAAAGACAGTCTGTGTTTAAAAAAAAGAAAATGAGACTAAGACAATTGGGACCATGATTACATTCATTTTCCATTTCTCCACTTCTTTCCTAATGCTCTCATCAGGAGCCCGGTGACATCACTCCCATCTGTGGATGCAGTGATCTCGTTCTTGAAGTTCAATCTACAATTATTGTCCACTTCCACAGATCGGGTCTCTCGCAACCTCCTTACATACTAGTCCGAGTTTTCTTCCTCCGCTGTTCGATTTAACTCTGTTTCGTTGTTGCTTTGGTGATGTCATTGCGCAGCCTGGATTCTCACCTTCCAATTCCTCTTGTTTGAGTGCCCTTTGTATACTGTATTCACCTATACGACAGTGATGTAGAATCCAGTAGAGCAAGGTGGAGCAAGATTCCCCTTTTGAGAAAGGTGGGAAAGGTGCCTCCCCCATTCCCCCTCTCCCAGCATAACCTCCTCGGTCCTACTGGTTATCCTACTATTCATTTGCAATTGGTTTCTGGCTTTGACGCTAATACAATTATTTTTATTCTGAACCCTAGGCATCAAAAAGCGACAAATATCGAGCAAACAGTTTCAAATGTAGCACCTCACCACCATGAGAGCATTTAAATTACATCAGATGTGGCAATAAATGTGAATTGTTGCTCCCAGCTTGCCTGCTCGATGACAAAAGGCACCATTTGCATTTTTGCCGCCTTCGTCCCTACACGAGCCTTCACCAGCAAGTTTAGAATCCCGTGCGGACATAGACAACTTGCTGGAATGTTCAGTATGCTGAACATCCTCCCCGAGAACCTTGGATCTAACGATACAGGGGTATTGCCACACAACCTTTCCCGACAGGGCATCTTACCCCACGTTACTCTATTATATTGTATCTATCAATCATCTCGGAATTAAATTTTATAACTGTTGAATAGGTTGGCCTAGAGGTATGCACACTTGTCTCTAAGCTGTCGAACCTGGGTTCGAATCCTGACCCAACTCAAAACTGTCTTCCCAGTTTTTCACAGGTAGGGTGATTCATCAGTGTATGTTTTGTCCCTCTGATGGACGTTAAACGTGTGTCCTGTCTGCCGGCAGGATAAAAACTGGACATTGTAAGTGAAGTGAGCTGACTGAAGAGTGGTGTGTGATGTGAGCTGAGGATGTGTGGAGGACGGGAGAAGATCGGATAGCCAGAAAGATGGGGATATGGATTCTGGAAAGGAAAGAGACCAAGAGGAAGGCCGAAGAGAAGATGGAAGGATGGGACGAAGGAAATGGCTAACCAGTGAGGAATCCACCACCCAGAGATGGAGACTCTGCGTAGGAAGCTTTGGAATCGAAGGATGCACGCAGAGGATGCTGTTCCGAACCGGTGGGAGCGTTTTGAATGAATGAATGATTGAAATCAAAGAATGCCACTGATCCTGCACCAAAGAGGTCTCAATTGGGAGTATGACACGAGTCCCTGTCCCTGAGATATCGCTCCTGATAAGGTGAGAACAGATAACTTGTGTTGATATTGATACTAAACCAATGTACTCTAGATGTGTCTCATAAACTTTTTTTTTCTATCTTGCTGGTGCTTTGGGGTATATGGTGGTTCAAAGTCCTGAAAATATGCAGGGCATGTTTCCATCAAAGAGATGCATTTGACAGGAAGGTTATTTCTGAAGGTGTCTTCAGGTGTCTCTCCTCTGCCCTCAGGCGCCCGCAATGTGCGGATAAACAAGCAAAGTTTGTGGATTCTTTTTGAGTAATCCCTCATGGACAATATTCCACAGTTTTGAAGAGCAAAAGCAAAAACGTCAATGTGATGTGAAATGTTTTCACCTATGTTTGTCTGTTTGTTTGTCTGCGAGCAGGATATCTCAAAAAGGTTATGGACGGAATCGGACCAAATTTTGTAGACAGGTTGGGTGTGTGACAATGACGAAGTGATGATATTTTGGTGAAGATCCGGATCCGGATGCAACAATTTTTTAATTGATTTTTCACCATTGAGAGACAAAGGGCCAAAAACGATATATAACAGAATATCTCAACAGGTTGTGGATGGATTCGGATAAAACTTGGTGGACATGCTGGGTGTGAAGCAAGGACGAATTGATTGGATTTTGGTGAAGATCCGGTTCCAAATCCAGATATTTTTAGAGAATTTTTAGCTCGCCTGTTCGAAGAACAGAGATCTATAGCGATACCCACGGCGGGAGCGTGAGCGTCAGCGTGAAAATGTTAAAGTTTTTGGTGCAAGTTATTTAGAAGCTTGCCATTCATTTAATATGTGACTAGGATGCTGATATTTGGCATGGAGGTTCCTTTGGGGTATATTATTGATGTAGTGAAGTTGAAATTAAAAAATAATTTCAATGTTTTAAATTTTTGACCTGTTTTGAACTTAACTTTTTTGTAGCACATCAACGTTAAAGTTTTTGGTGCAAGTTATTTTTTAGAAGCTTGCCATTCATTTAATATGTGACTAGGATGCTGATATTTGGCATGGAGGTTCCTTTGGGTATACTATTGGTGTAGTGAAGTTGAATTAACAAATGATTTTTAAAAATTTTTAAATTTCAACCTAAGATGGTGTCAAAGCCACCCAATGCTCCCTGTTTATACTAGACGCTTGCATTCATTTAATATGTGTACTAGTTTACTGATTACAATATACAAATACATATATTGCTTTAAAATTATTTGGATCAGACTTCACTGCAATGCTTTATAAAAAATATTATTAGATTAGTCCTTTAAAAACGATAAATGTATAAACAGGCGAGCATTGGGTGGCTTTGACACCAACTCTCTGGTTTTAATTTTTCTAAGTGATTCTTCAACATTGAGAGATTGGGGCCACAAACAAAATTTATATGTATGTATGTATGTATGTATGTATGTATATATATATATATATATATATATATATATATACATACATCGGGACCATACTCTGTGCAGAGTGTTGGTGCTGCCGAAGCAGTCTCCTTGGCTATTGGGCACAATAATGGACAGGTCGCCACTCCGACGCAGGATACCAGCAAGCTGGCACTCATTTTGCCGACCTAGGAAGGATGACAGGCAGAGTCAACCCCACCTGGTATTAATTCAACATCCATGTGGGATTTGAACTCAGGATCCTGGGATCCCAAGCTCACCACCCTAACCATTAAGCCAACACCACATACATACATAGATAGTATTATATCTCAAAACGTTGTGGACGAATGACCAAACTAAGTGGATGAGTTGGTTCGGTGATAAGAACGAGTCGATTCGATTTAGTTTAGGTCCGAATCCAGATCCGGCTTATTAGTGGGATACAAAACGTAAACTGTTCAGCCTCACGTAGATATTCTCTGTCCCGAGTGATGTTCTAGTTCCTCCTGTTCTCTGACGCAGATCGACACTAGCCTTCACCAGCAACACCAGTTATTCATTGTATTTAGACCACTTAGTTTGACTTCGGTTGTGGGGAAGATCTAGACGTCAATTAGGGATCAGATGGGGAAACAAAATAAGTGAACAAATTTAAGGTAGTCAGCACAGATTGATTAAATGGAGAACACGTTTCACAAATTTATTGGAATTCTCTGAAGCAGTTTCTAATTGTGTCGATGATGGAACTGCAGTGGATGTCATGTATCTCGATTTTCAAAAAGCTTTTCATAAAGTACCATGTAGATAGTTGTGAACCAAGGTTATGACTTGCGGATTCGTGATCGGGCTTGTGGTTAGAGTATCTAACTGTATTGAAAACTGGATTAGTGATAGGAAGTACAGAGTGGTTGTGGGTGTGAGGATGTCGGGCTGGGAGGATGTAGGTAGTGGGGTACCTGAAGGATCTGTACAGGGACCATTAATATTCATAATTCACATCAATGATTTGGACGGTAGAGTTAAGAGTGGACTTTCTGAATTTACAGATAACACTAAGCTTGGTGGTAAGGAAGATAGCAGAGATGGAGTGATCTGATTCAGGAAAGTTTAAATGCGTTCATAGTTTGGAAAAAAAAGATTGGCAGATGCAGTTTGACGTAAACAAATGTAAGGTGATTGGGATGGGGAATAATAATGCAGGAGAAGGAATTTCGTCCATCGTGTCTGCACTGCATCAACACTAAGGTAATTCAATCTATCAGTCTATGTATCTCGGGTGGGGGGAGGCAAGGAGTTGTGGGAAGGAGAACACACAAACACAACAACTAAATGTATACAATCACCCATCCGTACCCAAGCTACCTCCCAGTCCTGTCAATATCCATGTACTCCTCCATCCCCAATACCTTGGGTACCTATCTAATTCCAGTTTAAAACTATCTACTGTTTCTGCTGCTACTACATTACGAAGTATAAATTAGCATAATAACCTGATTTTGTTTTCTGTTGCATTGATAAAATAGCACCGAACAAAATGCATTATTTTATTGGAGAATTGGGGGGGGGTGGGAGGGGATTGAAATGTGGGGGTCACAGGAACCTTTGAATTTTCCAAAGGGGCCACCAATCACAGAGGTTTGTGAAGGGGTGTTAACACTAGCTCTTTTGATTTATAATTTATTCCCTACCAATACAACCTGAAACTTGCTTTACCAAGAGCTGCTTGGCACTGTCCTGTCTGCTTACCGCTCGTACATAGACCACCAACCACCACGAGATCCTTCTCTTGTGCGACTCACTCCGAGACTGCCCCATGTAATATATTGTTACGGCTGTGGAAATTTGCAATACACCAGAAAGGTCCTCAGGTTAGATATATCGATAAGTTCATGTGTAGTTAGTCCACACCTGTTGCTTAGAGGGAATATGTGTGATTCATCCGGGCTGCGACGCTTTGAGTTAGCCATTTTTCTTTCTCTATCGTTATTTTGGACCATTAAGCGCGCCAACAACTCAAACACCACCACCTTCGCCTCTTTACCTCCACAACTCCATCCCGCAAACATCGCTTCACCGCCATTCCCAAACGACGCCTGCCAACAACCAAACCACCACAGCAAACCCCCACCCTTCGCCTTTCTCCTTCCACAACCAACAACCACACCACCTGTCAACACCGAACGTCGTGCTGTCCAGGGCCCGTTCAGTGATTCTTGCCGAACGCGTCAAGCCACGAGTGCACATGGATCCTTTCGGGAGAGGAGAATCGGATCAGGAGGGCTTCACGCCCCTTTTTCCATCCAATGACTGAGCATCAGGTGGCATGCCCCGCCTCCGAACCCGCTGTGAATGCGTTCCTTTTAGGAGGGGAAATCGGATCAGGGGAGGCTCACGCCCCTTTTTCTCCATCCAATGGGCGAGCGTCGGGCGGTGTGGCCCGCCTCCAAGCGTGTTTTGATCCGCGAATCTGCATACAAGCTCCTCCCCGGTCTATAAAGACGCGAGCACAACGCAGCTCGTGTGTGCAGAAAGGGGTGCAGAAAGTGGCGCTAGTCGGAAGTCGTGGAGTCTGTGTCGTGTGTTTTGCGGGGATCGGACGGCGAAGGGGACGGAGCTCGGAGTGGAGGTCGAGGGACGAGTCGCGGAGTGGAGCAGGGACGCAGAAGAGGACTCAGGGGCGAGAGTTCGCCGGAGTCGGTGCGGTCCGAGACCCTGCTAGCGGGACGGAGCGTCCGCCATTCCCCTCTCCCGACCCGCGAGCATCAACAATTCCCCCCCCATCCGCGCTGAGATAGCGCCGGTAACCCCGTCCGTTCCCCAACCCAACCGTGGTGCCGACCAACAGCGTGCTGCGCAACGCACGCCAAAGGAGCTCACCGACCATACCAGGGGCACAGAGTCAGGCGCGTTACGCGGACATTGCGCGCTAGCCCGCCATCGCGCCACGAGGGCGCGGGTAAGACCCCTTCAGTCTCGTGACCTGGCCGATCACCCAGGTCACACGTTCATTTGGTCACAGACCTGTCTGCTCCTTGCCTGTGGGGGTGGCTTGTATTTTCTTTGCTTTTGGTGTAAATGTGTGTGTGTGGCGCCAGTCTATTAAGTAAACCCGTATAAGTGCTTCTACATTACTTTATCCGGTTTTAACTCTGCGCATTGTTCTTGCTTTGACTGTTATATGTGCATTTTTGTATGGCTGTGAATACGTGCTTGCCTTATGTGTGTGTGTGTGAAATAAAAAGTGCTTGCTTGTTGAACTGTTTCCCGTTTCGTTGCGTCCTTTCCTTTGTTTTAAAGTTCCATCTTGCATCACGTAAGGGATTGGTAGTGGGTGTAGACACCCAATAAATAATCTGAACCGTCGAGGTCGACGATAACTCTGCTCGGTTATCCCTGCAGCACGGAACGAGCCGCTTAAGCGGTTCGTGTCCGGAGTCGACCTGCGGCGTGGTACAACTCCTCGGTATGCTACCCGCGCGGGTACTTAGGTTATATCGACATTCGGCGATTCACCCTATTTCGCGCGGGTAGAATGCGGACTGATTGTGGTGAGGTTAAACCCCCACCCGTGGCTAGCTCCTTGGCGGTAGTTCCAAGAGGGTCACGACTGAATTGTCCGTTCCGGTGGGCGACGCGTCGCGATTTGAGTTACGTGGCCGATCGCATGCCGGGCGGGCGAAATTCGTAACAATATAATCCCTATTTAAAATCAAGGTTCCTTGTATTTCCTTGTATTGTGTTAACCTTTACTATAATGCCATTGAGGAGTTTGGAGGCTGTTTGGAGCTTTTGTGGACACAATGGGGACTTTTTACTTTATTTTTCACCGGGTCTTGCACTCCCTGCCCAACAAGCTCCTTGTGCGTGGGAAGGTTTGAGTGTGTGTGGTGTGGTGAAGGGTTTGAGTGTAAGTGGTGCAGCAGAAGGTTGAGTGTGAGGGGTGGCGTGGGAATGTTTGAGTGTGTGGGGTGTGTGTTGTGGATGAAGGTTTGAATGTGAGGGGTGAGTAGGAAGGTTTGAGTGTGTGTGTGTGGTGAAGGTTTGTGTGTGATGAGTGCGGTGGAAGGTTTGAGTGTGAGGGGTGCGTGGGAAGGTTTGTGTGTGAGGGGTGTGGGAAGGTTTTATAGGGTGGGGTGAGGGAAGCATTCAGAGGGTGGGGTGAGGAGGGATACAGAAAGGGGGCATGAAGTTTAGTAGGGGTGGCAGTGGGTGGATGCTTTTCCTTATTCCAAATTCCCAACTTTGACAAACGGAGATAAAGATCATGGGATGGGAGATTAGAATGCTTGTTAAACGCATGGAGAAATGCTGCACTGCATGAACGGGGGTGGGGTCTTTGTGGATGTGTCACAGAGCAGACAAAAACCTCAGAAAAATAATCCTTTTGATGAAGAAGACGAATAAGAGACATGTATTGTGGTGGATAAGAAGAACATATGTAGCATTTGCGAAAGAGATACAAGGGTCGAAATGCATTTTTAATTTTTGGGTTTTTAAAAAGAAGCGTTTATATTGAATGTAGAAATGGGGGGGGGATGTATAACCAGGAGCAGAAGGGAATTCAATAGAAATAAGAATTGGTATGGAGTGAAAAATAAAGATTTGTTTGTTTGTTTGTTCCGAATGCTTGAGGTGAGGAGAGGAAATACCAAATAGCATGGGATAGTGTTGAGGAAATAGAAACAACATACCCGAGAATACAACCATGACAAAAACAGAACACATTTTCTATCAGAGGAAGGACTTGAAAATACGAAACGAATATCACAAAACAACGAATGAATTAACATGAAATATTGCACGGGGGCAAAACAGCAACAATGTGACGAATGACACACAAAACACGACGAATCCAGTTCAGAAAATTCAGCTTTTGTGATGTGGAAACGAGCTGCTCAGATTTCACCATGCATGCGTGAACAACCCAAACCAGAAATCTGTCTGATCGGAACAAAATTTCCCTCTCTAGATAACTTAGAGCAAGGGGCATGTATGCTTCATCTATGTCATACCCCTCTGGGTCAAAGGTCAACATTTTACATCCCGAAGAGTGTTAAACCACCATTAAAGGTTTTTCTCCCCTTTTTTCTGCCAATGTCCGAGAACTTTCAGAATGAAATTTTGCCTCAATAATAGTAATAGTAATACAAAGTACACAGGGTTGACATGACCTTTTTGACCTTGACCAAATTTTTAAGGTCATTACCCGATTATTGTACCACCGCTCCTTCCCAATGCCATATGCAGGCGATGCATGACGTCATCGCCGGGCGCCGAAGGGAGGGAGTACCCAGTTTTCACTCCGTTTGTTTTCTTGTTTGTTTGTTTGTTTGTTTGTTTCTCCGAGCGATATCTCAGCCATCCTTTAAGCTGGGAAGCTGAAATTTGGGGTCAAAAGTAAAGATTTGCTTTGGCAAAAACGATGTTTATATTTTATTGATTAATCAATTAATTGATTGATTACTTAATTATTGTCGATTTATTAATTCCTTATTTATTTTATTTCATATCTACGCAATATCTCAGGCATATTTTGAGCTAGGAAGATGATATTTTGGCATGACAGTGACCAAGTGATTTGGCTATAAAGGGTATTTTCTATTTAATGATTAATCAATTGATCGATGAATTATTCATTTTTCGATTAATTACTTACTTTTCAAAATGTTACAGATTCAGATGAAACAATGGTGGTTTAGGTATTCTATTTGGCAATTGATTGAGAAATTAATTATTAAAAGATTCTTTATTTATTTATTTTAATATGCATTTAATCAATTAATCAATGAATTGTTGTACACCGCTCCCTCCCAATTCGAACTCCATGTGCTGCAAGGCGGCATTGCCGGGCGCCTAAAGCACCCCGGCGATGTCGCACTCTGGAGGATTTGTTATTTATTTTATTGGAATGGGGGTGGTGTACTTTGAATGTACCGCTAGTTTTTATTTATTTTAATTACGCGATTAATCACTGAAAATAAATAAATAACTTCTCGGCAAACGGCTCAGAAATCGGGTGTTATCAAATATATTTTGCTTTGAAACTAACAAAGAGAAACGTATAACCTTTGTAAAGCAAATCCGATAACCAAATGCTTTAGAAACAGGCACAAGGACAAAGGAAAACCTGATAGAACCTCCATAAGATATGGGATGAAACTTTGCCACCACTGCACCCATAACAGGCATGGCATGTCCACACATCCACGGAGAGTCCGTATAGATCCAAATCTACCCATATGTACCACGTCCGTGTGTGCTGTATATGCACCTCTATCATGTAGTAACTGTGAACTCTCCATCCCCATCGGGACACGATCTGTACCGCTATCAACTGACATGAACTGTGCAGCTCGGTAAGTGGCTTAAGAACTCAAGCAAGCACTCCAACGGAATGCCTGGCTTGGCAAGCGGTTACCAATTGTCGATACAACTATGCACCCGGAAACGCCCATGCAATGTCCAAATTGGACAAATCAACACTTTTTGGGGAGTCTGAACTGCTGATACTTTCAAATCTGGAGCTTACATTTTGTAATTCTGCTTAGTTTAAGAGATTCTCTCAATTATTCATATTCGCAAATGAAATAAAGCCACGAATGCTGGCACCTCCAGGTGTTTATAAGCACTGCAATATGCCCAACAATTCGTAGCTATGATGAACAGGCATTCGATAATATGACGAGGCAAAGTGAAAAAAAAAAAACTTTATCATGAAGAAATCATTGCGGCCTGTTCCAAATAAAGCATGGTTGAGCAGGCCAAAAAATATGGCGGTTCAGACCCCTGTGAGGTTACCCAGGAAATGCCTGAAGACCCAGACAGTGAGGTGGCCGAGGATCACTTGATGAAGGATATAATTAAATAAGGCCGTTAATTATCTTAAAGGGGGTGTTTTAATTAAACCAAACACCCAATTTTCACTCCTGCACTTCCTTTGAGTTTTCTTTGTGTGAATGCTGCTAGGTTTATGGTTTTGGAGTTATGGAGGAGACACACACACTGACACACACACACACACACACACCACACCACACACACACACACACACACACAACACACTGCCTTTATTAGTATCGATTTGGCATGGGGCAGTGTATATTGAATGTACCGCTACTTGTAGACATTTTAACATTTTTCACCAAAATTAGACGAATGTTTGTCCAAACAGACAAAATTGCCCTCACGAGATATCCCAGAGCAAGGTGCATTTAAACTTAATTTACTTTATATCTCCGGGTTAATCGTCAAGGTCTTACAACCTTAGCAGTACTAAACCATCATTTAGGTTTTTCTCCCTTTTCCGCCAATATCCGACCTGCATCTTGGAGCCAGCTGGGACTTTCAGAATGAAATTGTGCATCAATAATTAATAGGAATAAAAGTATATGCGGTTGACAATTTTTTGAGCTTGACCAATTTTAAGGTCATGACCGAATTATATAACATGTTAATATTTTTCACAAAAACTCGACTAAGGTTTGGCTGATCAAGCAAAAATTGCCCTCTCTAGATAGCCAGAGCAAGGTCAAGGTCAAATGGCGGTCTGAAAAAAATACACGGTTTTTGTCATTGCTCAACTTTGCCATTGCAGCATCTAAAAGACCGCTTTGCCTTCATATATGTTCTTGCATCATAATTGTGTATCTGCACTGAAATTGTGTATCCCTTATTGGAAGTGTACCTGATATTTGTTTTGTGTCGTTGACCTACGTTTTCGGAGTGTGACCTAATTAACAAAAACACCTTTTTATCATAGCTTAAATAATTTTCCTCCGATTTTCATGATGTTGAGTTTTTATGGATAGATTGTAGATTGGGGTACATTTTTTAATTTACACTCTATCCATAAATGTTGAAGGAAAAGGTCATATGGTTGTCAAAAAAAATATGGCCATTGTTGGATCACAGGCCAAGGCTGTCGCGGGCGATCGCCAAGGGTAAGCCCTGGGGGTGAGGCTTACCCTTGGCGAACGCCTTGTGATTGTATATATCTAGCTTATTAGCCTTGTTGGATTTAGTCCGAAACGGGGGCTTTTGGACATGGTCCGATTTTTGTGTCCGTGTGTGTGTGTGTGTGTGTGTGTGTGTGTGTGTGTGTGTGTGTGTGCGTGCATCCACAACCATATCTCGGACATATATAGACCGATTTTATTCATACTTGGCAAAAAGACAACACATGATGGTATGCATATGCGCATCATTTTGTTTTGTGATGTAATCAAAGATGTCCGACTGGTAGCCATATTAGTTGTAAAAAAAAAACAGACGTTGAACACGTCCTCAGCCATTTCCCGGACATGCATTTACCAATGTTGTTCAAACTGGACAGAGAGATAAAGAACAATAGATTACATAAGCACGTCGGTATTTGGAGATCAGATACAAGATGGCCGACTGGCGGCCATTTTGTTACGTAAAAGTGACCCCAACCATTTCTCAGATATGCATTGTCCGATTTTCTTCAAACTTGGCACAAGCACAGTGTGTTATAGTATACACATGGATCTCACTTCATTTTGCTCTCATCAAAGATGGCCGACTGGTAGACTGGCGGCCATTTTAGTTGTAAAAAATTTAAACAGTATCAAACACGTCCTCAACGATTTTTTCAGACATG
This sequence comes from Eptatretus atami, assembly GCA_035128595.1. Taxonomy (NCBI): domain Eukaryota; kingdom Metazoa; phylum Chordata; class Myxini; order Myxiniformes; family Myxinidae; genus Eptatretus; species Eptatretus atami. The sequence goes on from CM068964.1 coordinate 26,434,267, forward strand.
CATTTACCGATCTTCTTCAAACTTGGCACAAAGATAATGAATGATGGTTTACATATGCAGATCATTTCTTTTGAGATCAGATACAAGATGGTCGACTGGCGGCCATTTTCGTTGTAAAAAAAAACCCCGATGTTGAACACGTCCTCACACCATTTCTCACACACGCATTTACCAATGTTGTTCAAACTTGGCACTCAGATAAAGAATGATGGTTTACATATGCACATCATTTATTTTCGAGATCAGATACAAGATGGCCGTCTGGCGGCCATTTTCATTGTAAAAAAAACCCCGATGTTGAACAAGTCCTCAACCATTTCTCACACACACGCATTTACCAATGTTGTTCAAACTTGGCACACAGATAAAGAATGATGGTTTACATATGCACATCATTTATTTTCGAGATCAGATACAAGATGGCCGTCTGGCGGCCATTTTCATTATAAAAAAAAAACCCGATGTTGAACACGTCCTCACCATTTCTCACACACGTATTTACCAATGTAGTCTGGGAGCCAACTGCCATTTTTTCCCTTAACCTTGCATTGTTGTATTAAGTTTTTTTTACTGTTGATTTTGGTAGCCAAGGGTCTCTATTTTCAGAAACTGCTTGATGACATGTTGTCACCCTTGAGTAATTTGAGAAATTCAAGATGGCCACCATTACCTATAAATGACCATAACTCCCTAACTATTCACCCTAGGAAGGTGATTTTTGTCTCTATACCTAGGTTTAGGGGTCAAGCTATCCATTAGAACTAAGTATTATGTTAAATCATATTGTAATGGATGGGCACTAATACTTCACTATTGTCTTTTCAGGTGCTGCCCGTATGACGAGTAAAAAATGAATGAAGAACAGTGCTTTTTCGTGTCCAAATTGGGATGTGAGAATAGACCGAACTTTGAAAGACACTGGCCCTGTCAGAATTGAAAACTTTATCAAGCAATGCAAAATCTACGGGATAGGTATCATGAACTTCTTGAAGAAAAAGTTAGTGAAAATCCTGAATGCACAGTTTAAATGTCACAGAAACTGTGCTTCAACATACACTTCAAGCGTCCAGGCTGAAAGGCACAAAAGGAAGAATCCAGAAAGTGCTTCATCTTACATTCCACAAAGACCAGGAGACGTTCATCACTACCAGGATTTATCTTCAAAGAACATTGTTTGTTTTGTGGTGAAATTGTGTGTTTGAAAAAAGATCCGAAAAACCCAAAACGTTGGCGACCAGCATATTCATGTCGGGAAATAGCGGCGCAGGTGGCAAGAAGTCACTCAAGCAAACTATTCTTGAAGCCTGCAAACGGCGTCAAGATGAGTTATCAGACGTTGTGCGGCAAAGGGTAGATAGCGCTTTAAGTGACCTTCACGCAGCTGATGCAAGTATCATGTGGATTGCCGAAATAGCTTCTTGTCAGAAAAAAAATGTGGCTTCAGCTGCAACCAAGTCTGATAGCCAAGTTAACATTGATCGTGCCTTTGAATCACTTGTCGTAATGATCAATGACTCGTCCGGCTTCCCGAATTCAGTTGAGTTGCATGAAGCATACAAAGAATTCGGGGGTGATAGCTGACACGTCGTTTAATTGTCCCAAACCTATGCGAACGCTTCGGAGATGAGTTGGTGGTTTTAAAGTCTCCAGGGTTAGCAGACATTGTTAGCTTGCGATCTATAGCTGCAAAATGTATGCGATTGGTTCAAGACGAGGACGATGACATTGATGTAACAATCAACAAACTGTGCAAAGTCATCAGGCATGAGGTAAACTAATAACATTAGATAAAGATTGATATGATACTCGGGTTAACCGACAGGAATGTAGAGAGACTGTGAGTGACACTTTGATGAAACTTTTAGGAAGCTGTCTCCTAACTAGATAGGGCACTACCTGCACTTCTCATTGGTTCAATGGTAACTGGGTGATGAAAAACCAGCCCACTAGTTTGCAAATTACTCTTGGCATCAAGATGAGGAGATCAAAAAAACTTATCAACGTGTTACAAGAGTATGTTGTTACATGTACCTACGATGAAGTACGGCGTTTTAAACATTCAGCTGCCAAAGCCACAACCATGGAACCTTCACTACCAGGCCTATCAACTTCAAGTTCAAGCTTGGTTCAGGTTATTGTAGACATTTTGATACTGACATATCGTCTCCAAATGGAAAGTCATCCACCCATTCCCTTGCCATGCTGCTCACACAACCAGATAGTAACAGTAGTGAAACAGTCCAAGAAGACACCATTTGGCGTGTGAAAAAGGAAGACATGGTTAAGCCACTCGAGTATGACGTCGAGATAGAGAGATATAATGGTCCCAAGAAGCTCCGATGCCACAGAACACCCCAAACGATCAGTTCAGCCCCTGCGTATGCTGGCACAACAAGTAATTTCAAAGGGAAGAGCCAGTGAGATGGACTTCGCGTTCCTTCAAGACATGAACAACACACTAGATTGTCCTGAGTACAATGGTACAACACTGGGGCTGCACGTCGACAGGGTCATTCAGCACAACCAAAGACGAAGGCTGTTTACCTTCCCTTAATAGACATGATCCCGTCACACCCAGATACCATGATGACATCAATGGCCGTTGCACAGGTCAACACACGCAATATCGGGCAACAGTTCGTAGTTTTTTACTTGTGATCTGCAGCTGTACAGGGTCGCTCTAGAAGTTCAGTGGACTTATCCAGAAAGGTTCTCAAATGTTATTCTACGGTTGGGAGGGATGCACTCTCTAATGAGCTTCATTGGATCTATCGGAGCACTGATGGCTGATACGGTCTGTCAGATATAATGTCCTCTGTGTTTGGCGGTGTGTCGAAAATGCTCACTGGAAAAAAGTTTCCCCAAGATTGAATAGTATAGAAGATATACCAGTGCTTGTAAACTGGCAGCCATCTTGGATTTCTAGATGACATCATCAGTAATATGAACTTTGATCTGATACAGATAGATGTGTCTCCAAAATACCATTGATAGACACCTTCACGACTAATTTGGAGTAAATAGTTAAGGAGATATGCCAGTTTTAGTGTTACGGCAGCCATCTTGGCAGCCATGTTGGAAATTACCTTATGTAATACGATATTAACATAATACTTAGTTCTAATGGATAGCTTGCCCCCTAAAACCTAGGTATAGAGACAAAAATCACCTTCCTAGGGTGAATAGTTAGGGAGTTATGATCATTTATAGGTAATGGCGGCCATCTTGGATGCCATCTTGAATTTCTCAAATTGCTCAAGGGTGACAACATGTCATCAAGCAGTTCTGAAAATAGAGACCTTGGCTACCAAAATCAACAGTAAAAAAACTTAATACAACAATGCAGGGTTAACCCTCTCTGCTCCCGGACTAATGTTGTTCAAACTTGGCACTCAGATAAAGAATGAGGCCTTAGATATGCATGTCATTTTGTTTTTGAGATCAAGTCCAATATAACTGATGGAGGCCATTTTATTACTTAAACGTATCCCCATCCATTTCTCAGACTTGTATGGTCCGATTATGTTCAAACATGGCAAAGGCACAGCACACAATAGCATTCACTTGCACCTAACTTTATTTTGCGATCTGATCAAAGATGGCTGACTGGTAGACTGTCAGAAATGTTAGTTGAAAATAAATATGGGCTAGCCCTTTAACTCCGTCCAGCAAAATTACTAAAACAATGGGGGAGATGACATTTTATGTCTTTTTTCCTTGTTTTTCTTCGGTGTCCCAAGCTCTTACCGCTCTTACAATTTAGTGTCCCAAGCTCGGCTTGATAAATTTCATGTTTCTGATCATTTCCTCAACCTCATCTTAAATACTTCTATTCTCTCATCTGATTTTTCTGACTATCGGTGTCCCTAGCTCTTACGGTTTCATAAGATTTTTTGTCATGCGGTTTCAACTACCACTTGTTAGGGTGGTGAGCCCTTATTGGAAGTTCAATACAGTACAGTACTTCTTCAAAATGAATTATTTGTTACTTCTTTTCGAAACGTTTGGGCGTACTACAATGCAATGAGTCAGGAGTTCTCTTGTCGATGTCAGTGTTGGGATAACGTTAAAGCTCAAATTTGGGTTTTTCCCAAAAAATTTCAATTCTAGAACTCGGGTCATGATATTCATGTAAACCTGGTTAAGACACAAATTCGTCACTTGCAAAAGTGTCTTCTGATGATGATGAGCAGCAGCAAATGTTATATCAAAAGAAAGCCCTTTTGATTGAATAATTATTAATGAAGCTTTTGAAAGGTGCACTCCTTCGGATGAGAATGGCTCACTTGTAACACCTGAATACAAAATATAAGAACACAAATTGTCCTTGCATTCTGCTGATGAAGGGTTTTGATTGACCGAGTGACATGAAGCAACTGTTAAGAATTTATTTTCTCACCTACCCTTCTCAGAACACTTCCCCAGGTCGTGTACATTAATTTACTGCTTCGTTACCTACAATTACTGAAGGCCATAAATTGACTGTTGAAGTTGAAATAACTCTAGCTGAACTTACCAGTGTTTTACAAACCTTGCCCACCAACAACGCACCTGGATTAGATGTTTTTCCAGTCGAATTCTGCAGCACCTTTTGGGATCCGCTGCATTCACTTTATTAACCATTTTTTTTTTTTCAGAAAGATTACAATCAGTGAACTTCCCTTGAGCTGCAGACATGCTATTATTCCTTAATCCTTCGACCGCCTCCTTTCTGGTCTTACATCCTCTGCCCTTTCCGTGCTTTGTCCCCCCCAGGTTTCTGCAGGGCTCACATGATCCACCATCATCCACCACAACCCCTTCTGGTGAAACTACCTAAATCCAGGATCACTGTTCACCTCCAGTCATTTGTTCCTCTTGTTTTTTACCATCAACTTCCACATCCTCTTCCATCTCATTCGTCCCTCCAGGTCTTCGACAGAGCTGTTCACCACCATCTCAGATCGTCCCCAATCCAAAAACCATGATCTTTTCTACCCTTATTAACTCCACCCAATTCACTCCTTCTTCCAATTTTCCAGTTTTTCCTCCTTGGAGTTTCCTTCTGTATCTATCTTGTCCACCTCATGCATTCTCTGTATTCATCTTGTCCACCCCATGCATGCGTGATTTCCATCCTATTTTTGTCTGCTATGTCCTGATCTGTTCAGTGTACTAGCTCTTCCATGAGCCTCGACGAGGTATACATAAAAAAATACCAAAAAAAGTTAACCTTCAACTTGTTGATAACCGGTGCCAATCTCTTTACTTTGTGTTGATTATAAAATCCTGGCCAAGTTACTCGCCAACCGCTTAAAGACTCTAATTGGACACATTGTATCTCCCAACCAGTCCTTTTCTACTCCCTGTAGATCGATATTTAATAATATGTTTTGTGTTTGTGATTTAATTTAAATCTGTCATTGTCAGGATGTGTTAACACTGGGCTGATTTTTCTTGATCAATAAAAGGCTTTTGATAGTGTTGACCATTCATATGTATTTGAAGGCTTGAAGGGGTTTGGATTTGGTTCTTTCTTTATTTCATCCATTAAATTGTTGTATCATAATAGTTTTGGTTTGGTAAACGTTAATAACTGTTTGTGTTTACCTTTTCCTGCTCACCGAGATATTAGGCAAGGTTGCCCTCTCCCTGGTGCCTGTATTCTCTTTCTCTTGAACCCTTGCTGCTACATTTGCGCCACAAGTTTTATGGGGTATCTTTTTTAGTGCTACCTTTTGGTAATCCTGTTAAGGTGTTTGCACATGCTGATGATGTCTGTCGTTGTTAACACGTAGTCAGACATTGCTGCCCTTACAAGTGTTCTGCATGAATTCAATATTGCACCTTCTGCTGCTGTTAATTGGGGAAAGAGTGAAGCTTTGTGCCCTGGTCCTTCAGGTTAATTTATCCTACCTTCTCTGCCTAATGCCTCGCAGTGGAGGTATGATGGTGCTAAGCATCTCAGTATTTTTCTTGGTAATGAGACCTTCTATTTAAAGAACTGGGATCAGTTAGTAGATCAAATCTCTCACACCCTTAGTCGTTGGAAAAGATTGTCCATATTATTTATTGTCTTACAGAGGTAAAGTGCTAATAATTTGGCTGCTTCCAAACTCTGGCATAGGATGGCTGTTTTACAACACCCTAAATCACTTATAATTATTTTTTTTCTGGAATGGCATGCACAGGCGTCGAGCAGATTTTCTTGCTTTCAAGTTGCGTCAAGTTTTGCATTAAAGAAGTCCTGTCTTGGAGGCCCCTTGCTTCTTGCTTGTTGCAACAAGCTGGCAAGCTCAGGTGTGGCCATGAGCTCTTTTCCCTTGATCTGCAGTGAGTTGACATCTCCTTGCTGCCTTCCTTCTAACAGAGTCTCTTGAATGCCAGTCAGTGTTTCATTCCAGTACAAAGTAAGGATTCATACATATTTCGTAACCTTATGTGTGGACGTGTTTTTTTGTACAACAACCTGTTTCAGCATGACTGCCAAAGTGGGTCCCTTATGCAATCCTTTATTACCCCACGCACACGAAGCGAAAAGCAGGGTTAAGCAATAGGTTCGCTTCTGTCCGCTCGTCTGTCCACAAACGTCAGTTTATGATCGAGGAACAACACAATTTAAATGGAATGATATATTTTGAACACGAATTGGAATATGAACCCGCGGTTAAAAAGTACTTTGGCTCGTCTCGATCGTGCATGGGCAGAGACGAGTGAGGTTTTTATTTTTTTCTACTCTGTCTGCCTGTCTGACAGTCAAACAAAATTGAAAATCATTCCAAACAGGAAACTTACTGTTTTTAAGGACGTCACGCACACAAACAGGCACATATAACTAATGTAACGTGTTAGATAAGGTGGTGTAATAGCCACTGCATCAATGGCGGTAAGCTTCCAGAACTAATTTTTTTATACGATCTTCATAATCTTTATTTTTTAAAAATTTAATTATACACTTGAACACTGTAGAACACAAATCGCCTTCTGATCGCTTTCAAAACCCACCAGTTTTGCAGAAATTGGACATTAAATATGGGTGGCGTGTAAGGCTGCATCAATGGCACAAAACTTCTGGATTTTTATGCCTCTGCTGACTCAGTCACTGGAGGATTATTTTTTTAGGGTTCAACGTACGTCCGTCCATGTTGATTTTCTCTGTTTTCTCTGCAACCGCTAATCCAATTGACATGGACTTTTCACCATAAGTACAACTACTAATGCAGGATGTTATAATGATAATTATGACGTCATAGGTCATGTGGTGTGGCAGCCATGTTGTAAAAAAAAAAAAGGAAAAATTTGGACCTCCGCATATCTGAAACTGCTCCGTGGAAAAATTTGAAACTTGGCACATAGCAAGTACTCCTCATGGGGAATAAGTGTGACCTTTGATGATGTCAGAGGTGACTTCGTGATGACGTCATAATTGCATATGCCGTGTTGACGTCATCGAACGCTTTCTTCGATCAGTATGAAAATTTTTGAAGGCCATCGAGGGACAAATTTGAATGGTGAAAAAATTGATGACGTCATCGTTCAAGTGGTTAGGCAGAGCGAACCCCTCAAACTATGATTTTGTTTTTTGACATAAAAACCTTCAAAAATCTTCTTCTCCGAAACCGCTGAACAGATCGAAGTGAAACTTTACACTATAAAGTCAGTATAGTTATTGTTGCGGACCGGGGGTTGGGTGAGAAGACCACTGGGTGGGGGAAGCTATCTCGACTCCCACCAGACTCCCCGGAATTGT
>CM068964.1:26442963-26479380 GCA_035128595.1 Eptatretus atami
CACATTCCGTACAGTGCCCATAGATCCGCCATTACGCATGTGGACAGCGCTCGTGTTTGCCCAATTCTGCTCTCGTGTGTACGGGGTGAAACCCGATCGATATAATTAGTCCAGAAATGGGTTGAAAAGTACGTGCTGCCCATATCACGCACAACGTGGCGGGGTATTGTCTTTCTATTATCGGCCTCGGTACGCGTTCCGTGCAGCGTGGGCGTCATGCTGGGCTGTGTTTTCCTGTTTTGTGGAAACACGCATCGGTGAATTACCTGCTGCGGTGCGTTGGGCAGGTTGTGTTTTGTTACGGAGGGGTGTGGGTGTATGTCCTGCTTGGCCTTTGCTGAGGACATCTCTTCACAGCGCAGGGTGCACGTGGCTCAGATTTACCTCAGGAATAATTATTCGAAAATTATAATCAGAAAAGAAGAGTAGAAATGAAATGAAGAAGAAATGATGTAAGCAAACCTAGCTATGAAGATCATCGCAACGCACGTCCTGTTGTCCCACTAGACAAAAGGAAGGGACTATCTACACGTATAATAATGGAATAACTGTCTTGGGACCACTATCTGTTGTATGCATGCAGTTCCGAGAACGCAACAATATATTTAAATGGAATGATATATTTTTAAACCTGTAAAGTTTACAGGTATGATCAGCTGTCCATGAGAAAGAAAAAGTTCTCCACGATTGCATCACAAGGTACATAGTTTGGCAGCAATGAATGTTTTGAATGAGTAAACTTTAAAAACTTTCTTCTCCAGAACGGCTTGACAGATCGAGGGGAAACTTCACCCACATATTCCCCAAACGTTGGGGATACCAGGGTGTTCACGAATAATTAATAGGTCACATGGTCTGGCAGCATATTTAATTGAATGAAAATCTTTATAAAATTCTTTCTCTTGAACTGCTTCATCAATCGACATGAAATGTCACAATTATGATCTAGTAGTCATGGGGAATAAATATTTTAAACTTCATACTGATCGGACACATAGTTTGGCAGTGAGAATTATTTAATCTTCTGAAACTGGGTTCAGGGATTTAAATCAAACTTGGTACAAGTATGTATAATGATGTAATAATGTTGGTGGAGGCACATCTGGCGACGTTGCGATGTTGAAGAGTGCCCTTCTAGTTTTTATATGACTTTTAAAATCATTATTTTATTTCAATGGAAACATATACCTGAACACTGTATTGAGTATGGTGTTCCATGAACTCTCAAGTTGAGCCTGGTTTCTTCCTCGTCAGAGACTCTGGATGGCAGACTCCAAATTGGATTTTGGAAGCTTCCAATGTTAGGTCAGCTTTTGCATTCAATTGTTAGTGTTTAAGTTTTTATTGTGTTCAACAGCCGATATTGATCTCCACAAAGCATTCGATTCAGTGAATTGGGGTGCCCTCTGGAGGATCCTCAGTCTTCATGGGGGAGGTAGCAACAGAGCTGATAAATCTTATGTCTGAACTATACTCTGGTCCTGAGATCGCTGTTAGATGCGGTGATACCATCTCCGACTTATTTCCAGTTATTACTGGAGTTCGTCAGGGGTGTGTACTGGCCTCCACATTTTTCAGTGCTTGTATGGACTAGATTCTCGGGAGGATGTCAAAGAGATCTAGCTATGTTGCATCATTTGGGAATGTCAAGGTCTCTGACCTTGATTTCTCAGATGATGCAGTCATCTTTGTGGAGATTCTAGACATCCTTATGGGGCCCATAAGGTGCTGAATGAGATTATGGGTTCTCCTGGGTCAAGACGAAGATCAAGAAAAAAAATCTTTGATGCTGCTATCTTGGCTACCTGTTTGTGGTGGGGATGTTGAGCTCACAGAAAGATTCACTTACCTTGGCAGTGATATTCCTGTCTCTGCATGTTGTGAGCAAGAAGTCTAGAGATATCTTGGTCAGGCATGTGTAGTCATGGATTCACTGGATCATGGGGTGTGGCACTGTCGGTACCTATGCAGGAGGATGAAGGTCTGAGTCTTTAAGTCCTTGATGTTTCCCGTCTTGCTCTCTGGAAGTAAGACTTGGACTCTGACCAAGGATCTGAGACAAAGACCTAACTCCTTTGGTACCAGGTCTCATCGGAGAATCATTAGCGATTGCTGGTCGGACTTTGTGTCTAACGAGTGTTTGCTGAGAGAGACTCAGATGATATTTGTTGCCTGTACAATCTGTGAGCATCAGTTGCAGTTGTTTGGACATGTGTCTCATTATCCTGACGCTGATCCTGCTCTCCAGTTTATCTCAGTGAGGGAGCCTCATGAGAGGAGGAGGCCAACAGGCTGACCACGTGCTTTGTGGTTGCAGCAGGTTGATCGGTATCTCAGGGTGATGGGGATGGGGATGGACATCTGCCTGGGGGATGGCCGGAGGAGGCACCTTGAGTACCGAGCAGTGGAAAGTAGATGAGGTGACATGTTGCTCTGGCACATGCTCCCATGCCTGACCTGACCACAGGCGACCAGGCCAGAGGTCTACAGGGAAGTCCCAAAGGGCATGCCATACAGTTTCGCCACCTGTACACGAAGGTCGAGGACACTGGATGGAAGTATTCAAGTGCCTTTAGTCCAGAAACATCCAGACCGGAAGACACTCATGGGCAGCCTGCCATGCGACGTCCTTTTGGTCGTTAACGAGACAGGGAGCTGAAACATTTCTCCAAATCTTTTCTGCGGAACGTACCATGGGAGGGCACTTGTGAAGGAGACACACATCCCGCAGCACCTCCCTGGGGCACAGGTGTTCCAGGACCTGTGACAACCATCAGTACCACCCTGGGGCACAGGTGTTCCAGGACCTGTAACATCCACCAGCGGTTTGGCTTGCAGGCCAACAGGCTCTGCTCCTGAGCAAACCCCTCAAACATCCGTAAATGCCACGAATACGTCCCGGAGAAGGGATGAGACTGCGGGAGGAACCTCCCTTCCAGCCGTCTAAGGGGCAACCCCAAGAAAAAAAAATTCCCACGCCAGAAGGTGACCAGAGTTCTCTGCCTCAATTAACTCCATAAGAGTACATGTAAATGTGTGGGGTAATAATAAGTAAAAGGATGGAATTTGAATCTACAACCCTCAATTCAACCACTCACTCACTGACCCACTTAACCAAACAACTCGTCCTCAAACCAACTTTTTCTCACAGAAACAAATTAATAATCTTCAAACGAAACTGGAAAGAAGGAACTTGAACTCAAACTATGAAGAGTGGTGCATCTCCTCATTCATAACGCTGACCCGGTGGGCAAACATTCGTGTCTGTACCCGTTGTAACGTTGTGGAGTGTTGGATGGGATTCTAATTTGGTTACAGGGAAGGTTTTTTTTTTCCCCTTCACCTGCAGTCTGCTCAGGTGTGCGGTGAATAAGCTCATCACTTGCAGGAAAACTCGGAACGTTTCAGTTGTGTGACATTGCTCTCATGAATAAAAATAATGGACACTCAGGCAGGGGTTAAGGAGGCAGGTGCAAGTCCCCTTGCGGAGTGAAGGGGTATGCTCCTTGTGAGGCTTGGGGTGACAGTTTAAATAGACTATGAGGAATATTGATTATTTAAATAGACTATGAGGTTTTAAGTATTTAAATATGTCCGAGATTGTTTCCAGAGCTCATCTTCATTTCACACTGTATCTGTGTGTGGATAGGTCATCAGCGTCATGGTAATTGGCATCACGACCGAAATAAACTAAAATACTGAGAATACGGGACAAATGATGTCCCAGGAAGATAATAAATGGGACGTAGTGACACTTCGGTGTAAATTATGGGTATGGGATTTACGGATTATCAAAGTGGTTCTGCCTACTGGTAATATCTCACGTAGTCTTCACAAAAGACATCGAGAGATCCTTAATGTCCACCAACGACCAGGGTGATGCTTCACGTCCTTCCCATGGAGGGTGCATCAATCGATGCCTCTCTCTGCGTGTGAAACACCAGGACGACAGTTTATAGCTGGGTCGGGATTCAAACCCAGGCGAGACAACTCAGAGACGAGTGTGCATGGCTACCATGCCTTCCTCCATCAACCTTGCAAATCGCTATAAAATATGTTATTAAATTTCCACTGTACAGTTTTCTGAAATAACAGAATCTCACAAATTAATTGATGATCACTTTCGATGAGATGTGTTCACTCCAACACTCGCCTCTAAGCTGTCTAGCCTGGGTTTGAATCCCGACCCGGCTATAAATAGTCATCACATTATTTCACACGTAAGGTGATTCATCAATGTGTGTGCCGTCCCTCAGAGAGACGTTAAACAGTGTCCCGTATGCCAGCATTAGTTGGTGCATGATAAAGACCCCAAGGTATCCTTCATGAAGTGTAGGCGAGCTATCACTGGCACCCAAAACAAATTCCAAATTCTTGCCTTAACTCCTGCTGCAAAGGCAATGGCCAAACTACCCACTATAACCCTTGCTCAGGAAGCTGCCTTCAAGTGGTAGAGAAGAGAGAGAGAGAAGAGAGAGAGAGAGAGGAGAGGAAGAGAGAGAGAGACACAGAGAGAGAGACACAGAGAAGAAGAGACAGAGAGAGAGAGACACAGAGAGAGAGAGAGAGACACAGAGAGAGAGGAGAGACACAGAGAGAGAGAGAGAGAGAGAGAGAGAGAGAGAGAGAGAAGAGACGAGAGAGAGACAGAAGAGACAGAGAAGAGAGACACAGAGAGAGAGAGAAGAGAGAGAGAGAGAGACACACAGAGAGAAGAGAGACACAGAGAGAGAGAGAGACACACAGAGAGAGAGAGAGAGAGGGAGAGAGACACAGAGACACAGAGACACAGAGAGACAGAGAGAGAGACAGAGAGACAGAGAAAGAGACAGAGAGAAGAGAGAGAGAGAGAGAGGAGAGAGAGAGAGAGAAGAAGAGAGAGAGAGAGGAGAGAATGTTGATTCAGCTGCAAGAGCTGATTCAAAACTGCAATGAAACCAAAGATTTCATATTGAGCTCGCTTTTCCTTCTTTATGGCACAATCTTCCTGAACCACAAAATGGCTGTGCACCTGCTGATTCCCCCAAAAATCTTAAATTATTTTATTCTTTCAGCATATCATGTCATTTATATCAATAAAAAGGAATAAATTCCCGTGTGAGGCAAGTGTGAAAAAGTCCTGACTCAACCCGAACCCTAAACCCAATAACCAGTATTCGAACCCAAGGATCTCATTGCTAATTGATTATTATCAACCCCAAGAACCGTTACTTGATCCCAAGGATAAAAAATACTCTTCCTGAACCACCAAATCCCCTTAACAACAAACCGACCAGCTTACTTCCAATCATCAGCAAAGTCATGGAATCCATCATCACAATTTATATGAAATCCTTCAATTTCTCCAACAACCTCATCTCTGATCAATAATTTGGCTTCAGACCAGGTCACTCTACCTTGGACATGCTGCTACAATGGATGGGGGTCCTCAATGTCTGACATGAGATCAGGGCCGTCTCTCTGGACATATCTTGTATTTTTGATACAGTGTGGCATCCTGCCTTACTCTCCAAACTATCTGCCTATCGCAGCCAAGGCCAACTCCACACATGGATTACTGACTTCCTCCACTCTCGTAGCCAACGTGTGGCACTCGACGGAACCCTTTCATCTCCTCTCCGTGTCAAGGCTGGAGTGCCCCAAGGCAGTGTTCTGGGCCCAGTCCTATTCCTGATCCTCATAAATGACTCTGGAAATCCTCTTTATCTATTTACTGAATCCACCCTCTGCCATGATATCTCTCATCCTGCAGACAGGCAAGCTGCAGCCTCTTCCCTCAATTCAGACCTTGACAAAATCACAAGATGATCAAACACTTGGAATATGTCTTTCATGCCTGACAATTCTCACACTCTCCCTATCTCTCCCACGAAGAAGCTAAGCCAATGGAACTATCATTTTCCCATCACAAACAGGTAGGTGGTCTTTGTCTTCCACCCCCTCCTTTTTGGTCTTGCAGCCTCTACTCTTTCCATGAAATTCCCAAGTTTCTGCAGGACACACATGGTCCACCATCAACCCCCCCCCCCCTCCCCTTCTGGTGAAACTACCTAAATCCAGGACCACTGCTCACCTCCACTCATTTGTTCTTCTTTTTCCCCACCTGTGGAATCAACTTCCATATTCTCTTCAATCTCATTCTTCCCTCCAGGTCATCGAGATAGCTGTTCATCACCATCTCAGATCATCCCCAATCTAAAACAATGATCTTTTCGACTCTCGTTAATCCTCACTCCTCATCTCCAACAGCCCTCCTCCTTCCAAATTTCAATTATTTCCTCCTAAGTTTTTTCTATATCCATCTTGTCCACCCCATGTGTAATCTCCTGCCCCCCTCCCCCATTCCTCCCCACACCAATTGTTTGTCCAAGTTCCCCTCTATCCGGCCCTCAACCCTGCTGCTGGTGTTTCCTCCTCCATCCCCTCTCTCCTGTTCCTTTTGTCATGCTATGTCCTGATCCGTTCAGTATACTAGTTTTTCACAAGCCGAGACTATGTATGCAAGAAAATACAATGACCATGCACCTGCTGATTCCCAAAATATCATCAATGGTTTATTTCAGCATATCATTTCAGTACCTCCATCATCATCATCATCATCATCATCATCATCATCATCGGGTGACCAAAGTCGGATATCTTTCTTAGCTTTCTCATCAAATAACTTTGAGGGTTACTAATTGTCGCCACTCCTATTTGTGTGGTTTGATGTCATGGTACCTTCCATTGGATGAGCAGCTAAAAAGCTTAAGAACCTCTATATGTCCTCTCAATGTGAGTACTCTCGTTCTCGCTCATACTTTTTGGTGTGCCTTGCTCGATTGGAACCTTACCACAAGCAAGGCTACCATTGGTCAGTATATCTCTCAGGGTCAGAGGAGCATAGGAGCTTCCCTGCCACAATCAAACTGAGAGTCATGATCGGGGAAGAACATATACACACTCATACAGGACAACCGGACGAGCAGCAGTGTGCCCTTGTAATTGCTTTTCAATCTCACTGTGAAATCCATTTATGGAACCCACAGGTTCCTCGGCAGCAAAAGGACGTGCTTTGGAGCCTTATCCCAACATCTACAGCCAGGGCTGAGTTTTCCATTTAAATACAAGAGCACACGGCAAAAATCGCTCACCTGTTGAACATCCACTCCCTGCAATTCCTGTCCTCTCTGTGCGGCGGCCTTATTGGAATGTCCGTATGCTCGCCTTTGATTCATGGCGTTTCATCACAATGTCCTTGTGTTACGCATATAATTAGCTTTTTTCAATTGAACCTTTTCCGTGGGAATAATTGGAGCTGATAAAGGACGAATAAGAAAAAGAATAACTTTATTTTCTGGGCCTTGTTTTGATATCTCTATCTCTATCTCTATCTCTATCTCTCTCTCATTGTAAATGTATAAAGTTTCTGACATCACACTCTGTGATTAGTTCTGAACATTATAAGGAAATGAGTCGTATAAAATGAAAGCCCAGTGAAGCGTTGCAAACAGGGACACAAACATTTATTGGCAAAGATGAAGGGAGTGTGATGTGTGTGGTTGGGTTTTTATCCTGAGGTTGTACCTTGCTTCGACCACAAGGCCTTGTTTAGCACTTTTATGAAACGGAGTCAGCACGAAAAATGCGCGAGAAGCAAATTTGCTCCTTTGTGCGTTATCACCTTGTGTGTCTGGGGCCCAGAAGCAGATGCCAGAGGGGGCCCATGAGAGCAGCAGGTGACACTGAAGGTCATTTGTTTCTCCTCTCCCTCCCGCACCTCCCTATATATACAGAGACCGAGGCACTGGATTTGTAAAGTCAACACCCATATAAAGATATATTGGATGTCTGTGTCCTTTCAGACAATGGGGAGGAATCCAGTGGAGCTCGATCGAAACCGTGACTCATCATGGTCATCACGAAGCCATCACCCCAATGTGGAGCTCATCAAAATGGTCATACCATCTGTGTACCTCAATTTCGAGGTCAGATATCGGTGGTTCAACATCTGGTGCAGTGCATGAAGATCGTCACCTTTTTGTACTCCAACACTTCCTACATACATTTTTAAACCATTCCTTAACTAGAACAGCCACTCGGTAGAACGCATACCTCTACCAGGCTGATTCGTTTACGTTTTTTATTCCACTGATCGCCCGGATCTGGATTCGGACCTGAACTAAAATTTAATAAGCTTGTTCTTGTCACCGAACCAACTCATCCACCAAGTTTTGTCTGAATCTGTCCATAATTTTTTGAGATATCCTCTTCACAAACAGACAGACAGACAGCAGGTGAAAACATAACCTCCATCCACCTTCGGTGGTGGATGTAACAACCGGTGCTAGAAACTGCAGGGGAAGGTTTTCTCGTGCATTGGAAATCCAATCTTGCTCTGATTTTGTTTCCGACCGGACAGTTTCACGTCCTCGATTCGGCTCCATCATTTTGTCTGTATTCTCAATGTCTCGTCACGTCTGCCATTTTGATTACATGACATAGAGACGCATTGATCCTTCATCTTGATTCCTGGAAGCAATGATTCCTAATGACTGAAAGTGCTTGTTCAACCTGGGATTTGGATCCAATCCAAACGGGTACCTACAAGCTTTATGCTTGTTGTGTGCAAGCCTCTGTCCATCATCTGGACAAACATGCTGCGTATTTTTCCAACCGACCAAACCTGGCACAGGCAGACACTTAGGAGGGTATCCAAGGTTACACAGGCAGACACTTAGGAGGGTATCCAAGGTACACAGGCAGACACTTAGGAGGGTATCCAAGGTACACAGACAGACACTTAGGAGGGTATCCAAGGTACACAGCAGACACTTAGGAGGGTATCCAAGGTACACAGGCAGACACTTAGGAGGGTATCCAAGGTACACAAGGCAGACACTTAGTGAGGGTATCCAAGGTACACAGACAGACAATTCCAAAGCTTCTTCGTCTTCCAACTGGGTGAACAATGATTGGTAACGTCAGCTTTCTCAAGGAAATAGTGCATTATTTATATATAATATATGAATTATTATTTTCACAAACGACTACACGACTACTTTAACTCCCCATTTATTCTCGGCTTCTTGTGGCATCGGCCAGGGAACGTTTTTTGTACAATTGTACCAAGTCTTTCACGAACCGGCTGAAAACGCCTGCCGTTCGATTTAAGATGATTTTGGCAGAAATGGGTAATTTGCTCAGGGGTGCCGGAGATAACTCACCCACTCTTTGTCAAGGACAAAGTGGGATCTTTAACGTCCACCAACTAATGCAAGCAGACGGGACACCCGGCTTAACATCCGTCCAATGGACAAAGCATTTTGTGATGCAATGGTCCATCTTCTTGTTGTTGTTGTTGTTGTTGTTATTATTATAATTATTGTTACTATTATTATTTTGTATGCGGCTTGTGGCTGCTGGTTGCATCATTGCTGGGAGCGTGGCTGTGCTGTTACCAGTAAGCTGGTACTCATTTTGCCCGACCTCGGAAGGATGACAGACTGAGTCAACCCAGCTGGTGTTATTTAACGGAAAACAGGGCCTCAAAATCAAGACCCCTGAGATATTAAGCTACACTCCGCAACATCTTATGGGATAGAGTATTCCTTTTGTGGAGGAAATGTTGGCGTCCAACTCTTATGGATAGAGTATTCCTTTTGTGGGAGAAAGTTGGCGTCCAACTCTTATGGGATAGAGTATTCCTTTTGTGGGAGAAAGTTGACGTCCAACTCTTATGGGATAGAGTATTCCTTTTGTGGAGAAAGTTGACGTCCAACTCTTATGGGATAGAGTATTCCTTTTGTGGAGAAAGTTGGCGTCCAACTCTTATGGGATAGAGTATTCCTTTTGTGGGAGAAAGTTGCGTCCAACTCTTATGGGATAGAGTATTCCTTTTGTGGAGAAAGTGGCGTCCAACATCTTATTGGGATAGAGTATTCCTTTTGTGGGAGAAAGTTGACGTCCAACACCGGGAATCTCCTGTTGTCGTTCTTTGCAAAGGATGAAAACTTTTAGTGAGCGGATTGCTCAGATTCACTACTTCTCAACACGACGTGGATCTCTTTTTCTCTTTGAAATTCACACAATCTCATAAATGACCCTTTTAAAACCTCCCCCAAAATCCCATCCATTTATACAATTACTCTGCTCACCTTTTCCCACGTTGTGGATCTGCAATTGAGATTTCGCTTCTGAATATGAAAATATTGCGAGATCGGAAAATTGATTGATTGATACGTCTAATTAATGGAAGCAATTTATCATACTCGATGGGTTCCCACGTATTGTCGCCAATTGAGTGAAGCTGGGACATCCTCGAACCTGATTGGCGTGGATATAAGAGCCATCATTAACAGGATTAACATTAACAGAACAGGATGATGCACCAAGTCTATTGCTTTGATAACATAGTGGTGAAACCTCATTATTTTAACGTACCATTCTGAGTCGAGAGTGTGGATCATTTTCCGTGAAATGATGGAATTAAACCAAACAAGCTCGAATGAGCCAAGATCCTCGTCCTCTTAATGATGACGTCATAAAAACGAATATGACGTCATTGTGATGTATCAGGTTTGCGATAAATTATTATCTGTGCTAATGCCCGTCTTGATTCCCGCAAACAGAATTCAAAAAGCTTGCCTAGTTTGAGATAATTTTTTAGGCGATTTCCATTAGCGGAGATATTGTGACGTCATAACTTTTTTTCTAGGAGGAATTTTCAAAATCGGAGATGGTTACTGTCTGCGCAGGGTATTTTTACATATATATGCCAAGTTTCAGGAAGTTTCGATGAAAACTGTAGGCTGTGAAACAAAAAAGTCCACAAGAACAACAACGTGAGTAAGACTTAGAGATCCTCCACGAGGATCTAAAAACACCAAGTCAGGTAGGGGAGAGGGGGGTGGCTGTGCTGATGTGGCCAACAACACGATGATCCAAAAGTAGCGCACTGACCTTTGAACCGTCTAGTCTGGGTTCGACTGCAAACTGTCACAGGACAGGGGGCTGCATCACGAAGTACGCCATCCCGTGGATGTAATTAAGCCGAGTGTCCCGTCTGCTTGCATTCGTTGATGGGTGTTTAAAATCTCATGGTGTCTTTCCCGAAGAGTAGGCAAATTATCTCCAGCATCCTGAACAAATGACAAATTCCTGCCCAAACCAGCTCCAGTTGAACGTCAGGCCTCGCCAGCAGGTTCGTGAAAGATTTGGGACAAAAACTTTCTCCGGCCGACCGAAAAAAGAATTTGGGGCCGTTTAATAAGCTGGGATTTTTGTGTTTACCTGATAGTATTCGCACCTGGTTTGTGATCCGAGGATCCCAGGTTCAAATCCCTCATCCACAATGCATTTGTCCAATCCACTAATGTTCTTGTCATTCCTGTGATTCACGTACAAGTTCCTCCGTGAGCCCGACATAAATGCTAAAAGTGAAAACATTTTTTAATCCCGGGGAATGCTCAAACTGGTGAAAGCTGCGCTTGGTTGGGAAAATAGGGCAATTCATCCTGGTATTGTTTGTGCTGAGAAAGTGCATGTTCGAGGTGTGCACCCCTGGTAGCCTCTACTTAAAGCGAAGTGAAAGAAAGGGTCATCATCATTTCCGATGCAGAACGTTGCTGCGGGTTCGTATCATTTGCTGGAGAGCGCAGCTGTGCTGCTGATGCAATACCCTCCTGTAGGTTAGAGTAGGAATTTGTCATTTGTTGAGGTCGCCGGTTGTAACTTGCCAACTCTTCGTGAAAGACACCGTGGAATCTTTCACAACGCCAGAATGAGTTTATAGCTGGGTCGGGATTCGAATCCAGGCTCGACGGTGAGTGTGCAAACTTCTTGGTCATCCTGCCAACCCAAAGAAGGGGTGATTTACAGCTTTGGTATAAACCCTAGCGATCAGCCTATCACTATGTACAAACTGCAAGGTTCACCAGGGCATTTCCAGGGATTTCTTCTCTGGCAGGCAGTCACAAGACACATTTTGTCCAAATTCTTTTATCACTTATCTTACCTGAAACATATGGCACACAACTGGATTCCAGCTATGGCCACCCGATAATGCTGCGCTTTTCTCCCGGGTACTATTTCTTAAGGCTTGATGGTATGATCTTATACAAACTTGATCTCTTAACTCACCAAATATCCACACAACAGGCCAGGAACTCACAAAAGTGTAATGTCACAAATCTTGCAAATGCATGTGTGCACAGGATTGTTAAATTTCGGCCTACCTTCCTCAGCACCCTATATGATGTAATCATGTAATTTAAACATTTTCTCAGTTGGACTGTATTTTACAAGGAACGTTCACGTAGGAGGCAATCATGCCTGCACTACATCAACACCACATTAACCCAATCTGTAATCAGTTTATCGACTTCTGTGGGTGGTGGGGAGGAGAAAGAGTGAGAGAACAGTGGGGAAAAGACAGACGTCATTATATAGCTATATATATATATATAGATGTATAGATGTATATATGTGTTTTTTGTTTGTGTGTTATATATACATATGATATATACATGTATATATATATATACTGTATATATTATATATATATATATATACATACAAATATTTATTTATTTGTGTGTACATATATATATATTAATATAATATATATATATACCTGTATATATACATATATGTATGGATTCCTCCATTCTCTTCACATCCCCCATCACAATCTAAGAATATAAACGTGAATTTGTATTATATATATATATATATATATATATATTATATATATTATATATATATGAGACCAAGGAACTTCTGAAGAAGTCAGACATAAAGTGGTGGAGAAGCACCATTCTGGAGAGGGTTACAAGAATATTTCAAGTCACTCATTATCCTTTGAGTATTGTGAAATCCATCATTAAGAAGTGGAAGACATATCATATGACCCAAACTCAAACCAGATCAGAGAGCCCATCCAAACTCAGCAGCCGGGCAAGCAGGAAATTGGTTTGGGATGACACTGTAAATCCAACAATGGCTTTGAAAGATCTGCAAGGCTCTATGTTTGAGATGGGAGTCAGTGTTCATCAATCAATAATATCCTGTTCCCTTCACAAAGCTGATCTCTATGGAGAGGTGACAAGAACTAAGCCATTATTGAAAAAAGACACATCTAAAAGCTCGTGTGGAGTTTGCAAAAAACATCTTAATGATATTGCAGGCATGTGGAGAAAAGTTTTGTGGTCATACAAGACAAAAATTGAACTTTTTGTCTAAATTCAAAGCGTTACTTCTGGAGGAAGCCGAATACTGCACATCACCCAATCAACACCATCCCCACTGTCAAGCATGGTGGTGGCAGCATCATGTTATGGGGCTGCTTTTCATCAGCAGGGACAGGCAAGCTTGTCAGGATAGAAGGGAAAATGGATAGTACAAAGTACAGGAGAATCCTTGATAAAAAAAAAACCTGCTTGAGTCAGCCATGAATCTGAAACTGGGTCGGAGATTCACATTTCAGCAGGACAATGATCTGAAGCACAAAGCTAAAGCCACACTGAAGTGGCTGAATAAGAATAACATAAATGTTCTTGAGTGGTCCAATCAAAGTCCTCACTTGACCTCAATTGAACATTTATAACAAGACTTGAATATTGCAGTCCATCGACGATCCCCATCAAACTTGGCAGAACTATAGAAATTTTCCCGTGAAGAATGGGTAACTACTTCACCGTCTCACTGTGCAAAGCTGGCAGTAATCGACCCAAAAAGACTCATAGCAGTCATTGCTGCAAAAGGTGCTTCCACCAAGTACTGAACTAAGGGGCTGAATACTTTTACAACCAGTGAATTTTGATTTGTATGTTTTTTTTACAGGTATTCCTGACATGTAACCTCCTTCAACTATAACAATGTTTCGTTTGATCTTTTCAGTTATGAATAAAACAGTTCATTTGGAAAAATTGTTTCTACATAATTCATTATTCATGTAAATGTGGCATTATTGGTAGGGGGTGAATACTTTTGCAGGCCACTGTGTATATTTATTTATTTGTTTATATTTGTTTCAAAAACTTAAAAAACTACTGAACCAAATCCAACCAAATGTTGCATGTTGCCGAAGAGTAGCCCAACTATGGTTTCTGTCTTGGTTGCATATCTGTGGGAGGGGTTCAAGGTTGGGGGAACGACTCCCATTTCTCTCTGTAAATATGTATCGTTCCGCGCTCCCATTGGTAGCCGGTATTACAAATAATCTGTCATCTTGGAAAGAAAGTTTAAACAACTGAACAATATGTATTACAGTGATGTTGAAATCTGAGTGAGAATAACTCGAAGTTTTCAAAATGTTTCATTTCACTCATTCTAATTCGAGGTTCAAACCAAATAATCCATCATGGATTAACGTTTTTGATAGATAATCGTGCTATGCCTAGATATCTCTCAATGGTGAAGAATCACTTGGAAATTAAAAAAAAAAATCATCGTGTCCGGATTCGGATCTTTACCAAAATCAAATCAGTTCGTCCTTGTCATACACCCAACCTGTCCATACGCCCACCAAGTTTTGTCCGAATCCGTCCATAACTGTTTGAGATATCCTGCTCACAGACAGACAGACACAGACAGACAGTGGTGAAAACATAACCTCTGCCCACCTTCGGTGACAGAGGTAATAATTGCTTGGATTTCAAAATGGAAAAAAATCTCATCTCGGGGTTTGGTGGTGGATGGCGGGGGAAATGAACACACATTCCAACCGAGAGCGCATTCACCTTTTGACAAGACCTTCTCACAGACATCACAATTACTACACCTGCATACAATCAATCACCCATCCTCTCCTCTTCTTTACTCGCAGATTAATGGCCCCTGGTCCTGTCACTGTCCGTTCTGCTTAAAAACTCTTCATTTATTTTGTCTGTACTCTGCATTATCTGAAACATCTCCACCATATCCCCTCGTAATAACCTCCTTTCTCATGTACAAAGTCCTATCTCTTTCAACCGCTGCTCACAGCTTAGTCTAGGTCGGCCCGGAATCGATGTCGTCGCCCGATGCTGGACTCTTTCTACGACAGCTTAGGTCATTCCTCTCACAGCATTGAGCACTGCCATGGGTGATGGAGGAGTCTTTTGTTTTTGGAGCATTTGGTTTTCATCTTTCAAGGACACCAAATCAAAATATGCAGCAAACATTTAGGTCAGAATCTTATTCCATAGCTCATGGACTTTCTTGGTCTTTCGCTTCTCTGGGGGCCTCCAAATGAACCTCATTTACATTTAAAGATTGTTTGAGGATCGATTTGTTTGATATGTTACTTTGTATCGTCAGATAAGCATTTAGCTGGGATACAAATATTCAGTAATTGCATTGCGATTCCTGTTGAGGCTGCAGAAACAGCAACAAGTTAAATAAATCGCCTGCCTTGTCAGAACACAGATGTCACATGTCCAAGTAATTACCTGCGAGTTAAACATAAATTATTTTCTTCATTTACTCAGTCGACAGGTATTTTGGAAACACAAAGAGTCGTGTGAATTATTCATGTTCCATGCTATAAATGGCATACCCATAACCCAGTGGCTCCGCCGTTTGCTGGAAGAGAGCCACGCTGGCAGGTCGTACCTGGTGGAATAAGCTGGAAACCCAGGCGTTGGAAGACCCAGAAGGACTCCCAGACGTGCTTTGATTCAGCGCTTCGTTGGCAATTGACGATGCTTGATGTTTCTTAGTTGGGAAACTCGATAAGAATCATGTATCGTTTACACTTCACAAGCATTGGACCTCAAAGTCATTTTTTATTTATTTATTCCTATTAGGGGGCCCGTTGGTCCATTGGACAAAATTTTCATTGGTCCTCACGGCCTTGAGAATTTTTGCTCGTCTGAACAAAAATAATAGGTTTCCCAGCCTGGAAGCCTTGGAACCTTAATAATAATAATAATAAAAAATTGGAGGCCTTTCGGGGTCTTGGTGGTCTTAAGGGTAAGGGGGGGGGGCGTCTTAAATGCAGTCTAAAAGGTCAAAAGGTAGATTCCAATAGTATGTAATTAATAGACACAAAAACCATGCCACACACACACACACAATAGTAAAGGCAGCCAGTAGCTGTTTGGCTGCATCATTTTCTGGAAGTACAGCTGTGCCCCTCTCCCAGTACACTGGTACTCATTTGGAAACCTCAGAAGGATGATAAGCTGAGTCAACCTCACTTGGTACAGTATGTTAATTCAGCAGCCAACAGGGCTCAAACTCAAGAACCCAAGGATCCCAAGCCAGCCACCCTAACCACTAAGCCAACACGAGGCTGAGGCTGTCAGCCCACCTGGTGTTGATTCAATGGTGAGACAGAGGCTTGAACTCAAGACCATAAGATCTCTAAGCCTGCCACCCTTACCAATAAGCCAATACCAGGCTTTCAAAGTCATGATATACCAGGCTTTCATGATCCTTGGTTATTCCAATGAAATGCCTTCCACTAACTGAGCACTTTAGTACATATTTGTTTGACAGTTTGTCACAAAGTGAAACTCACAAAAGAAAACTACATTTTGTGTGTGTGTGTGTGTGTGTGTGTCAGTGAGATTACCGACCAATTTGGTATGACGTCATTTGACCATAATCAAAACAAGACACATCCTTCCATGCAAGGTGAATGAGCAGTCCAGCGAACATCACTCCCACCAACACACCACCCGTGTAGCACTGTTACTGACTCCTTCCCCCCACACACTACAATTGCACAAGCCGACGTTCCTTTTGTAAACCCTCTTTATTTTAAATTGCCCCAGAGAATGAATTACAATTATAGCTGCACAAGAGGACAATTCATAGGCCCCACATCCTCTCAGACGTCTCTACACCTCTCAGCGCAGACATCCAATAATTGATTTTGAATGCTTTTCCTATCCTCTTATGAAATGAACCCATTATATAATGCCTGCTGAATTGCTGTGCTCAAGATGAGCCATTTTTACTGGATTAAAGTGTCTAAATTCCATTTAATGACGACCGTCCATACACGTCACTCGTTCGACAGATAGACCTTTGGTCGTGTTGCTGATTAGGCTCGGTATGGTGGATGTCATGGTTTAAATTGGCACCACTGACCATGTGTTCTATCCTCATGGAGTTATCTCTCAAAATGAGAGGCTGTGTATAGCAGAAAATTCGTTCATTCCACTCTGAATTCTTATCCGTCAATGCACAACGATGGAAGATGTACTACTGAGAACAAGCAGGTTTCGCTTTGTGGTGACTTACTCTTAACGGTTGGAGATCACATTGACATCATGTGACTCAAACTTAAAACTAATTAATAATGACACCCGTCTTGAAAATCACTGAAATACTCTGGAAGTGGGATGGCAAATCACTGAGTCATCACGTGGAGGTGCATGGAAGTGGGATGGGAAAATGGGATGTTGGTTGAGATGAAGGGTTAAAGGGTGTAGAAAGGTCTGTGAGTAGTTCTGTGTTTGGGGAAATAACACGACATCGCTGTGGCCGTCTCGAAGGACTGGAAATAAAGAGGGAGGGATTGGACAGGTACACTCAGGTGAACCTTTCAAAGCGGTTCCATCAATTATTCCGTGTCAAGGCCTCCTACATTGGGACAAATTCTCTCAAGTAAGAAGGTTTACGATAATCATCTTTATATTCTTCATTATTGTGTGCAAAGCCAGCTCAATGAGGCTAATGGAGTAAAATTAAAGATGAAAATAACACCAAAAAAATCTTGTTTATTCATGTCCTCATCCAGTGGTGTGTGCCGGTATTCTTTGCTGGACGTGAAAGATCCCATGGTGTTTTTTCATGAAGAGTAGGCGAGCTATCGCCGGTACCCTGAACAAATTACAAATTCCTACTCCAACGTACAGGGGGCACTGCATCAGAGGCACGGCCATGCTCCCAGCAATGATGGTTATGATCCGCAACCATGCACTGCAAGAATCCGGTAATGATGAAAGAAGAAGAATCCAGTGGTATCACACACACTGCAGATGTCATTGCAGATGTAGCACTGATTATGACGATGATGATGATGACACCGATGATGATGATGATGACGATGACACCGATGATGATGATGATGATGATGATGATGACACCGATGATCATGATGACAATGTTGAATCCTCCTCCCCCCCTCCTCTGTATATCCTTTTGTTCAGTTTAATGAACATTTCTCATTTGGAATTGCCAGGTTTTATATGTTGTCAGTCAGACAATCCTCAGGGAAAATGTTCAGGATAGTGAACGTGTAACAAAGACCGAGAGGGTTATACAGGTGGGGGGTATATTTCCATCTCATGACTATTCGTGCAATTGGATGTTTTTGTCTTTTCCGTGCGTGTGCATGTGCGTGTGCATGTGCATGTGCGTGTGCATGTGCGTGCGCGTGCGCATGTGCATGTGCGTGTGCGTGCGTGCGACTTTCTGTACCGTAACTTTTTTACAATTTGAGTTTTTGTCATCGCGATTTCAATAAAGCTTTATGACGAGAATATTGAGAAGTCAAATTAATAATTTGGTCAAAACGTAAACAGGTCAAGGGTCAGCATCACATAAAATCGTCAATTTTCATCCACCAATTAAATCCAATAATTGAACTTTTTGGGTCACTGAATTGGTTGACCAATCAAAAGCTAGAAGCCGATTGTTTTTTTTGCATCAAAAGGTCAAGGTTGCATAAAATCATCCATTTTCATTGGATTGATTTGAAATTTGAGCACGGTTTGCATCTATTGGGTCACTGAAGCTTATTGCTTTTGAGGTCGAAAGGTCAAGGTCGCCTGAAATCGTCAATTTCTTTTTTTAATCTGTTTTTCATGTTTAGCATATGAAAGAAGAAGTCTGCATACAAAGTGGATACGGAAGGCCGTTTAATTTCCAGATGCTTTCTCGTATTTACTTCAGCTCTCACCCCTGTGAATCGCCACTCCCTCCCAGTGCAACACCACCCCTCACGACACCACCCCTCACACTCACTCCACCACCCCTCACACTCACTCCACCACCCCATGCACTCACTCCACCAACCCTCACACTGGCCCACCACCCCTAACCCTCACCACACAACTCTTCACACTCACTCCACCCCCCACACTCACCCCTTATATGGATGCCAACCTATGGTTGTTTATTGGTGCTCTATCCTTTCAATGCTGAGCGTCAAACAAGGAAGCAGCACATACAATTTTTGTCATAAAGTCTTTGGTATGACTCGGCCATGGTTTGAACCACCGACCTCCCAGACTCAGAATGGACACTCTAACCATTATGCCACCAAATCTGGTCATGTGACCTGACCTAATCAGTGAGATTTTAAACCCATATTTTACCTTATAGCTCCTACTCTCTGCTTGACTTGATCATTTCCAACTTCCCCAATAATCCTCCCTGCTATGATTAATTTACCCTTGGCTTCTCAGATCACATCCCCTTGAAACTGTTTCAATACCGGTCTTCAGTGAGCTGTTAAGACCTCACAATGTCTGGCAGTTTGGTCTGACCTGCACTCTACCATCTCCACTGCAGACTGGTTCACTGTGTCTTCATCTCTGGACAGACATAGTGTCTGGCTGGGGCTTGTTTTTCAATTTCTCACTGTTTCCTTCATTCGATCATACTTTCACCCTCCAGATATCCTTCCCAAAATCCCATCCCTGATACAATGATTCAGGCAGTGAGGTAATTGCCATTAAGCATCGTGACGTTTCCTCCTGATGGGAACCTTCAGCCTCTGCAGCAAGCACACAATCATTGTGTTTCTGTCCTTAAATGTGCCAGAGCTCACTATGAGGCTCACCTGAAGTTCAATCTTTGTGATGTCCCACCCTGCACAAACACCTGGTGGCAGTTAACCAAATCTATCAGTGGTATGTGCACCTCGTACATCCTTTCACTCTTGATGGATGAAGTCATGATGAATGTTGCTCAAGCTAAAGCTCAGTCACTTCGGCTCTACCTTTGTGAAAAAAGGCCAAGGTTCCAAAATCCCTCTCTTCCTGTGAAAATGCCCAAACAACTGAAAAACTCCATCCAACAAATGAACCTCTCAAAAGACAAGGTGAAGAAGTTCCTTGCACAAACCATTTTTTAAGTCTTTGGTATGACTTGTTCAGGGTTTGAAAACCGATCTCCCAAACTCAGAGCGGATGCTCTAACCCAGAGGTTCCCAACCTTTTTTTACTGGGTACCATTCACATGTTCGTGGTCCCACCGAGTACCACTGTGCCAAAATTCACCTAAAATAGTGTTTATTTGCGATACAGATAGACAATGGGGGGTTAAACAATACTAACAATTCACAACTATGACATTGAGCAATCCGATCTGAACAAAAGAATGATACAGTAAGTACCTATTTGATTGTGTAAAATGTCCAGTCAATGGGATGGTTGAGCTGCTTCTTGCTCACAAGCAGGTCGATGTCAGGCTTTGTTTTGGATAAAGCGCACCGAACATCATGTTCAACATCCAGTAGGGATCTTTGTTTGTTTTTAGAATAACGACCGACGAGAACCCAGCTTCACACAGCCATGTAGATGGGAATACTATGAGCGAATGAACAGCCAGGGCAGCTACTTGGGTAAGACCCAACATTCCACACCAGAAGTCCGCACGATTCATCTCGTCAAACTGATCTCGGGCTGTGGAGTCGTTCTGGAGATCATCAAGCTTTCCTGCAGTCCTGTTCCAGGTGGCAAATCCAATGCATTCATGCGAAATGGGTTGCGAATCATTTTCAGATCCAGTTCCTTGAGATCCGGAAAATAGGAATTTAATTCCTCATCCAAATAAGCGAGGTGATCTTTTACCAGTTGTATGAACTCCCTTGGGGATTCTTTTCGCGCTTCTGAAGAAAATCGGCCGTGCAAGAAAACATGAACCACACTCCCGCTTCGACATTGGTCTTCCACAGACGGAGTTTTCCTGAAATCCCTTGACCTGTCTATGAAGTCAATGATAGTGCGCCAGTCCCTGAAGAGACTGTTCAGGGCGTTTAACTGAGAGAAAATGTGACCAAATAAGCCAGGTGCATGCCCAGTCGGGGTCGTTCAAAGCACGACGAATCGACAGTCTTGGTTTTCCATCGTTTCGAAGAATTCACGAAGCTCAGCTCGCAGTTCAAACACGCGCTCCGCCATATTTCCATGGATAACCAGTCTCACCTCAGTGTGGAATAAGAGAACTTTATGGTCGGAGTCGAAATCCTCGCAAAGTTTCTTGAAAAGTCACAAATTGAGAGCCTGGATTTCACTGGTTCACAATTTTGATCATGGTTGAGAGAACGTCAGTCAATGGCTTGGGGAGCGCCTTGGCTGCGGTGCGTGGCGGTGGATCGTACAGTGTAGGCCCGCACTTCAGGAGCAACTGCCTTCACAAGCGTTTGGAAACCTGATCTGCACCCAACATAGCTGGAGCACCATCTGTAGTACAGCCTTTCAGATCAACCCATGACAGCCCAACTTGATCAAAGACGGAAGACACCTCTTCGAAAATGTCCTTTGCTTTCGTTGTGGTTTTAAGCGGGCGGCAAAATAGTATTTCATCTTGAACTTGGTTTTATGCACGACCGACGAACGCTAACAGTTGGGCACAATTTGCCACGTCAGTTGACTCATCCAATTGCATAGAAAATCCGCATGGAGATGCCTTGATTCTGCCACCACCTGGTCACATATTGGTTGACATTTCTTCAATGCGCCTCTGAACTGTGTTGTTTGACAACGAAAGAGAATTGAGCTTCTTGGCGCTTTGTTCTCCAGCATGAGACGTACGATATCCTTTGGGCGGAAGGATGAGGCTTTCACCGACGGTGTGAGGTTTTTCTGTTCTGCAATTCGCAGTGCAACTAAGTCGGATGCCTTTACGGCTGCCGTGGACTGCTGTTGAAAACTGGCCGCTGCCGTCGAAGCGTGCTCTTTTCATGGCATTTTCCTTCCGACGAAAAAAATCATGGTCCTCGTCGCTGTGTTCAGGATGAACAGAATCAAAATGGCGCTTCAATAGACTTGGCTTCATAGATTGATTGCCGAGAACTTTTCCACAAATCACACACTGTGGAGCTTCTAATTCACCTTTTTGGATGGAAGTGAAGCCTAACTTGAGATAACTCTCCGAATATTTTCGCATTGACATGATGCTGGTGAACGTAAGGTAACAATAAGCCGGGCAATAAGCAATAATGACAGTGTGGCGTGTAGAGACAAAACGGATAATAAGACGTGCACAATGGCCGATAACAAACAGCTGTCAGTGTACAGCCGCTTTCGATATAAATTTAATTATTGTGCACAAGCTGCATGAAGAGAAGTAAAATAAAAACTGCGTTAAAAAAAAAAAACACTGCCGCGTACTGTGCCCGCGTACCACCGAGAAAGTCCAAAGTGACCACCTGTGGTACGCGTACCACAGGTTGGGAACCCCTGCCTAACCCTTGCACTAATGAGTCCGCTCAAAACTTCAATCTTCAACATCTGTTCATCTGCTTTATCTACCCACTTTTTCTTGGCTCTTTTCCAGGTCGTACCTGATAAATATATTCCTCTAGAAAGTTCATTTTTGTGGATTGCCAATGCTCCTCATCACGACTAATTGCAATCCATAACGCAGCACTGTTTCACATCCAAGTAACTGCTTTCAGATATCCATAGAGTTGACAAAAGGGTGGAATGTAAAAGGAGGACCTGGACAAGCAGCAGATCATCAGAATCTACACTTGATTGAAAATGAGCTCAATGGCAGGTTCAAGTCATCGGAGGTTAATTCACAAGTCACAACAACACTGAAAATGGTACTCTAATGTGCAGCAATCTACCAAGGAAACGTCACTGATTGGTGGTCATCACTCCAATTATAAATACCACTATGTAAGGCTTGTTAGCCTTGCTCAGGAAGCCAAAAGCAGGGTTAAGCGATCAGTCCCATATGTCCGTACGTACGTGTCTGCATTTTGTTATTCCCTTTTCTCTGCAACTGCTTGTCGGATTGACACAAAATTTGCAGCATAGGTGCAATTACTCATGTAGAACGTTGTAATGATAATTATGATGTCATAGGTCGCGTGATGTGGCAGCCATGTTGGAAAAAAGGAGAACCGTTGGACCTGTATTTCCAAAACCGCTCCATAGAAAAAATTGAAACTTGACACATGTGAACTACTCCCCATGGGGAATAAGTGTGATTGTTTTTACGATGTCATAGGTGCCTTCATTATGCCGTCATAATTGCATACGTAGAATGCTACATCTGATCAGTATGAAAAATTTTGATGGACATCGAGGAATATATTATTCAAAAGAAAACATTTTATGATGTCATTGATCACGTTGTTCAGCAGCCATCTTACAATAATTCACCACATGTCCGTCCGTCCGTCCGTCTGTCTGTCTGTTCCCAGGTACCGCAATAACGGCTGAACCGATCGCAACCACTTTTTGGGTGTGTAATCGTGGGACCCCTTGGAGTAAAATAGGCATAACATGACCCCCTTGACGGCTTCCGTAGGGAGCGGGTGCTTCCAGTATCTAAAATTTAAAAAACCTTCAAAAATCTTCTTCTCTGAAATGGCTGGATAGATCGAGGGGAAACTTCACACACATGTTCCCCAAACCTTGCAGATACCAGGGTGTTCATGAATAATTGATAGGTCACATGGTTTGGCAGCCATATTGGATTGAAGGAAAATGTTTTTTTAATTCTCTCGCTTGAACCGCTGCATCAGTCGATGATGAAACTTCAAAATTACGAGCGATGGGGAATATATGTTTTAAATTTCAACCTGATCTGACACATGGTCTAGCAGCCAGAATTATTTAATTTCCTGATCTGGGTTCTTTGCTTTTTTTCAATAAGGCTCACTCGGCTGTGCCTGCATCGGTTTGAGGGTAGAGGAGTAGCAGTTGAAACCCGAGTCCTATCCACGATAATCCAGGTTCCTTCTGATGACTTCATCTTAGCTTTTTTGCTTGTTTGGGTTCCTTCTGATGACTGCAACACAGGACCTATTTTATTTGGTCTTCCATATGATTTGAATGTTAAAAAAATTTAATTCAAAATTTGCCACCAGAGGAGTTGGCTCACACTATGCGGGGTACTTATTCTATGAATACAATCTACTTTTTCCTTTTTTTAATCACAAAATGACCTAGATGTGACTATTATAACCTTTAGCCTCCTGGGGAAGCCAGTCCTCCTGATGATGTCACCACCCCAAAGACGCACGTTGACACAACAGTGTGGCATTGACACAACAGGCTCAGCTTGCTGTGATATTTGAAGCCAGCTTTTCTCCCCCAGAATATTGCAATTGTTGTGACGTCAGAAGACAAAACGAAAGGACGTAACTCGACCGTTGATTAGTTTATTTTTGATATTATTATGAAGCAGTCCAAAAAAGGCAGACGTTATCAACGTGAGAGACACTCGAGGGAGGCCTATTCTCATGACGCGCACGCATCTTCGCAGCGCATATTTCATCAACTGCGGAAAGTGGTTAACGCCTTTGCTTGCAGTGCTTCGTGTAATGAAAATGGTTGAAAAAATCCCGACGCACGCTGTAATTTCATCATCCCCTGCAGAGAAACATTCAAAATTGAGCAAGGATGGAAAAGGAAAACCAGGGATCTTTAAATGAGCCTCCATTGTGGTCGACTCCAGATTCACTGAACACTCCAAATCCCACCATACATATCCTCTCCCTCTCCAGGCCTTTCACCATGCATCTAAATTCTAAACCATGGAAGTTGAGTCGACAAAAGTCCAGGATGATGGAGTTTTAATTGCCCGCAGAGCCGTAAATCAGTGTGCGATGCTGCCGATGAGATTCCAGGCGACGTGCCGCTTGCTGGTGCCATGACCATGCTTGGAAGCGAGCTGGAATACCCACAACAAACGATTTGGCGTCGCCAGGAGTCGCGCTTGAAGCAGATGGGGGGAACATTTTGGGCGACAATCCAAGCGGTTCCCTGGGCAACCGAGGAGGTCTGCAGGGACGGCACGAAGTATCGGCCTTTTAAATCTTGTTTCTTGCCCTGTAGTCCACCCCGATGTCACAGGTTCCCATTAATTAATGGCTGTATCGCGTTCATTGGCATATGTATTGGCCTTGGTGCGAGCTCAGTGCCTTGTAAGGTTGAACTATGCACATTGTTATGCAATATTGCACCGACCAGTGAGGCTCATATGATGTGAATATAATTGTCTCTGTCTATTGTTTGACTAACAAACCAGTCTCGAATGTTATTTATTATTGCACATGTATGACCCTGCAAAGGGCAGGTCATTGCAAATGCGTGTATAATACGCTATTTTGGGTACGGTGGGGCAGATGCATCCATGCCCACCTTAGCCCCTCGCCCCCGATATCACATCACATCATATGCACATCCTACTCGGTCCCTTTTGTTCAGTATACTAAACATGTTCCATTTGAAATTGCCCGCTGCACCATCAGTCAGATTCCTCTGGCCATGAGGATGTTCAGGATGCTGAACATGTATCCAGAACCGATGAGGTTTTACGGGTGGAGGGGAGGGGAGCCTGTGGGGAATATTGTGCCTTCCTTCCTAACCGTGGCATCTTACCCCCCCCCCCCCACCTTACTTTATCATTCTGAATGTCTTATATGCTGTTTATCATTGTCTAGTCTGCTATTTTGGAAGTCTTTTGACGAAGTGACAAACGAGAATGACATGACCTGCTGAAGAAATGAAGAATTCGTTACGTGGGTCATATGTTCACCAGCTATGACCATGAAGATCGTGTGGACATTCCTATCCAGGTCAACTAGTCTCAGCCCTTTAGTGGGAGAAGGGACTTCGGGTTAGTAAGGGGTGAGATGATTGTTGCTGTTATTGTGTCGTTACCTCCGCAACCGAAGGTGGACGTCGGTTGTTTTCACCCTTGTTTGTTTGTCTGTCTGTGAGCAGGATATCTCAAAGATTTATGGATGGATCTCATGGATGGGACTCAGCCGAAGCTTGGTGGACAGGTTGGATGCGTGACAAGGACGAATTGATTCGATCTTGTTGAAGATCCGGATCCGGAGACTACAATTTCTTATTTTTTTTAAATTGATTCTTCACCATTGAGAGATGTGGCCAAAAAAATGATGTACAACATAACATTTCAAAAAGTTATGGACGAATTATGACAAAACTTGGTGGTTGAGTTGGGTAGGTGACAACAACAAGCCGATTCGATTTTGGTTCAGGTCCGAATCCAGATCCGGCCTCTCGGTGAGAAACAAACGGTAAACTGGTTCAGCCTGGTGGAGGTGTGTGTGCTCTACCAAGTGCCCTTCTAGTTACCATTGCTTTGTTATCATAACCGTTGCTTTGTTACCATTGCACACTGAAAATGTCGATCATGTGTTGTCAAGAAATCATGATTGCTCGTTTTGAAACACCTCTGTGGTGCAGGTGGATATAATAAACTCGGACACCTTGGACACTTCGAAAGGAAAGAATGCTCCTCATTTGACGATGTTTGAAGTTACTCGTCAAATTTGCGAATTAACCCGTTTACATTTCAAATAAATTTATATTGAACTCCGACAGATAATTCAAAACTAATCCACATTCAACATCCCATGAGGCCTGGATCAATCGCCATGAAGATTGAGCAAAATCAAAAAGTGAGAATCCTCCATTTCATAATCGATTTCCAAATAATGAACAAGAATCCTGGGGTGTGTTTTAGTTTCCAAGTTTCGTGGAGAGCGCTCGACAAGCGGCTTAAGCACTCAAGCAAGAACTCCATTCCAAACCAATGGCAAGGAACAGCTGGCTTGGCAAGCGATAGCTAGCTGCTTCGTAAGTGAAAATCCTCGATTCTCTCTGGTGCTCTGCCTGACGACAGACTCAACACAAGCAAAGCAGTCACGTGGCAAGGAATACACTAATGGGTGGTTCACCTGTGTCTTGCGAGAGCTCACCGACTCTGCAAAAAAACACCGTAAGGTCTTCAACGTCCAGCGACTAATGTGCACAGATGGAACAACCGGCTTAATGTCCATCCAGCGGACAGGCCAACTTCTGATGTAATTCCCTGCTTATGAAGAAGCATCCTACAGTTTGTAGTCGGGTCAGGAATCGAACCCAGGCCAGACGACTCAAAAAACAAGTGCACCACCTCTCATCTTCGTTATTTACAATGAATTTCAACGACGAGCGGACACACGCACACGACAGGTGTACCCAAATAGCTCTCACTTCGCAGATACACCTGTGTGGAAGCGGAAACTGAGGTTCGAATCCCAAAAAGCAAACAACTTTGATTGGCCGAGCAAAATCTCCGCAGGTATGGACTAATGGGACCCACGGAGTCACAGATGTATGTCACCCCAACGACAGGTGATGTATTCTTCTTGCCATATGCAGGACTTGGCTGTGTGTAGCATCATTGGCTGAGGGAGCAGCTGTGCCGCCAATAAAATGCTCTTGTAGGTTAGGTCAGGAATTCGTCGTTTGTTCAGGTTGCCTGGGATACCTCGCCTGCTCTTTGCGAAGGATAACTGCAGGATCTTTAAAGGTCCACCAACACCAATTAATGCCGGCAGACTGGACCCCCGATTTAACGTCCATCCGAGGCACATTGATTCGTCGCCCTGCCTGTGAAACACCAGGATGACACTTTTTAGCTGAGTCTGGATTTGAACCATGGGTAGACAGCTCAGAGGCGGGTGTATGTACCTCAAGCTCATCCTGCCAGCCCTACGTGACCTCCGTTGAGGGATTTCCCCGGTAACTGAGGGATCATGCCTGGATCAAGCTGTGCGAGGGATTGCGACACCAATGCGTGATGTTTATCAACGGTGTGCGAGCAATACGTGGGTTTAATTCGCCTGGTGGAGTAAACAGGGTGGGGGAGAAAATTACCTGTCAACCATTATAAATGATTCTCGTTAGAAAGCCAGCTGTGGTGTTGTGCATTCAAATCGCCCGTTCACATCTCTACCTGAGATAAGAGGAAGGTTCTTCCAAAAATAGAGTTCACTCCTTGTCATTCTCCACCACTTACCTTGCCCTCACCCACGTGACTAATTGGCCGTCTTCGGCCCGCAGGTGATTCATGGTTAGCTTTTCATCAGTTTTGTATCAATCCGTTTGTCTTGCTGACCGACGAGACCCCAAGTCTGAAAGGATTGTGAGACATTGCATGTTGATGAAAACTTTGCAAACCCATCTTACCACATTGCACACTCCTATTTATGGGGGTGGTGGTTTGTGGAGTTGTTACCCAACTCACGCGAAGCGAAAAGCGGGGTTAAGCAATTGCTTCATGTCCATCCATCTGTCCATCTGATCAGTTTCTGATCGAGGAAGAACTTATTTAAATTGAATGTTATATTTTGAACATGAATCGGAACTTGAATAGTAAGACAAGTTTGCCGTTTCACCGTCGGTTGGCTCTGAATTCGTCCCGACCACACGTGCGCAGAGAGGAGCGAGATAATACGATTCCTCTGTGCTGCCTGCGAGGCAGTTAAACAAAATCAAAAATAATTCCTTAACAGGAAACTTACTATTTTAAGGACGTTATAAAGGACACAAACAACAGGCACGAAGAATGACTATAACCTGTTAGATCGGGTGATGTAAAACAGGTAAAACGTGTTTTTTTTACTCGTACTGGGTAAAACGGCGGTAAAACCTGGAAATGTATTCATTTATGTGTCTTTAAACCTGTTATACCTTTATTTAAATTGAAGTATACACTTGAACACTGTAGAAAACAAATCTCCTTCATCATACTTCCAAGAACCATGATGTATATCGATAGATAGCCTGAGAGGGCGCGGCATGTTAGAGGGTGCAGTAGCAGGGTGAAGAAAAGACCGCCATTTGTCTCTGTGTAAGTAAACTTCTGGAGTTTTTTTTCAACAATCTTTCAAATCATTAATTGATTAAAATGGAAGTACACCAGATCACTGTGCAGGGTATTGTGTTCTATGAACTCCTTAGTTTTATCTCTCATCGCCGGTCTCCTTTAACTCGTCTCCAAACTCACGATCGGAATGAAGACATGAATGAAGACCAGCTGCTGAATTCATTATTTTTTAACACTGATCCGCGATGTACCTTGACACACAAATCGGATGCAGGACGACAACATGAGGAGACAATGGTCATGTGACCACATTTATATAGGATTTGAAACTGCATGAATCCCAGCATCATGATCAGCCACTTGCATATCAAACAGACCTAACTCAAATGACTGTCTTCCTGATCTACAACCACCAACCACCGTTACTAGACAAACGGCGGTCTGTTGTTCCTGATGTACAACCACCAACCACCCTTACCAGAAAAACGGCGGTCTCTTGTTCCTGATGTACAACCACCAACCACCCTTACGAGACATACGGCGGTCTGTTGTGAGCCAGTGGTGGAAGATGGATTTGATAAGCTCTGATCATTTACGTGTGCGGTGAGTGTGCATTTATGATTGAATTTCCACTTGATATCAATCTCCTAAATCAGAAAATCAGCAATAGCACAGGATGATTAGTCTCAACCTGGATTCTTCACTCTGTTAGAAAAGGCCGAAGGATGCGTTCTTCTCTCGGGAATGAATAATGACTCCACTAACCCCCCATACCCACTTTCCTGACCTTCGGATCTTGAGTTCCTTCCTCTAGACCCCTGAACCATCTTGCGCTGAAGCGGTCCTACAATGCCGAATGGATTCATCAGTTGGCAGTCTGACGGGCCAGCCATGAGAGAGCACCACTTGAAAGCTTGGACCCTCGGGTCTTCAGATGGATTCTTCTGTCACTGCACCTGAGAGTACCTGCAGGCCATGTTCCTGGGGAGAATTTTAA
This sequence comes from Eptatretus atami, assembly GCA_035128595.1. Taxonomy (NCBI): domain Eukaryota; kingdom Metazoa; phylum Chordata; class Myxini; order Myxiniformes; family Myxinidae; genus Eptatretus; species Eptatretus atami. The sequence continues at coordinate 26,472,749 of CM068964.1, forward strand.
AAGGCCACGAGAAGCATTCACGGGTGCAATTGCATTGTGTACAGATCTGTTAACTTCTTTATGCCAATATAGACTCAGAGATCACCTGTAAAAACAAAAACAACAACAACAACAACAATTTGACATTAAAAATACATATACTGTACACTTGTGGGTCAAAGGGCAACAGGTTGAAACTCCAATTCAATCATTGATTTTCTGTATCCCAGTATGGGCTGACAGGATGGCCTTGAGGTATACACACTCCACTTTAAGTTGCACAGTCTGGGTTTGAATCCTGACCGAGCTACAAATGATCATCCCAGTGTTTCACAAGCAAGGTGATTCGTCAGTGTGTGTGCCGTCCTTTGGATGGATGCCAAACTGGCACCCTGTATGCTGGCATTAGTAGGACGTTAAATATCCCATGGTGTCCTTCAGGAAGAGTGGATGAGATATCGCTGGCACCATGGACAAATTGTCAAACAGACCCATTTGATTGGCCATTTGATGGAGTGCATACCTCGGCCAGATTGAACAGTTTATGCTTTGTATCCCGCTGATAGGCTGGATCGGCATCTGCACATGAACCAAGATCGAATCGGCTTGTTCTTGTCACCTAATCAACTCATCCACCAGATTTCGTCTGAATCCATCCATAACTTTTTGAGATATCAAGCTCACAGACGAAGAGACAGACAGGGGTGAAACCTTGGGTGGCGAAGATAATTACGAATTCCTGCCCTAACTACTGCTGGGAGAGGGATGGCAAACCGTCCACCATGACCCTTGACCCTTGTTTCGGTAGAACCAACACTCTGCAAACCAGAGTATGGTACATCGGATTGGGATGTCTCGGGACAGTAGTATCTCGCACTAGGTGACTGACTATACTGACTAACTTACCAGTCCAATCTCAATTGCCTCAATGATACCTGTTTCATTCCAGGTATTTCAACAGAAACAAAATCTTAAGCCACACGGAATTCACACGAAATGGACTATCCGGTGCTGGTGTCTTGAAGCGGTTAAGAGTATTCGTGGGGTGCGTCCTATCAAAGGGGTGATGGATGTCCACATCGAACCCCTCCTGTTTGATGTGTACATTGTTTAAATTAAAACCCTCCTGATGGACATTAAAGGGTTAACAAGGTCGACCAAACGGGTCAATGGGAATTGATACAAAGTGACTCCATTCGGTGGTAAATGTGCGTCTACCCCTACAAGGTTGTATTAAAACGTGTACACACACACACACACACACACCTTCTTTAAATTTCTGTGATGTATTTATTAAAATGTGATTTATTAGGAAATGCCGTGTAAATTGTTCCCGGAGGTAAAGAGTGTGTCGAGCCAGAGTATTTCCTCATCCAGCCATGGAGGGGTTTTGGGGTCGGTGAAATAACCAGGCCGTGCTGATTAGTGAGAATAAATCACATCTTGGCCATAATTGACGACAAACCACAACGTCTTCTTGCCTTTGCATCTGTGAATGTGACGCTCAATTTCGGGTTAATTTAGGAGAGCTATGGTTAACATTTTTCACTCGCACGTTATCCCTCCACCCCTGAAGGTTGTTGTCGTTGGTGAATCAATAAAGGGGTCTTGATGTCATTAGCGGACTCTCCTGGCAGAAAGTGGTGTCTTATAAACCTTTGAACTATACATGGAAATACTTTTTGTTTCTGAAATGACAAAGCCCCGACACCTGCCTTGGTTTGCTCACCTTAATGAGTTTAATTGATAACGAGGTGGATTTTCTCAAAGCGGAATTATTGGCAATGTGGGGTACAAGAGATCTTACTGTGATGACGTCCAGGCCTCCTTGTGAATGATTCTCTAATTTATCAACACGTGTTCGAATGAAAGCTGCACCTGCTGTGATCACCTGTGTTAAATATTGCTGAGTAGTCAAGGAGAACTGGATATCCAAACCAACGATTCCAACCTGAATGTAAACTAGATCTCATAGTTATACCACCATCATCACACACACACACACACATTAAGAAGTGTATAAAGGTGAAAAATTGGTGAAGATTTGTCTGGCTTGTGACTTTCACATGATGCTAAGTATCTGTGACACGTTTTTGTGGAGAATTGGATCTGCTGGATCTCCCAAAGACAGGCCTTGTGAAGATCCCCATGAATATTGCATGCGATTCAAAAGTAGAGCGAAGCACTGCCTCACATCAAATTGTAAGGCATGGGATTGAGCGAGGGGCCACCGAGTTACGAAGGACTGTGTTGTCGGTTGTCTGCACGAGAAGAATATATATATATATATATATATATATATATATATTATTATATATATATATACCTCCACCGAGCTTCAAGGAAGCGTGTTAAAAATGCCCAAATTTGAATTTGAATTCACGACATCGACCGATATGAGTCTGCCCACATTAAGTCTTTGCTTTCTCCAACTTTGACCTAAAACATCAAGACGATTTGATCTAATCTGTACATATGTATCATGGTACATGTACTTGGTTTAGTTCAAATCCCATAGCCAATGGTATCGCATTAACAAAAGTTTTAATGTGACCTCTGAGCCATCACATTCTAGGAACAAATGATCCATCATGGATGGATGGATGCACTGATGGAGGTTTCCACATACTTGTACCAAGTTTGAATTAAATCCCTTCGGCTAATCTCAAGCATCACATTTCCACCTGACATGACCTCTGGACCCTTTGACCTCTTGATGCCACAATCTAATCAGTTCATCTTTGCATCATAATAGATACTCATACCAAATTTGGTCAAAATCCCATCACTAGTTCACAAGTTTGCATGGTAACAGAATTTTTACCGAACGGGACCTCTGACCTTTGACCCCATAATCTAATCCGTTTATCTTTACATCATTATACATACTCATACCAAGTTTGACTGAGATCTCTTCAGCTGTTCTTAAGTTATTGCGGTAAAGAAAACCTATCACGGACTGTGACCTTTGACGCCGAAATTGAACAAGTCCTTCTTTGCATCATAATATATACTTTTACCAAGTTTGGTCAACATCCAATCACTGGTTCACAAGTTAACGCGGTAACATAATTTTTACAGAACGGGACCTTTGACCTCTTGCCCCCATAACCTAATCAGTTTAACTTCACATCATCATCATGTATACATACTTGTTCCAAGTTTGACTGAGATCCTTCAGCCGTTCTTAATTAATCACGATAACAAAAACCTATCACGGCAGCACGGACGGACAGACGGACGGACAACCCACAAACTGACGAAGTCGCCAGAGGCATAAAATGAAGTTGTTCGAGAGAAATGTGAAATTTCTGGTCAACAAAGACATCGAACTGGTTGACAGCCGATTGGCTGCAGAGTTTGACGATTGCGTACGTGATGGTTATACACAAGTTTCGTTGGAAACAAAAATCCAGGTCAATGACAAACTTCCCACGTACAAAATGAGGCCTTCAAGAATAAACAAATCAAGTTTCGTTGTCATCATCCACCAGGGATAGGCGAAAGGCCTGTCAGATGTACAAGCGTCACCGATTTTACATTCGTTTAATGAGCAGTGAATTTTGCATAAGACTAATATATAACTCCTGCCTTGATTGACTGTTGGGAAGGCAATGCCAAACCACCTGCACAACAAAACACTGCATATCAAACTAGAAGGGCACTCTTCGACGTCGCCAGATATACCCCCACCCACATTATACATACTTCTATATGCCTGGTGTGGGCTTGCGATCCTAAGGTCCTGAGTTTGAATCCTGTTTGGCTGTTTAATTACCACCAGGCGGGATTGACTCAGCCTGTCATTCTTCTGATGTTGGCAAAATGAGTACCAGCTTGCTGGGATGATCGAGCCATTTGAGTATCCTGTATTGGAATGGTGACCTGTCCAGGATTGTATCCAATAGCCCAGGAGACTGTTGTGGCAGCACTGATGCTCTGTTAAGAGTATGGTTCCAATGGATGGACACGTATTTGTACAAAGTTTGATTCAAAATCCCTGATCCTAGATTCAAAATATTAAGTAGTTCTGGCTGCTAGACCATGTGTCTGATCAGGTTGAAATTTCAAACATATATTCCCCATGATTACTAGAATATAATTCTGAAGTTTCACATCAATTTGATGAAGTTGTTCAAGAGAAATGTTTTTTTTTAGATTTTCGTTGAATCCAACATGGCTGCTAGACCACGTGACCTACTAATTATTTGTGAACACCCTGGCATCACCAAGACTTGGGGAATAAGTGAATGATGTTTCCCCTCAATCTGTCAAGCCGTTCTGTAGGAGGGTTTTTAAAGGTTTATTTTTCAAAAAAAAATCATAGCTGCCAAACCATGTGACCTACGACGTCATAGTGGAGAAATTTTTGTTCCTCGTGGATAGGCGATCATACCTGTAAAGTTTTGCCTCAATCTGTTCAGCCGCTTCGGAGATTTTTAAAGGTTTTTATTTTTAAAAAATATGGGTGCTGAGCCACGTGACTGATTACATCATCAAAAAATTCCCCCTTACAATTTAGCCCTTGATGACTTTCGAAAATTTTCACTCATCGTATAAAGCATTCGACTTCTGCCACTATGATGTCACAATGAGGCTACCTATAACATCATCAAAAAAAATTCACTTGTTTCCCATGGGGAGTACTTCACATGTACCAAGTTTAAATTTTTTCCATGGAGCGGTTTCAGAGATACAGAGGTCCAATTTTTTTTTTCCTTTTTCAAACATGACTGTCACACCAGGTGACCTCCGACGCCATAAATATCATCAAACCATTCTACATGAGTAGTCGCACTGATGGTGAAAATCGTGTGTCAATCAGATAAGCGTGTGCAGAGAAAACAGAGAAAACTAGAATGGCACTTGGTAGCATGCATATCTCTGCCAGGTGGAACAGTTCACGTTTTGTATCCCACTAATGGGCTGGATCCGAACCAAAATCCAATCCGCTTGTTCTTGTCACCTATTCAACTCATCCACCTTGTTTTGTCACAACTCGTCCACAACTTTTTGAGACATAGTGATATACTGTATTTAGTTTTTGGCCTGATATCAATTTTAGAAATTAGTCCTAAGTTGACCTTTTGACCTATGATAACCTCAAAAGCAATAGGTGTTTGAATCCACTGACCTGATATGCAAATCCTGTTCAAATTTCAAGTCAATCGGATGAAATTTGAGGATTTTAGAAAATTTGGCTCAAATTGACTGATGTAGACCGTGACATTAATCTCTGAAAATTTCAGAACGGTCGGTTGAGCGGTTTGGGCTGGAGGCGAGCGGACATACAAAAAAAAACAAGCACACAAACGCACAAACAAACAAATGGAGGCGATCAACATACTTGTCAAAAAATTTTTTTTTTTTTGCCAAGTAACAAAAAAACGGACCCAAATGCAATACCCTCTCCTCTGGCGAGGGTAAATATCATGCTATACAGTACTGTATCGTTTTTGGCCCTATCAATGGTGAAGAATCACTTTAAAAATTAAATAATTCTCGTATCCAGATCCAGTTTCGCATCTTCACCAAAATCGAATCAGTTCGTCCTTGCCACACACCCAACCTGTCCACCAAGTTTCATCTGAAACTGTCCACAACTTTTTGAGATATAGTGCTATATATTAGTTTGGCCCTATCTCTCAATGGTGAAGAATCACTTAAAAAATTCTCGGATCCAGATCCGGATTCGGATCTTCACCAAAATTTAATCAATTCTTCCTTGTCACACCCAATGTAAACCAACTGTGGCATCTTTTTTTATATTCATATACAACCTGTGTCTGGTTGGCTGCATCATTTTCTGGGGGAATAGCAGCACCACTGATACAATGCCCCTATTACCAGTAAGCTGGTACTCATTTTGCCAAACTCAGAAGGATGACAGGCTGAGTCAACCCACCTCGTGTTAATTCAACAGTAACAGAGGCTTGAACTCAAGACCCTCATACCTTAAGCCAGCCACTCCAACCATTAAGCCAACACCTGGCTTACTGCAGCATATCAAGCACCAACCACAGCATATCAAGACCAACATATCCGACCATTCACGGCCTATCCAAGTCAACCACAGCATATCAAGACCAGCCGTGGAATATCCAGACCAACATATCCAGACCATTCACGGCCTATCCAAGTCAACCACGGCATATCAAGACCAACCAGAACAATCCGGCCTTTCTCAGTAACCACGGCATATCAAGACCAGCCGTGGAATATCCAGACCAACATATCCAGACCATTCACGGCCTTTCCAAGTCAACCACAGCATATCAAGACCAGCCGTGGAATATCCAGACCAACATATCATACCAACCACGGCCTATCAAGACCAGCCGTGGAATATCCAGACCAACATATCCAGACCATTCACGGCCTATTCAAGTCAACCACGGCATATCAAGACCAGCCGTGGAATATCCAGACCAACATATCCAGAACAATCACGGCCTTTCCAAGTCAACCATGGCCTATCAAGAACAGCCGTGGAATATCCAGACCAACTAGGCCTAATCAAGACCAAGCCGTGGGATATCCAGACCAACCACGGCCTTTCCAAGTCAACCACGGCCTATCAAGACCAGCCGTGGAATATCCAGACCATTCACGGCCTTTCCAAGTCAACCACGGCATATCAAGACCAGCCGTGG
>CM068964.1:26480952-26511017 GCA_035128595.1 Eptatretus atami
AATACACCTGTGGCAGTTTAACCAAATCTATCAGTGTATGTGCATGCACCTCGTACACTCTTTCACTCTTGATTGGAGTGAAAGTCATGATGAAATGTTGCTCAAGCTAAAGCTCAGTCACTTCGGCTCTACTTTGTGAAGAAAAGGCAAGGTTCCAAAATCCCTCTTCTTTGCCTGTGAAAATTCAACACCATAAACTCCATCCAACAAATGAACTCTCTAAAAGACAAGGTGAAGAAGTTCCTTGCACAAACAATTTTTTAAGTCTTTGGTACTGACTTGGTCAGTGGTTGATACAGCGACCTATTCCCAAACTCAGAGCGGATGCTCTAACCCAGAGGTTCCCAACCTTTTTTTACTTGGGGGTACCAATTTCACATGTTCGTGGTCCCGACCGAGTACCAACTGTAACCAAAATTTCACCTAGAAAATAGTGTTTATTTGCGATACAGATATGACAATATGGGGGGTTAAACAAGTACTAACAATTCACAACTACATTGAGCAATGACATTGAGCAATCCGATCTGAAAAAATGAATGATAACAGTAAGTACCTATTTGATTGTGTAAAATGTCCAGTCAATGGGATGGTTGAGCCTGCTTCTTTGCTACACAAAGCAGGTCGAATGTCAGGCTATTGTTTGGATAAGCGCACGAACAGGCATGTTCAACATCCAGTAAAGGGATCTTTGTTTTGTTTTAGAATAACGACCGACGGGGGGGAATGGAGAGAACCCAGCCTTCAACAGCCATGTAGATGGGAATACTATGAGCGTATGAACAAGCCAGGGCAGCTCGCTTTGGGTAAGACCCCAACATTCCACACCAGAAGTCCGCAAGATTCATCTCGTCAAACTGCATCTCGGGCTGTGGAGTCGTTCTGGAGGATCCAATCAAAGCTTTCCATGCAGTCCTGTTTCCAGGTGGCAAATCCCAATGTCTATTCATGCGAAATGGGTTTTCGAATCATTTTTCAGTATCAGTTCCTTTGAGATCTCGGAAAATAGGTAATTTAATTCCTCATGCAAATAAGCGAGGTGATCTTTTAAATCCAGTTGTATGAACTCCTTTGGGGGATTCTTTTCGCGCTTCTGAAGAATACGAGAGAAAACAAAGTTTAAAAAAAATTATTTTTTTACACTAGGAGAGTGTAAAAGTGATTAAGACTAATTAGGTACGCTGATTTAAGAAAATCAAAAGCCGTATATGCTTATCGAACGTCGGAAAGGAAAATTATCAAGGATACAGATATTATAATTGAGCCTAGAAGATAGGATTACAATGAAATTATTACATATCTTTTAAATGACTATTCGATACAATTGATGTTAGCTTGTGAAGAATTAATCTTTCATTTCAGATAAGATAGAGAATAGAAGAAAAAAAGCGTTCCTGATAACGAAAATCATACCTGAGACACTTATACTGTATAATCTGTGATAGGATAATAAAAGACCAAAAAAGATCAACAAGCGAGAATAATATATAACAAGCGAGTGAAAATGAAGGCCGCGCACTTATTCACTAACTTCAAAAGGTGTAAAGTGAGGGGACAAAGAACAGAGAGCACCACACAATGCTGCTGCAAAACAAAGCTGTCAACAACTTGACTCAGTGTGATGGGTGGGCAAGCGCAGCGAGAATAAGGAAAAATAGAAAAACGCCCATATGCGGTGCCACATGATATAGGCGAACCGAAGAATCATCATGATGATTGTTATTTTCTGAGCTAATGCAAAGAACAAGAATCGCCAGACTTCAACAAGAAGAATAAAAGTAACATCAGTACGCTGAAAGAGTGTATCTTCTGAGACTACGTAAACCGTGAACATCATGATGACGAGAAACGACACCAGTTCCAAAACAACACAGCTGATCAAACAATAGACATAAAGCATGTGGTGAAAAGAGATGGTGATGATGAACTTTTGACACAGACACACCTCAAAGAATTATCAAACCTTCTGAACAGGGACTTAAAGATCTATGAGTAAGAGGATATCTCTGACGCTGTATCAAAAGGCGAAGCAGAGCATGCTTGATCAAGCTGCAACAGTGGGAAACTAATTTGAACCTACACCAAAAACAAAAAATATCCTTGTTACAGTATAGCACACAGTCACAGAGACATGGCTGAAGTTCTTGGAAATAGAAGACAGATGACATTCTGACACTGCAGGTGATCAACGGTCTGTTGAAGGAACTTGGAGTGATCACATCACTGCAGACTGGCGGCTCTTCATACGAGACTCGGGAGGAAGAGCTTGAAGGCATATTTGCTCCTAAAGTGGCAACAAGAGAGAAACCATAACATCCACTGGCGTCAAAAGCGTTGAGGCATGACAGAGACATATGAGACATACGGCAGCCTGCTTGTATTCATCAACAATACTATCAACTGGCACATACTGCGGAGACCTTGAAAGTGGTGGCACAGCTGTTGTCTAAGAGGACTGGAGAGAGGAGAAATAACATGTGCTTCCTTTAGTCACTCCTGGAGATAGAGCAGAGACGACAAGAATCACTGAACGAAAGAAAGATTGGGAAAGAGCGAAAAGAGCATGTACAAGAAAATGGGTCGAAGAAAACACAACGTGAAGCGCAAAGTACCCTTGTCGGACCCCAGCCAGGTTTATCCTTCACCATAGAAAAAGAAAAAAAAAAAAAAAAAACACATAAAGCTCAAGGCTTGATGAAAAAGATTTGTACGGGAGCAATGGAATCTGAAATGGGCGTGGATTTTTAATCACGATCAAGGGAAATACCTACTCAATATACAATACCTAATCAAGGAAAAGATTGGCGACAAGGATATATAGGCCAAGATGCAAGGCTGGTTCTTTGTTGAGCCGCAAATCCGACAGATTATGAAGGACGAAAATTTTTCCGACAACTTCTAAACGCCGAGAGAGAGCTGGAAGGGTGGAGGAAGCTTCAAAGCTGTGACGACAACTTCTGATGGGGGAAATGACGCACGGACAACTATGAAGAATAGTGCAGCAGCTGCTGGAGTCCTTCAGGAACTTGGCTCCAGATGTGCCTGAATCCATTTCCTACACAAGCACTAAGCTTCTTACCCTGACAACATTGGGGAGCATGCTCGGACGAGCACGGCGAGCCGATTCCACCAAGAATTCACTCATGGAGACGCGTTACCCAAGGGCCGGGCACAGAACCCGAACATGAAATGGGCGATTTCTGCTGGTTCCTGCATCGTGAACTGACACAGAGGCGCACAAACGCAAAGCCAAATGCCTAAAGCATTTTTAATTACATTCTAGTGGAGTTTTTCTGTAATTTCTATAATTTTGAAAGCATTCATGATGAAATAAATGAATAAATGAATTTTTGTAATTATTGAATCCTGATTCTAGGCAATGGGAATATCTGTACTGCAAACCTGACGTGATGCAGCAAAACGGTTATGATTTTTGAAATCAGCGTAACCCCAAATTAGTCTAAATCACTTTACATCCATCTTCCATAAAAAAATTTTGTTGTCAGTTGTTTTGTTTGTTCGGCTGTGGGCAAAGAAAACATGAACCCCACCCCGCTCGACATTGGTCTTCCACAGACGGAGTTTTTCTTGGAAAATCCCTTGACCTGTGTCTATGAGTCATTGATAGTCGCGCCAGTCCCCTGGAAAGAGACTCCTTGTTCAGGGCCGTTTTAACTGAGAGAAAATCGTGACCCAAAATAAAGCCAGGTGCAGATGCCCAAGTCGGGCGTTCAAAGCAGCGACGAAATCGACACAGTCTTGGTCTTTTCCATCGTTTCTAGAAGAATTCACGAAGCTCAGCTCGCCAGTTCAAACACGCGCTCCGCCATAATTTCCACGGATAACCACTTCACCTCAGTGTGGAATAAAGAACTTTATGGTCGGAGTCGAAATCCTCGCAAAGTTTCTTGAAAAAGTCACGCAGAATTGAGAGCACCTGGGGATTTCCTTGGTTCACAATTTTGATCATGGTTGCAGAGAACGTCAGTCAATGGGCTTGGGAGCGCTTGGCCTGCGAGTGGTGCGTGTGGATCGTAAGTGTAGGCCAGCGCACTTCAGGAGCAAACTGCCTCACAACGTTTGAAACCTGATCTGCACCCAACATAAGCTGGAGCACCATCTGTAGTACAGCCTTTCAGATCAACCCAGATGACAGCCCAACTGATCAAAGACGGAAGACACCTCTTCGAACATCCTTTGCTTTCGTCTGTGGTTTTAAGCGGCGGCAAAATAGTATTTCATTCCTTGAACTCGTGTTTATGCACGACCCGAACGGACCGCTAACAGTTTGGGCACAATTTGCCACGTCAGTTGACTCATCCAATTGATAGAAAATCCGCATGCCGGAGTGCCTGATTTCCTTCTGCCACACCTGGTCAACGAAAATGGTGACATTTCTTCAATGCGCTCTGAACGTGTTGTTTGACAACGAAAGAGAATTGAGCTTCTTGCGCTTTGTTCCCACACATGAGACGTACGATATCTTGGGTGGCGGAAGGTGGAGGCTTTCACGACGTGTGAGGTTTTTCTGTTCTGCAATTCTGCAGTGCAAACTAAGTCGGATGCCTTTAACGGCTTGCGCTTGGTACTGCTGTTGAATAACTGCCCGCTGCCGTCGAAGCGTGCTCTTTCATGCATTTTCCTTCCAGACGAAAAAAAATTCATGTCCTCTTGTCGCTGGGTTCAGGATGAACAGAATCAAAATGGCTGCTTCAATAAGACTTGGCTTCATAAAATGTATTGCCCGAGAACTTTTCCACAAATCAACACACTTGTTGGAGCTTCTAATTCACCTCTTTTGGATGGAAGTGAAGCCTAAACTTGAGATAACTCTCCGAAATATTTCGCATTGAATGATGCTGGTGAACTGATAAGGTAACAAAAGCCGGGCAAAAGCAATAATGGACAGTGTCGGCGTGTAGAGACAAAACGGATAATAAGACGTTGCACAATTGGCCGATAACAACAGCTGTCAGTGTACAGCCGCTTTCGATATAAATTTAATTATTGTGCACAAGCGTGCAGCATGAGCAGAGAAGTAAAATAAAAACTGTGTGTAAAAAAAAAAACACTGCCGCGTAACTGTGGCTGCGTGCCACCGAGAAAAGTCCAAATGTACCACTGTGGTACCGCGTACCACAGGTGGGAACCCCTGCTAACCTGAAGGTCCGCTCAAAACTACATCTTCAACATCTGTTCATCTGCTTTTACTCTAACCACTTTTCTTGGGCTTCTTTTCCAGTTCGTACCTGATAAATTATAAGTTCTCTAGAAGTGTCATTTTTGGTGATTGCCATGCTCCTCATCAACGACTAATTGCACATGAAACGCAGCACTGTTTCACAATCCAAGTAACTGCTTTCAGATATATCCATAGAGTGACAAAAAAAGGTGGATGAAAAGGCAGGACCTGACAAGCAGCAGATCATCAGAAATCTACACTTGATGGAAAATGAGCTCAAATGCAGGGTTCAAGTATTCGGAGGTTACATTCACAAGTCAAACAAACACTGAAAAATAACTCTAATGTGCAGCAATCTACCAGGAACGTCACTGATTGCGTGGTCATCACTCTCAATTATAAATACCACTATGTAAGGCTTGTAGCCTTGCTCAGGAAAGCCAAAAGCAGGGTTAAGCCATCAGTCCCCATATGTCCGTCGTACGATACGTCTGCATTTTGTTATCCTTTTCTTCTGCAACATGCTTGTCGTGATTGAACAACAAAAATTTGCAGCATAGGATGCAATTACTCATGTAGAACGGTGTAATGCATAATATGATGTCATAGGTCGCGTGATGTGGCAGCCATGTGGAAAAAAAGGGAGAACCGTTGGACCTGTATTTCCAACCGCTCCATAGAAAAAATTGAAACTTGACACATGTGAACTACTCCCCATGGGGAATAAGTGTGATTGTTTTTACGATGTCATAAGGTGCCTTCATTTATTGCCGTCATAATTGCCATAGCGTAGAATCTACAATCTGATCCAGTATGAAAAAATTTTGATGGACATCGAGGAATAATTATTCAAAAGAAAACATTTTATGATGTCATTGATCACGTGTTCAGCAGCCATCTTACAATATTCAGCCACATGTCCGTCCGTCCGTGTCTGTCTGTCTTCCCAGGTACCCGCAATAACGGCTGAACCGATCGCAAACCACTTTTTTGGTGTGATCGTGGGACCCCTTGGAGTAAAATAGGCCATAACATGACCCTGACCGGCTTCCGTAGGGAAGCGGTGCTTCCAGTATCTAAAATTTAAAAAACCTTCAAAAATCTTCTCTCCTGAAATGGCTGGATAGATCGAGGAGGTTGAAACTTCACACACATGTTCCCCAAACCCCTTGCAAGATACAGGGTGTTCATGAATAATTGATAGGTCAACATGGTTTGGCAGCCATATTGGCATTGAAGGAAAATGTTTTTTTAATTCTCTCTGCTTGAACGCTGATCAGTCAAGATGATGAAAACTTCAAAAATTACGAGCGAATGGGGAATATATGGTTTTAATTTCAACCTGAATCTGAACACATGGTCTACCAGTCCAGAATTATTTAATTTCCTGACTGGGTTCTTTGCTTTTTTCAATAAGCTCACTCGCTGTGCCTGCATCGGTTTGAGGGTAGAGGAGTAGCATTGAAACCCCGAGTCCTATCCACGATAATCCAGGTCCTTCTGATGACTTCATCTTAGCTTTTTTGCTTGTTTGGGCTTCCTTCTGATGACTGCAACACAGGACTATTTATTTGGTCTTCCATATGATTTGAATGTTAAAAAATTTAATTCAAAATTTGCCACCAAGAGGTTGGCCTCACACTATGCGGGGGTACTTATTCTATGAAATACAATCTACTTTTTTTCTTTGTTTTTTTTTTTTTCTTTTTTTAAATCACAAAATTGACCTTAGATGTGACTATTAAACCTTTAGCCTCCTGGGAAGCCAAGTCCCCTGATGATGTCACCACCCAAAGACGCACGTTGACACAACAGTGTGCATTGACACAACAGGCTCAGATTGCTGTGATATTGAAGCCAGCTTTTCTCCCCAGAATATTGCAAATTGTTGTGACGTCAGAAGACAAAACGAAAGGACGTAACTCGACCAGCTTGATTAGTTTATTTGATATTATTATGAAGCAGTCCAAAAAAGTGCAGACGTTATCAACGTAGAGAACACTCCGAGGGAGGCCTATTCTCATGACGCGGCACGCATCTTCGCAGCGCATATTTCATCAACTGGGAAAGTGGTTAACGCCTTTTGCTTGCAGTGCTCGGTAATGAAAATGGTTTAAAAAATCCAGACGCACGCTGTAATTTCATCATCCCCTGCCAGAGAAACATTCAAAATTGAGCAAGGATGGAAAAGGAAAAACGCAGGGATCTTTAATGAGCCTCCATTGTGGTCGACTCAGATTCACTGAACACTCCAAATCCCACCATACATATCCTCTCCGCCTCCAGGCCTTTCACCATGCACTAAATTCTAAACCATGGAAGTATGAGTCGACAAAAGTCCAGGATGATGGAGTTTTATTGCACGCGCAGAGCCGTAAATCAGTGTGCGATGCTGCCCGATGAGATTCCAGGCGACGTGCCCGCTTGCTGGTGCCAATACCATGCTGGAAGCGAGCTGGAATACCCACAAACGAAATCGATTTGGGCGACCAGGAGTCCCGCGCTTGAAGCAGATGGGGGGAACATTTTGGGCGACAATCCAAAGCGGTTCCCTGGGCAACCGAGGAGGTTCTGCAGGGACGGCACGAAGTATCGGCCTTTTAAAATCTTGTTTCTTGCCGCTGTAGTCCACCGTGTCACAACAGGTTCCCATTAATTAATGGCTGTATCGCGTTCATTGGCATATGTATTGCGCTTGGTGCGAGCTCAGTGCCTTTGTAAGGTTGAACTATGCACATTGTTATGCAAATTGCACCGACCAGTGAGGCTCCATATGATGTGAATATTAATTGTCTCTGTCTATTGTTTGACTAACAAACCAGTCTCGAATGTTATATTATTATTGCACATGTATGACCCTGCCAAAGGCAGGTCATTGCCAAATGCGTGATAATCGCTATTTTGGGTACGGTGGGGCAGATGCATCCATGCCCACCTTAGCCCCTCGACCCGATATCACATCACATCCATATGCACATCCTACTGGTCCTTTTGTTCACTGTATACTAAACAGTTCCATTTAAATATTGCCCGCTGCAACCATCAGTTCAGAATTCCTCTGGCCATGAGGAATGTTCAGGATGCTGAACATGTATCCAGAACCGATTGAGGTTTTACGGGTGGAGGGGAGCGGAGCCTGTGGGGAATATTGTGCCTTCCTCTCTAACCGTGGCATCTTACCTCCCCCCCCCCCCCCACCTTACTTATCATTCTGCAATGTCTTATTATGCTGTTTATATTTGTCTAGGTCTGCTATTTTGGAAGTCTTTTGGACGAGTGACAACGAGAATGACATGATCTGCTGAAGAAATGAAGAATTCGTTACGTGGTCAATATGTTTCACCCAGCTATGACATGAAGATCGTGTGGACATTCCTATCCCAGTTCAACTAGTCTCAGCCCTTTAGTGGAGAAGGGACTTGGGTTAGTAAGGGTGAGATGATTGTTGCTGTTATTGTGTCGTTACCTCCGCAAACCGAAGGTGGACGTCGGTTGTTTCACCCTTGTTTGTTTGTCTGTTCTTAGCCAGGATATCTCAAAGATTATGGAATGGATCTCATGGATGGAACTCAGCAGAGCTTGTGGACAGGTTGATGCGTGACAAGGACGAATTTGATTCGATCTGGTTGAAGATCCGCGATCGGAGACTACAATTTTCTTATTTTTTTATAAATGATTCTTCACCATTGAGAATTGTGGCCAAAAAAATGAGTAAACATAACATTTTACAAAAGTTATGGACGAAATTATGACAAAAACTTGGTGGTTGGAGTTGGGTAGGTGACGAACACAAGCGATTCGTATTTTGGTTCAGGTCCGAAATCCAGATCCGGCCTCTCGGTGAGAACAAACGGTAAACTGGTTCAGCCTGGTGGAGGTGTGTTGCTCTACAAGTGCCCTTTATTACGCATTGCTTTGTTATCATAACCGTTCTTTGTTACCATTGCACACGGAAAATGTCGATCATGTGTTTCAAGAAATCATGATTGCTCGTTTTAAACACCTCTGTGGTGCAGGTGGATATAATAAACCGGACACCTTGACACTTCGTAAAGGAAAGGAATGCTCCTCATTTGACGATGTTTGAAGTTACTCGTCAAATTTGCGAATTAACCGTTTACATTCAAATAAATTTATATTGAACTCCGACAGATAATTTCAAAACTAATCCACATTCCAACATCCGCTTGAGGCTGCATCCCCCGGATACCGCCCAAGAAGATTGGCAAATCAAAAAGGTGGAATCCTCATTTCAAATCGATTCCAAATAATGAACAAGAATCCGGGGGTGTGTTTTAGTTTCCAATTTCGTGGAGAGCGCTCGACAAGCGGCTTAAGCACTCAAGCAAGAACTCCATTCCAAACCAATGGCAAGGAACAGCTGGCTTGGCAAGCGATAGCTAGCTGCTTCGTAAGTGAAAATCCTCGATTCTCTCTGGTGTCTGCCCGACGACAGACTCAACACAAGCAAAGCAGTCACGTGCAAGAATACACTAATGGGTGGTTCACCTGTGTCTTGCGAGAGCTCACCGACTCTGCAAAAAACACCGTAGGTCTTCAACGTCCAGCGACTAATGTCACAGATGGAACAACCGGCTAATGTCCATTCCAGCGGACAGGCCAACTTCTGATGTAATTCCCTGCTTATGAAGAAGCATCCTACAGTTTGTAGTCGGGTCAGGATCGAACCCAGGCCAGACGACTCAAAAAAAGTGCACCACCTCTCATCTTCGTTATTTACAATGAATTTCAACGACGAGCGGACACACCGCACACGACAGGTGTACCCAAATAGCCTCTCACTTCGCAGATACACCTGTGTGGAAGCGGAAACTGAGGTTCGAATCCCAAAAAGCAAACAACTTGATTGGCCGAGCAAAATCTCCGCAGGTTGGACTAATGGGACCCACGGAGTCACAGATGTATGTCACCCCAACGACAGGTGATGTATTCTTCTTGCCATATGCAGGACTTGGCTGTGTGTAGCATCATTGGCTGAGGGAGCAGCTGTGCCGCCATAAAAATGCTCTTGTAGGTTAGGTCAGGAATTCGTCGTTTGTTCAGGTTGCCTGGGATACCTCGCCTGCTCTTTGCGAAGGATAACTGCAGGATCTTTAAAGGTCCACAACACCAATTAATGCCGGCAGACTGGACCCCGATTTAACGTCCATCCGAGGCACATTGATTCGTCGCCCTGCCTGTGAAAACACCAGGATGACACTTTTTAGCTGAGTCTGGATTTTGAACCATGGGTAGACAGCTCAGAGGCGGGTGTATGTACCTCAAGCTCATCCTGCCAGCCTACGTGACTCCGTTGGAGGGATTTCCCCGTAACTGAGGGATCATGCCTGATCAAGCTGTGCGAGGATTGCGACACCAATGCGTGATGTTTATCAACGGTGAGCGAGCAATACGTGGGTTTAATTCGCCTGGGGAGTAAAACAGGGTGGGGGAGAAATATTACCTGTCAACCATTATAAATGATTCTCGTTAGAAAGCCAGCTGTGGTGTTGTGCATTCAAATCGCCCGTTCACATCTCTACCTGAGATAAAGAGAAGGTTCTTCCAAAAATTAGAGTTCACTCCTTGTCATTCTCCACCACTTACCTTGCCCTCACCCACGTGACTAATTGGCCGCTTCGCCCGCAGGTGATTCATGGTTAGCTTTTCATCAGTTTTGTATCAATCCGTTTGTCTTGCTGACCGACGAGACCCCAAGTCTGAAAGGATTGTGAGACATTGCATGTGATGAAAAACTTTGCAAACCCATCTTACCACATTGCACACTCCTATTTATGGGGGTGGTGGTTTGTGGAGTTGTTACCCAACTCACGCGAGCGAAAAAGCGGGTTAAGCAATTGCTTCATGTCCATCCATCGTCCATCTGATCAGTTTCTGATCGAGGAAGAACTTATTTAATTGAATGTTATATTTTGAACATGAATCGGAACTTGAATAGTAAGACAAGTTTGCCGTTCACCGGTCGTTGGGCTCTGAATTCGTCCGCACCACACGTGCGCAGAGAGGAGCAGATAATACGATTCCTCTGTGCTGCCTGCGAGGCAGTTAAACAAAATCAAAAATAATTCCTTAACAGGAAACTTACTATTTAAGACGTTATAAAGGACACAAACAACAGGCACGAAGAATGACTATAACCTGTTAGATCGGGTGATGTAAAACAGGTAAAACGTGTTTTTTTTACTCGTACCGGGTAAAACGGCGGTAAAACTGGAAATGTATTCATTTATGTGTCTTTAAACCTGTTATACCTTTATTTAAATGAAGTATACACTTGAACACTGTAGAAAACCAATCTCCTTCATCATACTTCCAAGAACCATGTATGTATATCGATAGATAGCCGAGAGGGCGCGGCATGTTAGAGGTGCAGTAGCAGGGTGAAGAAAAGACCGCCATTTGTCTCTGTGTAAGTAAACTTCTGGAGTTTTTTTTCAACAATCTTTCAAATCATTAATTGATTAAAATGGAAGTACACCAGATCACTGTGCAGGGTATTGTGTTTCTATGAACTCCTTAGTTTATCTCTCATCGCCGGTCTCCTTTAACTCGTCTCCAACTCACGATCGGAATGAAGACATGAATGAAGACCAGCTGCTGAATTCATTATTTTTTAACACTGATCCGCGATGTCCTGACACACGACACACAATATCGGATGCAGGACGACAACATGAGGAGACAATGGTCATGTGACCACATTATATAGGATTTGAAACTGCATGAATCCGCATCATGATCAGCCACTTGCATATCAAACAGACTGAACTCAAATGACTGTCTTCCTGATCTACAACCACCAACCACCGTTACTAGACAAAACGGCGGTCTGTTGTTCCTGATGTACAACCACCAACCACTGCACTTACCAGAAAAACGGCGGTCTCTTGTTCCTGATGTACAACCACCACCACCCTTACGAGACATACGGCGGTCTGTTGTGAGCCAGTGGTGGAAGATGATTTGATAAGCTCTGATCATTTACGTGTGCGATGAGTGTGCATTTATGATTGAATTTCCACTTGATATCAATCTCCTAAATCAGAAAATCAGCAATAGCACAGGATGATTAGTCTCAACCTGGATTCTTCACTCTGTTAGAAAAGGCCGAAGGATGCGTTCTTCTCTCGGGAATGAATAATACTCCACTAACCCCCCATACCCACTTCCTGACCTTCGGATCTTGAGTTCCTTCCTCTAGACCCCTGAACCATCTTGCGCTGAAGCGGTCCTACAATGCCGAATGGATTCATCAGTTGCAGTCTGACGGGCGAGCCATGAGAGAGCACCACTTGAAAGCTTGGACCCTCGGGTCTTCAGTATGGATTCTTCTGTCACTGCACTGAGAAGTACCTGCAGGCCATGTTCTGGGGAGAATTTTAAAAGGCCACGAGAAGCATTCACGGGTGCAATTGCATTGTGTACAGATCTGTTAACCTTCTTTATGCCAATATAGACTCAGAGATCACCTGTAAAACAAAAACAACAACAACATACAACAATTTGACATTAAAAATACATATACTGTACACTTGTGGGTCAAAGGCAACAGGTTGAAAACTCCAATTCAATCATTGATTTTCTGTATCCCAGTATGGGCTGACAGGATGGCCTTGAGTATACACACCCTCCACTTTAAGTGCACAGTCTGGGTTTGAATCCTGACCGAGCTACAAATGATCATCCAGGTTTCACAAGCAAGGGTGATTCGTCAGTGTGTGTGCCGTCCTTTGGATGGATGCCAAACTTGGCACCCTGTATGCTGGCATTAGTAGGACGTTAAATATCCCATGGTGTCCTTCAGAAAGAGTGGGATGAGATATCGCTGGCACCATGGACAAATTGTCAACAGACCCATTTGATTGGCCATTTGATGGGTCGCATACCTCGGCCAGATTGAACAGTTTATGCCTTTGTATCCCGCTGATAGGCTGGATCGGCATCTGCACATGAACCAAGATCGAATCGGCTTGTTCTTGTCACCTAATCAACTCATCCACCAGATTTCGTCTGAATCCATCCATAACTTTTTGAGTATCAAGCTCACAGACGAAGAGACAGACAGGGGTGAAACCTTGGGTGCGAAGATAATTACGAATTCCTGCCCTAACTACTGCTGGGAGAGGGATGGCAAACCGTCCACCATGACCCTTGAAACCCTTGTTTCGGTAGAACCAACCTCTGCAAACCAGAGTATGGTACATCGGATTGGGATGTCTCGGGACAGTAGTAATCTCGCACTAGGTGACTGACTATACTGACTAACTTACCAGTCCAATCTCAATTGCCTCAATGATACCTGTTTCATTTCCAGGTAATTTCAACAGAAACAAATCTTAAGCCACAGAATTCACCGAAATGGACTATCCGGTGCTGGTGTCTTGAAGCGGTTAAGAGTATTCGTGGGGTGCGTCCTATCAAAGGGGTGATGGATGTCCACATCGAACCCCTCCTGTTTGATGTGTACATTGTTTAAATTAAAAACCCTCCTGATGGACATTAAAGGGTTAACAAGGTCGACCAAACGGGTCAATGGGAATTGATACAAAGTGACTCCATTCGGTGGTAAATTGCGTCTACCCCTACAAGGTTGTATTAAAACGTGTACACACAACACACAACACACACTTCTTTAAATTTCTGTGATGTATTTATTAAAATGTGATTATTAGGAAAATGCCGTGTAAATTGTTCCGCGGAGGTAAAGAGTGTGTCGAGCCAGAGTAATTTCCCATCCAGCCATGGAGGGGTTTTGGGGTCGGTGAAAATAACCAGGCCGTGCTGATTAGTGAGAATAAATCACATCTTGGCCATAATTGACGACAAACCACAACGTCTTCTTGCCTTTTGCATCTGTGAAATGTGACGCTCAATTTCGGGTTAATTTAGGAGAGCTATGGTTAACATTTTTCACATCGCACGTTATCCCTCCACCCCTGAAGGTTGTTGTCGTTGGTGAATCAATAAAGGGGTCTTGATGTCATTAGCGGACTCTCCTGGCAGAAAGTGGTGCTTATAAACCTTTGAACTATACATGGAAATACTTTTTGTTTCTGAAATGACAAAGCCCCGACACCTGCCTTGGTTTGCTCACCTTAATGAGTTTAATTGATAACGAGTGGATTTCTCAAAGCGGAATTATGGCAATGTGGGGTACAAGATCTTATCTGTGATACGTCCAGGCCTCCTTGTGAATGATTCTCTAATTTATCAACACGTGTTCGAATGAAAGCTGGACGCCGTGATCACCTGTGTAACTATTGCTGAGTAGTCAAGGAGAACTGGATATCCAAACCAACGATTCCAACCTGAATGTAAACTAGATTCATAGTTATACCACCATCATCACACACACACACACACACATTAAGAAGTGTAATAAAGGTGAAAAATTGGTGAAGATTTGTCTGGCTTGTGACTTTCACATGATGCTAAGTATCTGTGACACGTTTTTGTGGAGAATTGGATCTGCTGGATCTCCCAAAGACAGGCCTTGTGAAGATCCCATGAAATATTGCATGCGATTCAAAAGTAGAGCGAAGCACTGCCTCACTCAAATTAAGGCATGGGATTGAGCGAGGGGCCACCGAGTTACGAAGGACTGTGTTGTCGGTTGTCTGCACGAGAAGAATATATATATATATATATATTTATATAATACTTATTATTATATATATACCCTCCACCGAGCTTCAAGGAGCGTGTTAAAAATGCCCAAATTTGAATTTGAATTCACGACATCGACCGATATGAGTCTGCCCACATTAAGTCTTTGCTTTCTCCAACTTTGACCTAAAACATCAAGACGATTTGATCTAATCTGTACATATGTATCATGGTACATGTACTTGTTAGTTCAAATCCCATAGCCAATGGTATCGCATTAACAAAAGTTTTAATGTGACCTCTGAGCCATCACATTCTAGGAACAAATGATCCATCATGGATGGATGGATGCACTGATGGAGGTTTCCACATACTTGTACCAAGTTTGAATTAAATCCCTTCGGCTTAATCTCAAAGCATCACATTTCCACCTGACATGACCTCTGGACCCTTGACCTCTTGATGCCACAATCTAATCAGTTCATCTTTGCATCATAATAGATACTCATACCAAATTTGGTCAAAATCCCATCACTAGTTCACAAGTTTGCATGGTAACAGAATTTTTACCGAACGGGACCTCTGACCTTTGACCCCATAATCTAATCCGTTATCTTTACATCATTATAACATACTCATACCAAGTTTGACTGAGATCTCTTCAGCTGTTCTTAAGTTATGCGGTAAAGAAAACCTATCACGGACTGTGAACCTTTGACCGCCGAAATTGAAACAGTCCTTCTTTGCATCATATATATATACTTTACCAAGTTTGGTCAACATCCAATCACTGGTTCACAAGTTAACGGCGGTAACATAATTTTTACAGAACGGGACCTTTGTACCTCTTGCCCCCATAACCTAATCAGTTTAACTTCACATCATCATCATGTATACATACTTGTTCCAAGTTTGACTGAGATCCTTCAGCCGTTCTTAATTAAGCACGAATAACAAAAACCTATCACGGCAGCACGGACGACAGACGGACGGACAACCCACAAACTGACGAAGTCGCCAGAGGCATTAAAATGAAGTTGTTCGAGAGAAATGTGAAATTTCTGGTCAACAAAGAGACATCGAACTGGTTGACAGCCGATTGGCTGCAGAGTTTGACGATTGCGTACGTGATGGTTATACACAAGTTTCGTTGGAAACAAAAATCCAGGTCATGACAAACTTCCACGTACAAAATGAGGCCTTCAAGAATAAACAAATCAAGTTTCGTTGTCATCATCCACCAGGGATAGGGAAAGGCCTGTCAGATGTACAAGCGTCACCGATTTTACATCGTTAATGAGCAGTGAATTTGCATAAGACTAATATATAACTCCTGCCTGATTGACTGTTGGGAAGGCAATGCCAAACCACCTGCACAACAAAACACTGCATATCAAAACTAGAAGGGCACTCTTCGACGTCGCCAGATATACCCCCACCCACATTATACATACTTCTATATGCCTGGTGTGGGCTTGCGATCCTAAGGCTGAGTTTGAATCCTGTTTGGCTGTTTAATTACCACCAGCGGGATTGACTCAGCCTGTCATTCTTCTGATGTTGGCAAAATGAGTACCAGCTTGCTGGGGATGATCGAGCCATTTGAGTATCCTGTATTGGAATGTGACCTGTCCAGGATTGTATCCAATAGCCCAGGAGACTGTTGTGGCAGCACTGATGCTCTGTTAAGAGTATGGTTCCAATGGATGGACACGTATTTGTACAAAGTTGATTCAAAATCCCTGATCCTAGATTCAAAATATTAAGTAGTTCTGGCTGCTAGACCATGTGTCTGATCAGGTGAATAAATTTCAAACATATATTCCCCATGATTACTAGAATATAATTCTGAAGTTTCACATCAATTTGATGAAGTTGTTCAAGAGAAATGTTTTTTTTAGATTTTCGTTGAATCCAAACATGGCTGCTAGACCACGTGACCTACTAATTATTTGTGAACACCCTGGCATCACCAAAGACTTGGGGAATAAGTGAATGATGTTTCCCCTCAATCTGTCAAGCCGTTCTGTAGGAGGGTTTTTAAAGGTTTATTTTTCAAAAAAAATCATAGCTGCCAAACCATGTGACCTACGACGTCATAGTGGAGAAATTTTTGTTCCTTCGTGGATAGGCGATCATAACCTGTAAAGTTTTGCCTCAATCTGTTCAGCCGCTTCGGAGATTTTAAAGGTTTTTATTTTTAAAAAATATGTGCTGAGCCACGTGACTGATACATCATCAAAAATCCCCTTAACATTTAGCCTTAACTTCGAAAATTTTCCACTCATCGTATAAAGCATTCGACTTCTGCCACTATGATGTCACAATTGAGTCAGAAAATCTACTCATCATAACATCATCAAACAATTTTCTACTAAGTCAATGAGGCACCTTAAAACATCATCAAAAAATTCACATTGTTCCCAATGAGGGAGTACTTCACATTACCAAGTTTAAATTTTTTCCATGGAGCGGTTCAGAGATACAGAGGTCCAATTTTTTTTTTTTTCCTTTTTCAAACATGACTGTCACACCAGGTGACCTCCGACGCCATAAATATCATCAAACCATTCTACATGAGTAGTCGCACTGATGGTGAAAATCGGTGTGTCAATCAGATAAGCGGTGCAGAGAAACAGAGAAAACTAGAAAGGCACTTGTAGCATGCATATCTCTGCCAGGTGGAACAGTTCACGTTTTTGTTCCCACTAATGGGCTGGATCCGAACCAAATCCAATCCGCTTGTTCTTGTCACCTATTCAACTCATCCACCTTGTTTTGTCACAAACTCGTCCACAACTTTTTTGAGACATAGTGATATACTGTATTTAGTTTTTGGCCTGATATAATTTTTAAGAAATTAGTCCTAAGTTGACCTTTTGACCTATGATAACCTCAAAGCAATAGGTGTTGAATCCACTGACCTGATATGCAAATCCTGTTCAATTTCAAGTCAATCGGAATTGATTGAGGATTTTAGAAAATTTGGCTCAAATTGACTGATGTAGACCGTGACATTAATCTCTGAAAATTTCAGAACGGTGGTTGAGCGGTTTGGGCTGGAGGCGACGGACATACAAAAAAAAACAAGCACACAAACGCACAAACAAACAAAGGAGGCGATCAACATACTTGTCAAAAAATTTTTTTTTTTGCCAAGTAACAAAAAAACGGACCCAAATGCAATACCCTCTCCTCTGGCGAGGTAAATATCATGCTATATACAGTACTGTATCGTTTTGGCCCTATCAATGGTGAAGAATCACTTTAAAAATTAAATAATTCTCGTTCCAGATCCAGTTCGCATCTTCACCAAAATCGAATCAGTTCGTCCTTGCCACACACCCAACCTGTCCACCAAGTTTCATCTGAAAACTGTCCACAACTTTTTGAGATATAGCTGCTATATATTAGTTTGCCCTATCTCTCAATGGTGAAGAATCACTTAAAAAAATTCTCGGATCCAGATCGGATTCGGATCTTCACCAAAATTTAATCAATTCTTCCTTGTCACACCCAATGTAAACCAACTGTGGCATCTTTTTTTATACTTCATATACAACCTGTGTCTGGTTGGCTTGCATCATTTCTGGGGGAATAGCAGCACCACTGATACAATGCCCCTATTACCAGTAAGCTGGTACTCATTTTGCCAAACTCAGAAGGATGACAGGCTGAGTCAACCCACCTCGTGTTAATTCAACAGTAACAGAGGCTTGAACTCAAGACCCTCATACCTTAAGCCAGCCACTCCAACCATTAAGCCAACACCTGGCTTACTGCAGCATATCAAGACCAACTATCACAGACCATTCACGGCCTATCCAAGTCAACCACAGCATATCAAGACCAGCCGTGGAATATCCAAGACCAACTATCCAGACCATTCACGGCCTATCCAAGTCAACCACGGCATATCAAGAACCAACCACGGCCTTTCAAGTCAAACCACGGCATATCAAGACCAGCCGTGGAATATCCAGACCAACATATCCAGCCATTCACGGCCTTTCCAAGTCAACCACAGCATATCAAGACCAGCCGTGGAATATCCAGACCAACATATCCAGACCAACCACGGCCTATCAAGACCAGCCGTGGAATATCCAGACCAACATATCCAGACCATTCACGGCCTATTCAAGTCAACCACGGCATATCAAGACCAGCCGTGGAATATCCAGACCAACATATCCAGAACAATCACGGCCTTTCCAAGTCAACCATGGCCTATCAAGAACAGCCGTGGAATATCCAGAACCACTACGGCCTATCCAAGACCAGCGTGGAATATCCAGAACAACCACGGCCTTTCCAGTCAACCACGGCCTATCAAGACCAGCCGTGGAATATCCAGACCATTCACGGCCTTTCAAGTCAACCACACGGCATATCAAGACAGCCGTGGAATATCCAGACCAACATATCCAGACCATTCCATGGCCTATCCAAGTCAACCACGGCATATCAGACCAGCCGTGGAATATCCAGACCACAGGGCATATCAAGACAGCCCGTGGGAATATCCAGACCACATTCCAGACCATTCATGGCCATCCAAGTCAAACCACGGCCTATCAAGACCAGCCGTGGAATATCCAGACCAACCACGGCTTTCCAAGTCAACACGGCCTATTCAAGACCAGCCGTGGAATATCCAGACCAACCACGGCCATATCCAAGTCAACCACGCCTATCCAGTCAACCAGCCTATCCAAGTCACACGGCATATAAGCCAGCCGTGGAATATCCAGACCAACAACGGCCTATCCAAGACCAAACGGCCTATCCAAGTCAACCACGGCATATCAACCAGCCGTGAATATCCAGACCAACATATCCAGACCAACCACGGCCTATCCAAATCAACCACGGCCTATCAAGGACCAGCCGTGGAATATCCAGACCACATATCCAGACCATTCACGGCCTATTCAAGTCAACCACGGCATATCAAGACCAGCCGTGAATATCCAGACCAACATATCCAGAACAATCACGGCCTTTCCAAGTCAACCATGGCCTATCAAGAACAGCCGTGGAATATCCAGCAACCACGGCCTATCCCAAGACCAGCCGTGGAATATCCAGACCAACCACGGCCTTTCAAGTCAACCACGCCTATCAAGACCAGCCGTGGAATATCCAGACCATTCACGGCCTTTCCAAGTCAACCACGGCATATCAAGACCAGCCGTGGAATATCCAGACCAACATATCCAGACCATTCATGGCCTATCAAGTCAACCACGGCATATCAAGACCAGCCGTGGAATATCCAGAGACCAACCACGGCATATCAAGACCAGCCGTGGAATATCCAGACCAACATATCCAGACCATTCACGGCCTATCCAAGTCAACCACAGCCTATCAAGACCGCAGCCGTGGAATATCCAGACCAATTCACGGCCTATCCACAGTCAAAACCAACGGCCTATGCAAGACCAGCCGTGGATATCCAGACCAACCACGGCCTATCCAAGTCAACCACGGCCTATCCCAAGACCAACCACGGCCTATCCAAGTCACCACGGCATATAAGCCGTCGGAATATCCAGAACCAACAACGGCCTATCCAAGACCAACACAGGCCTATCCAAGTCAACCACGGCATATCAAGACAGCCGTGGATATCCAGACCAACATACCAGACCAACACGGCTATCCAAGTCAACCACGGCCATATCAAGACCAGCCGTGGAATATCCAGACCAACCACGGCCTATCCAAACCAACCACGGCCTATCCAAGTCAAACACGGATCCGGCGTAACCGAGCGGAGAGTTACCAAAGCCGCGCCGGACCAAATGAACAAATTTACCGGCCCAAACGGCCTCACTAATTCTCAACACGCACCAGGCCAAACCAATGAAGAAAACACAAAAACGAGCTGATACATTCAACAAATGGATATTTATTATAATAGTGAGGGAGGGACACGTAAAGGGCAGAGTTATCCGACTGTAAGGAATTAAATGCAAATAATGTACAAGCACTAACAGTTCCTACTTATAGACGGGCCCACACACAGACACGGACCCCAATGGTGTTTTAGAAGTCTTCCAGCTCGAGGAAAGGGCATGGAGACCAGAGCTGCCGCTTGACCTGTCCACCTCGTGTGGTCTCGACGATCCGGCTGACGGGACTGGCGAACCCGCAACACGATGCCACTCCAAGCACCAGGGACGGAGGAAAAGCGTCGGACGCCAGGTGGACGAGTCGAGAGACGACCCGAGCACTCCAATCCGACCAGACGAGTCGATCTCCGGCATCTCGAACCCGATCGCCCAACCCTGACACCCTTTCCAATGCCCTGGCGTTTCTTATATGGCATTTCTCCTGCGGGATGGGGTGTCGTGGGAAGGATCACCGTCTGAGACATCTCGCCTCCCATTGGTCCGGGGTTCGTGGGAACGTCGGTGTTTTGAGACGTCTCGCCTCCCATTGGTCCGCGGGTTCGTTGAGAAAGTCGGTGTTTGAGACGTCTCGCCTCTCATTGGTCGAGGGTTCGTGAGAAGGTCGATGTCTGAGACGTCACGCCTCCCATTGGTCGAGGGTTCGTGAGAAAGTCGATGTCTGAGACGTCTCGCCTCTCATTGGTCGAGGGTTCGTGAGAAGGTCGATGTCTGAGACGTCACGCCTCCCATTGGTCGAGGGTTCGTGAGAAAGTCGATGTCTGAGACGTCACGCCTCTCATTGGTCAGAGGGTTCGTGAGAAAGTCGATGTCTGAGACTCACGCCTCTCATTGGTCGAGGGTTCGTGAGAAAGTCGATGTCTGAGACGTCACGCCTCTCATTGGTCGACGGTTCGTGAGAAAGTCGATGTCTGAGACGTCACGCCTCTCATTGGTCGAGGGTTCGTGAGAAAGTCGGTGTTTGAGACGTCTCGCCTCTCATTGGTCGAGGGTTCGTGAGAAAGTCGATGTCTGAGACTCTCGCCTCTCATTGGTCGAGGGTTCGTGAGAAGGTCGATGTCTGAGACGTTCACGCCCCATTGGTCGAGGGTTCGTGAGAAAGTCGATGTCTGAGCGTCACGCCTCTCATTGTCGAGGGTTCGTGAGAAGGTCGATGTCTGAGACGTCACGCCTCCCATTGGTCGAGGGTTCGTGAGAAAGTCGATGTCTGAGACGTCTCGCCTCTCATTGGTCGAGGTTCGTGAGAAAGTCGGTGTTTGAGACGTCTCCGCCTCCCATTGGTCCGGGTTCGTGAGAAAGTCGGTGTTTGAGACGTCTCGCCTCCCATTGGTCCGGGGTTCGTGAGAAAGTCGGTGTTTGAGACGTCTCGCCTCCATTGGTCGAGGGTTCGTGAGAAAGTCGGTGTTTGAGACGTCTCGCCTCTCATTGGTCGAGGGTTCGTGAGAAAAGTCGGTGTTTGAGACGTCTCGCCTCTCATTGGTCGCGGGAACATTCCATCTCTCTGGGGCGGAGTCGGGGCTCTGGTGGCCGAGGAAACCCCGCCCACGTACGTGCTGACATTACGTGTTTATGCTTCAGTCACATTTGGCTCGGCGGCCGTAGGTCTAAAAAATCTACGGCCACTAGCAATTATACGGCGGCCGCAGTATTTCCACGGTCACACAATGTAGCAGTCACATAGTTTTTATTTTCGGGGAGCCGCACGGCGTATTTATAAATTGTGGAGACCGAAAACGTGGGGGTGCCGTACGGTCTTTGATTTGATGTCGCACGGTGACCTTAAGGGGCCCCTGTGGTGGCCATATAATTTTCAAGGGCAGACGCAAGGTAGCCTCAAGGTGCCCGCAAGGCGACTGCAGGGGGCCCTAAGGCGAACGTAATTTTTTTGGGGGGGGGGTTGGCAAAATTCATTTTTCATTGATAAGAGCCTACAGCAGCCGCACGAATAAGGCAAGCCCACTGTACGCCCTACGTACGGTCGACGTGGAACACATCTACGTACAACTACGGCTTGTCGAATTGCTACAGCCAACCTAGAAATGAAAAAAGTTATAACTCCCCGCTTTAATCCACGGAGACCCCTACGGCCTGTAAAAGATAGCCATACGGCGTAGGGCCACCCTGAGGCCACCTCAGAAACTCTGCGGCCACCGCACGTTTCTGTCAATTCAGGGGGGTACGGCCGCCGTATCCTCGCCGTAGAGCAAATGTGACTCATGCTTTAATGGTGCCGATGGATGAGTGGTGGAACGAGAAAACGAAGGAGGATGTCGTTGTCGTAATTGATGTAACAAAAGGTCTAACTATAAAGTAATTCACAGCGCACGTACAATTATTCATCCATTAAACAAGGGAAGGAACCCTAACTGAAAACACGTACTTACCGATATAAACTGATCTGAAGGACCTGTATGTTGAGTGCAGTAAACTTCCAAATCCGTAATAATATCTCAATACTACTCAGATTTTGCGTTTCCACCCATATGATGCCAATCTTTCTCTGCGTGTAAACACATTCGCAACTTCAGCAATTTCTTAATACAATTGAGATTCTCTGTTTCCACCCGTGAGGTTCCGCAAGTGGCACAGGAATGTGGAATTATATTGCGTCATGGTTTGGCATTTGACGTTTCCGCATTGCTCGATTCTCTGTGCAGATTTTGGGGTCCCTGCACGTGTCCTAAAGTGAGTGGGAGTTTTTATAGAATTTCTCAAAACTTCCCCCCCCCCTCAGATTTCCGTCTCCCACCCGCGCGTTGCATGGGTACCTCCTCACTAGTTATGAAATAATTTAACATCATGTAATTCGAGTTCATGGAACACCATACTTCATGCAGTCTTGAGAAAATGGACAATGGAAGGGTCTTTTAAAACTCTTGCTTTACATTAGTGAGCAGGATCTATATTTCCTACGAGCCGCAATTTTGTCTGAATC
This sequence comes from Eptatretus atami, assembly GCA_035128595.1. Taxonomy (NCBI): domain Eukaryota; kingdom Metazoa; phylum Chordata; class Myxini; order Myxiniformes; family Myxinidae; genus Eptatretus; species Eptatretus atami. Next base: position 26,504,615 of record CM068964.1, read on the forward strand.
CCGATATTCCCAACGCTGAGTGCACAAGTGGAAAATTTGATTGTCGAGAAGGCGTAAAATGGTGTACGTAATAGTTTGTCCAAGTGCTGCAAAACTGGAGGTTTGTGGAAGTGCAAACAAAATTATTTGTGTTCTCCGGTGTTCAAGTATATAATTCAGTTGAAATAAAATAAAGTTTAAAAACTGTAGAGGTGGGGGGGGGGGGGGGGATTTGGAAGTTTACACCGTTTATGCACCGTCTTTTACCACACCTTATTTAACAGGTTAAATTAGTTATTTGTGCCTGTTGTTTGTGTCCTTTATGACATCCCTAAAAATAGCAAATTTCCTGTTTGGAATGATTTTCAATTTTGTCTGACTGCCAGACAAACAGACAAACTAAAAAAAAATGCCTTACTCTATGCGTATGTGCACTCAGAACGAGATTCCGTAGAATTTCCCAAATTCAGAGGCAAAGTACTGCTCAACTTTAGGTTCATGTTCTGTTTGTGTTCCGGTTTGTGTCCTGCAGTGTTCAAAATATAAATTCAATTTGCATTAAGTTTTTCCTCGATCATAGACTGAGGTCTGTAGACATTAGACAGACAGACAGAGTGAACCAATTGCTTAACCCTACTCTGTGCTTCACGCGCAGAATGATGATTGGTCACTGCTCGGGTGTCCCATAAACTATAAATGTATAGGATTTGGGTGCTGCGCTATATGTAATGTGCAACTATGTAAGCGCATTCCAATAACCAAACAGCATGCACACACAATAATGGGCATGTGATTTGGGGTTGGAGGGTCATACATTTAATACGTACGCAAATATGGCAGAGTGTTGTTTTTGGCTCCCAATTGCATACATAATAAATAGGTCAGATAGTCCTGGGAGAGGGAGAACAATTCGTTGCTGGCTTGCTTCCTACGACTTTCCACGATGCAATGTGCCACCCTTGGACATTTTGAAATAGCAGTAATAAAACTGGTGCAATTTTCTTGGACTGCTCTGTACCCCTCTTGAGAGCCCCCATCCCATAGAAATCTACCACCGAAGTGCTGTGTTACGAAGCTGTTTGGTCAGCCATGGTCTGCTGGCAAAACATCTATTGGGGATATTAAAGGGGAAAACAAGCCATGGAAGTGAAAATATCTAACAGGTTTGAAGTGACTGCAAATAAAAAATTTCAAACTAAATGGAGGGATGGAGTCTGGTTGCTGTGAATAAGGACTGACATATTTTAAAATTGTACCTTCACGTCTGTATACTGATCTTATTTATATGCTGTCGAGATATTGTGCAGCAACTAAGACCCAGGAGGAGGACATTTGGCCCATCATCGTGCTCGTGGTGCAACCAAAGTGGTCTTCAAACGAAGCTCAACTAGTTTGTAAATTAGCAGCAATTACATTGCTTGGTCTTGTAACGTACAGTATGTGATACCCATACCATTATCAGAATATTGGCCCTTCATATGGGCTTTATAGACCATCTTCCAGAGGGGTCTAGGCGATCAAACATAGACTTTCTTCGGAATAGAAGGAAGCTCATGCACAGGAGGATGCAATCTGGCCCATCATGCCCGTGCAATATCCACACCCCCATTACACTTCATCCATCTATTTACGTTTCTCCAATGTACGAATCCAATTGTTAACATGAATTTAATCTCGACTTGGATAATTTAGTCGAGGTACCAGCACGCAGTGGCATGCTCTTTTCAGAGACACGGTGATATCATTTAACGTCCACAAGGTAAATGCAAACGGGACTGACTGTACCTGCTTTATCTCTCCATCCCAAGCTGTTAATTACCTTCCCACGTCAAAGTGGGAGGGAATCACATGACTGCAATCAGCAGATGGTGAGACCCAATATCGTTTCAACATGGCCATTAAGATCCAGCATACTTCCCCATGAGGGTGATGATGAAAACGACGTTGGGTCCCATCATCTGCTTATTCCCATCACAGTGATGTGCCGGGCCTCCCTCCAATTTTCCTGGCAGATAAAAGGTATGCACACTCACTTGTGCGTGCTCTTGACTCGGTTCGAATCTCATCCGAGTTCAGCCTTGCCTGCTGGGCAGCTGTACCGGTTGGTGGTGCCAATTTAGTTCCAAATATTCAACAAATTATTGAAGACCCATTATATTCATTGATATATATATATATATATAAAACAACACTTTACTTGTGGTTACTACCCACAGCATCAAAAAACAATAATTAAGAAATGTCTTCCAGGAAGCTTGGAGGACTTATGGAGGGAAAAGTATAAAATATAACTTAACAAAAAAGAGGTAAAGGAGCTTTGAATGGATTGTCCGTGAGTTCGTGTTCAGAATATGGGAGTTTACCTGGAGACTGCGAAGGGCACGAGGAGGTGGCGGAGCATCCATACCAGGAATCTTGTTGGAGAGGGAAGAGCTACCTGGTTCAATGTGCATGCTTATCGATGACATCCTTCACTTGGGTCTTCGGATGACCAGGCGTCACTGTGTGGGTGTAACCGGTGTTTAGAATGTGAATTATCATCTAAGACATGTAATTTATCTTCTATCAACGAGCGACAGGTGACTTGTAATTTGAACTTCAGCATCATCATATTAAAGTGTCTGAACCTGCATAAAGTATATTCCAGGACATTTACTGACTATGTGGGTGTTGTTTTTGTAATATTTCTGACGTCATGTATAAATCCAACAAAAAGTACTCACGTGTTAATTTCTCGCCCTTTAGGTATAACATTTGTCCCCTTGTTTATATGGAATGGCTGGTCGGATGTCGAACTGGATTGTGCTGGGCAGCTGTAGGTAAAGCTAACTGGGTTTTCGGTTGGATTTGTAGAGGGATAAATTATTCATCAAAGGAGGTCGTTTTAACACTGTGCAGGAATCAAACTCATCCAGAAAATTGTGTTCCCTCTCACCTGTCATAAAAAAATCTGGGTTGAATTCCCGTATGTCGACCCAATTAGAAACTGTAGGATCAGTGCTTCACAAGGAGGATGTTCACTCACAAAGCACGCAATCCCTGGGATGGACGTTAAGCTGGGTGTGCAGTCTGCTGGCATTGGTTGGTGGACCTTAAAGATCTGACCGATATATCGGCCTTTTAATCTTTGTGTCTGAAGCCATTAGGTTTGGTGGTATTTCCTGATAGGCGATAAATGGAGTTTACGAAAAGTGATTTGGTATGAGCACCATCCCAGCCAGACCCACAACATATAGTGGGGCAACTTAGCATAACAATTGTGCATTTTGTGAGGAAAGCACCAAATTTGGCACACTAGTAGCCGAACATATTATGAACAGATTTGGATATTGGGCCATCTCAAATTCAGCCGCTGATGGCTGTGGCAGCCATTTTCCACTGCCATCAAAAATTTTGAGATGGCCCAATATCCAAATCTGTTCATAATATGATAGGCGACTAGTGTGCCAAATTTGGTGCTTTCCTCACAAAATGCACAATTGTTATGCTATATTTAGCTCAGTTGCCCCACTAATAGGGTCAAAGTCCCTGTTCGCCTCAAGTTTGGGTTAAAACTGCTACACACCGAAGGGAGCCAAATGCTTCAAAATCAGCAAATTTCCCACTTTTCATACATCACAGGTTTATTTTTGGATGAAAAATAGAGTAAAATGTGAGTTTTAACCTGCAACATGAGGCGTCGGATTCGGACCAGCCTTAATGTTGTTGTGGTGCCAGATTCGGACCAGGGTTCTGATCCGAATTCTGACTAGCAATGTTATAGTGGTCAGGCTAGCCGAATGGCGAAGTGGCTCGAAACGGATTAAGGGCCTAACTTTGCCGATACCAGGTTGAATTGGAATGCCAGGTGGCCGACACCTCCCTCGCCTGGGTCATAAAACAAGATGGAACTCAAGCGCAGGTTCTTTAGCCGGTGAGGACGTGAATTTCATAATGAGCATTAAGCTCTCCAAAACCCGAATATCCTCAAAAGGATGGATAGCGAGCCTACTATTCGAAGTCAACGATCACCACCATCTGAATAACTCAGAGACCCAGTGAATTTTAAAATGTGTAATAAAACTGGGAGGAAAGAGAAAAAGAGTACAAACAATTTAAGTGGTATTTCGTAATGGTAAAAAACCCCAAAATATGCGCCCTGGGGGTTCATAAGGATGGGAACCTCAATCATCTATCATTAAGGCCTCAAGCATCTGACGGTAGATGGCAATGCAGAGTGGCTGACATAAGGCTCGCTGGCCCTAACTCCACCAAATTCGCCACACAGCGCTGTAGGAGACTGCTGCAGGTGAAGGGGACACCAGAGCAGAGTGCGTGATCCATCCCACGCCATAAGGATGACCATTCCCAAGGACCGTCTCTTCATCAGAAGATCCGTGGACGCCAGCAGGTCCTTCACGAACGAATCCGAGGAATTCATTGAGGAAATGGCATCTGCACTGCTCTGAAACGAAGAGCTGAAACGAGCAACTCAGGTGACATTTTTATTACATCTTTCGACACCCCTCCCAGTGACATGACCAGCTTAGTTTGCTTGGTATCGATTGGTGGAGGTGGTGTGAGACGCTGCCAGAATGTTCCCATTTACCAGAATTGCAACTAAACTCATGCCCAACAGGTGTTGTAAGACCGTGATCCTTTAAAGCAGTGATCTTCACTATTTTTTTTAGAGGGCCAATTTGCCAATGAGGCATCGGTGTGAGAGCCGCCACACCACCTGAAGGACTCCACAATGGCTGCTATTAGCCCCGCCGCCACGTACTCTTCTCCGTTGTGGTTACCTGGGCTGCAAGCATAATTGTTTGTAAACTACCATCTACTGATGTACTTATCTTACTTTTATGCTTCACATGGTAACACTCATTTGAAACCATTGTGTCAGTTTGATAGCATTTATGGCGGATTATGATGGGGTGGTGTTTCACATTTGTGTATTATCGGCCGCACATCAGGGGCCACACTTTAGGCCACCAGGGCCACGCAATGAAGAACAGTTCTTTAAAGCATACATACAAGATGGATTGCAAGGGATAAAACATTCAATAGGGGTGAAGGAAAAATAGTAGGGGGAGGGTGATCAGAAACAACATTGTGGGGGAGGATGACCTGCTCTCCATACGATTGTCGATGCATAATTCCTATGACAGTTTATTCTACCGCTCACTTACACTAAAACATGAATTAAGGGAAATGCAATGCCTTCAGAAAGCATTCACACTCCTTGACGTTTTTAACATGTTTTGTTGTGTCACAGCCTGAATTCAAAATGGATGAAAATTTTTTTTTTAAATGTCACCGATCCACATAAAATACCCCATAATGTCAAAGTGGAATTTTTTGGGGAAATTTTGCAAATTTATTGAAAATGGAAAACAGAAATGTCTAATTTACATAAGTATTCAACACCCTGAGTCAATACTTTGTAGAAGCACCTTTGGCAGTGATTGCAGCTTCGAGTCTTCTTTGGGTATGTGTGTATTCAGCTTTGCACATCTGGATTTGGGGATTTTGTCCATTCTTCCTTGCAGATTTACTCAAGCTCTGTCAAGTTGGATGGGGAGCGTCGTGTGAACAGCAATCTTCAAGTCTTTCCACAGATTCTCAATGGGATTGAACTCTGAGCTTTAGCCATGGCACTCAAGGACTTTCACGTTCTTGTTCTGAAGCCATTCCAGTGTTGCTTTGGCTCTATGTTTTGGGTCATTGTCCTGTTGGCACGTAAATCTTCGCCGCAGTCCCGAGGTGTTTTGCACTCTGAAGCAGGTTTCAAGGATTTGCCTGTATTTGGCTACATTCATTGTTCCCTCTATCCTTACAACTCTCTCAGTCCCTGCCGCTGAAAGCATCCCCATAGCATGATGCTTTGTAGATCATAATGTGCAGATCAGCGCCAACATTTTTTAATTTAACCTCTTTTAAATTTAGGCTGTAACACAACAAAATGTGAAAAAGTCAAGGGGGTGTGAATACTTTCTGAAGGCACTGTAACTATTAGGATTTATGCATTTTTAGCATTCACACTGAGAAGGCATTCCCCAACACGATCTAATAAGTAATATTCATATTTTTAAATGTTTTCAAACACACTAGTTATGATAACGGAAGGTATTTTAAATGATTATTACTTCCATGTACTTATTATTATCATTGTCCATATTTCTCATTTAACCAGTACATCAGTTCAGATAAATTTCTCTCGATGGTTCAATGACACAATATTTCATTAATCAGTCCCACTCTGAATCGTCAGATGAAGAGCCGTTTGTCAGTTCCTCTTCTTCTTCTCCATCAATATACGTGAGATTGTCATCGATGTGTTGATAAATGTCATGCGGGATCGAGTCCCCTTCAAAACCATGAAATCTGGTAACGACCCTCGTGAAGCTTCCAGCCATTCCCTGTTGTTTGTACATGGATGGATGAG
>CM068964.1:26511042-26530815 GCA_035128595.1 Eptatretus atami
ATTTTACCTTAATGCTCCTACTCTCTGCTTGACTTGATTGTTTCCAACTTCCCAATAATCCTCCCTGCTATGATAATTTTACCCTTGGCTTCTCAGATCACAATCCCCTTGAAACTGTTCAAATGACCGGTCTTCAGTGAGCTGCTAAGACCTCACAATGTCTGGCAGTTGGTCTGGCTGCACTCTACCATCTCCACTTGCAGACTGGTTCACTGTGTCTTCATCTCTGGACAGACATACGTGTCTGGCTCGGGGCTGTTTTCAATTTCTCACTGTTTCCTTCATTCGATCATACTTTCACCCCCGATATCCTCCCAAAATCCCATCCTTTGATACAATTGCATTCAGGCAGTGAGTAATTGCATTTAAGCATCGCTTGACGTTTCCTCCTGATGGGAACCTTACACCTCTGCATCAAGCACACAATCATTGTGTTCTGTCCTATAAATTGTGCCAGAGCTCACTATGAGGCTCTACCTGAAGTTCAATCTTTGCGATGTCCCACCCTGCACAAACACCTGGATGCCAGTTTAACCAAATTCTATCAGTTGGTATGTGCACCTCGTACATCCTTTCACTCTTGCATGGATGAGTTAATGATGAATGTTGCTCAAGCTAAAGCTCAGTCACTTGGCTCTACCTTTGTGAAAAAAAGCCAAGGTCCCAAGAATCCCTCTCTTCCTGTAAAATCCAACACACAAAAACTCCATCCAACAAAAATGAACCTCTCTAAAGACAAGGTGAGAATTCCTGCACAAAACCATTTTTTAAGTCTTGTGGTATGACTTGTCAGGGTTTGAAACACCGATCTCCCAAACTACAAGCGGATGCTAACCCAGGGTTCCCAACCTTTTTGGTTTTACTGGGCACCATTTTCACATGTTCGTGGTCCACCCGATAACCACTGTGCCGAAAATTCACCTAAAATAGTGTTTATTTGCGATACAGATACGACAATGGGGGAAACAATTACTAACAATTCACAACTATGACATTGCAGGCAATCCGACTGAACAAAAGAATGACTACAGTAAGTTACCTATTTGATTGGTAAAATGTCCAGTCAATGGGATGTTGAGCGTGCTTCTTGCTCACAAGCAGGTCGATGTCAGGCTTTGTTTGGATAAAGCGCACGAACATCATGCTTCAACATCCGTAGGGATCTTGTTTGTTTTTAGAATAACGACCGACGAGAACCCAGCTTCACCACAGCCATGTAGATGAAACTATGAGCGAATTGAACGCCAGGGCAGCTAACTTTAGCGGTAAGACCCAACATTCCCACACCAGAAGTCCGCACGATGCATCTCGTCAAACTGATCTCGGGCTGTGGAGTCGTTCTGGAGTCAATCAAGCTTTCCTGCATCCTGTTCCAGGTGCAAATCCAATGCATTCATGCAAATGGGTGCGAATCATTTCAGAGTCCAGTTCCTTGAGAATCCGGAAATAGGATTTAATCCTATCCAAAATAAGCGAGGTGATCTTTTACCAGTTGTTATGAACTCCCTTGGCGGGATCTTTTCGCGCTTCTGAAAGATATCGAGCCGCTGCAAGGAAAACATTGACCACCACTCCCGCTTCGACATTGGTCTTCCACAGGACGGAGTTTTTCCTTGGAAAATCCCTTACCTGGTCTATGAGTCATGATAGTCGCGCCAGTACCCCTGAAAGAGACTCCTTGTTCAGGGCGTTTTTAACTGAGAGAAAATCGTTGACCCCAAAATAAAGCCAGGTGCAGTGCCCAAGTCGAGGCGTCAAAGCAGCCGACGAAATCGACACAGTCTTTGGTCTTTTCCATCGTTTCGAAGAATTCACGAAGCTCAGCTCGCCAGTCAAACACGCGCTCCGCATTAATTTCCATAGGATAACCATCTTCACCTCAGTGTGGAATAAAGAACTTTATGGTCGGAGTCGAAATCCTCGCAACAGTTATCTTGAAAAAAGTCACCAAATTGAGAGCCCTGGGGATTTCACTTGGTTCACCAATTTTGATCATGGTTGCAGAGAACGTCAGTCAATGCTGGGAGGCCTTGGCCTGCGAGTGCGTGCGTTGGATCGTAAGTGTAGGCCACGCACTTCAAGGAGCAACTGCCTCACAAGCGTTTGAAACCTGATCTGCACCCCAACATAAGCTGGAGCACCATCTGTAGTACAGCCTTCAGATCAACCCAGAGACAGCCCAACTGATCAAAGACGTGAAGACACCTCTTCGAAAATGTCCTTTGCTTTCGTCTGTGGTTTTAAGCCGGGCGGCAAAATAGTATTTCATTCCTTGAACTTGCGTTTTATGCACGCTTACCGCGACGAACCGCTAAACAGTTAGGGCACAATTTAGCCACGTCAGAGTGACTCATCCAATTGATAGAAAATCCGCATGCCGGAGATGCCTGATTCTGCCACCACCTGGTCACGAAAATGGTACATTTCTTTCAATGCGGCCTCTGAACTGTGTTGTTTGACAACGAAAGAGAATTGAGCCTTCTTGGCGCTTTGTTCTCCCAGCATAGACGTACGATATCCTTGTGGCGGGAAGGTGGAGGCTTTCACGACGTGTGAGGTTTTCGTCTGCAATTCGCAGTGCAAACTAAGTCGGATGCCTTTACGGCTTGCGCTTGGACTGCTGTTGAAAACTGCCGCTGCCGTCGAAGCGTGCTCTTATCATGCATTTTCCTTCCAGACGAAAAAAAATCATGGTCCTCGTCGCTGTGTTCAGGAATGAACAGAATCAAAATGGCGCTTCAATAAGACTTGGCTTCATAATTGATGCCCTGAGAACTTTTTTCCCAAATCACACATCTTGTTGGAGCTGTCTAATTCACCTCTTTTGGATGGAAGTGAAGCCTAAACTTGAGATAACTCTCCGAATATTTCGCATTGAATGATGCTGGTGAACGATAATGGTAACAATAAGCCGGGCAATAAGCAATAATGGACAGTGTCTGGCGTGTAGAGACAAAACGGATAATAAGACGTGCACAATTGGCCGATAACAAAACAGCTGTCAGTGTACAGCCGCTTTCGATATAAATTTAATTATTGTGCACAAGCGTGCAGATGAGCAGAGAGTAAAATAAAAACTGCTGTTAAAAAAAAAAACACTGCCGCGTAACTGTGCGCGTGACCACCGAGAAAAGTCCAAATGTCCACTGTGGTACGCGTACACAGGTGAACCCCTGCTTAACCCTTGCACTAATGAGTCCGCTCAAAACTACAATCTTCAACATCTGTTCATCTGCTTTACTCTACCAACTTTTCTTGGTCTTTCCAGGTGCGTACTGATAAATTATATTCTCTAGAAAGTGTCATTTTTGTGGATTGCCATGCTCCTCATCACGACTAATTGCACCATAAACGCAGCACTTTTCACATCCAAGTAACTCTTTCAGATAAATCCATAGAGTGACAAAAAAAGTGGAATGAAAAGGCAGGACCTGACAAGCAGCAGTATCATCAGAAATCTACACTGATGAAAATGAGCTCAAATGCAGGTTCAAGGTCATCGGAGGTTAAATTCACAAGTCACAACAAACACTGAAAAATACTCTAATGTGCAGCAATCTACCAAGGAAACGTCACTGATTGCGTGGTCATCACTCTTAATTATAAATACCCACTATGTAAGGCTTGTGAGCCTTGCTCAGGAAGCCAAAAGCAGGGTTAAGGCCATCAGTCCCATATGTCCGTACGGATAACGACGTACGTGTCTGCATTTTGTTATCCCTTTTCTTCTGCAACATGCTTGTCGTGATTGACACAAAATTTGCAGCATTAGGATGCAATTACTCATGTAGAACGGATGTAATGCATAATATGATGTCATAGGTCGCGTGATTGGCAGCCATGTGGAAAAAAAGGGAGAACCGTTGGACCTGTATTTCCAAAACCGCTCCATAGAAAAAATTGAAACTTGACAACATGTGAACTACTCCCCATGGGAATAAGTGTGATTGTTTTTACGATTCATAAGTGCCTTCATTTATTCCGTCATATTGCCATACGTTAGAATCTACAATCTGATCCAGTATGAAAAATTTTGATGGACATCGAGGAATATATTATTCAAAAGAAAACATTTATGAGTCATGATCCACATGTTCAGCAGCCATCTTACAATATTACCACATGTCCGTCCGTCTGTCTGTCTGTTCCCAAGGTACCCGCAATAACGGCTGAACCGATCGCAAACCACTTTTTTGGTGTAGATCTGGGACCCCTTGGAGTAAAATAGGCCATAACATGACCCTGACGGCTTCCTAGGAGCGGTGCTTCCAGTATCTAAAATTTAAAAAAACCTTCAAAAATCTTCTCTCCTGAAAGGCTGGATAGATCGAGGGGTTGAAACTTCACACACATGTTCCCAAACCTTGCAAGATACAGGGTGTTCATGAATAATTGATAGGTCGACATGGTTTGGCAGCCATATTGGATTGAAGGAAATGTTTTTTTAATTCTCTCTGCTTGAACGCTGCATAGTCGATGATGAAAACTTCAAAAATACGAGCGATGGGGAATATATGTTTTAATTTCAACCTGAATCTGAACACATGGTCTAGCCAGCCAGAAATTATTTAATTTCCTGACTGGGTTCTTTGCTTTTTTCAATAAGCTCACGTCGCTGTGCCTGCATCGGTTTTGAGGGTAGAGGCAGTAGCATTGAAACCCCGAGTTTCCTATCCACGATAATCCAGGTTCTTCTGATGACTTCATCTTAGCTTTTTTGCTTGTTTGGGTCCTTCTGATGACTGCAACACAGGACTATTTATTTGGTCTTTCCATATGATTTTGAATGTTAAAAAAATTTAATTCAAAATTGCCACCAAGGGTGGCTCACACTATGCGGCTGGGATACTTATTTCTATGAATACAAATCTACTTCTTTTTTTCCTTTGTTTTTTTTTTTTCTTTTTTTAAAATCACAAAATTGACCTGATGTGACTATTATAACCTTTAGCCTCCTGGGAAGCCAAGTCCTCCTGATATGTCACCACCCAAAGACGCACGTGACACAACAGTGTGCATTGCACAACAGGCTCAGTTGCTGTGATATTAAGCCAGCTTTTCTCCCCAGAATATTGCAAATTGTTGTGACGTCAGAAGACAAAACGAAAGGACGTAACCGACCGCTTGATTAGTTTATTTTGATATTATTATGAAGCAGTCCAAAAAAGCAGACGTTATCAACGTTAGAGACACGTCCGAGGGAGGCCTATTCTCATGACGCGGCACGCATCTTCGCAGCGCATATTTCATCAACTGCGGAAAGTGGTTAACGCCTTTTGCTTGCAGTGCTTCGGTAACTAAAATGGTTTGAAAAAATCCAGACGCACGCGTAATTTCATCATCCCCTGCAGAGAAACAATTCAAAATTGAGCAAGGAATGGAAAAGGAAAACCAGGGATCTTTAATGAGCCTCCATTGTGGTCGACTCCAAGTTCACTGAACACTCCAAATCCCACCATACATATCCTCTCCGACTCTCCAGGCCTTTCACCAATGCATCTAATTCTAAACCATGGAAGTTGAGTCGACAAAAGTCCAGGATGATGGAAGTTTTATTGCACGCGCAGAGCCGTAAATCAGTGTGCGATGCTGCCCGATGAATTCCAGGCGACGTGCCCCGCTTGCTGGTGCCAATACCATGCTGGAAGCGAGCTGGAATACCCACAACAAACGAATTTGGGCGCCAGGAGTCCCGCGCTTGAAGCAGATCGGGGGGAACATTTTGGGCGACAATCCAAAGCGGTTCCCTGGGCAACCGAGGACGGTTCTGCAGGGACGGCACGAAGTATCGGCCTTTTAAAATCTTGTTTCTTGCCCTGTAGTCCCCCGATGTCACATAAGGTTCCCATTAATTAATGGCGTGTATCGCGTTCATTGGCATATTATTGCTTGGTGCAGCTCAGTGCCTTGTAAGGTTGAACTATGCACATTGTTATGCAAATTGGCATCCGGACCAGTGGGCCCATATGATGTGAATATTAATTGTCTCTGTCTATTGTTTGTCTAACAAAACCAGTCGCGAATGTTATATTATTATTGCACATGTATGACCCTGCAAAGGCAGTCATTGCAAATGCGTGTATAATCGCTATTTTGGGTACGGGGGGCAGATGCATCCATGCCCACCTTAGCCCCTCGCCCGATATCACATCACATCATATGCACATCCTACTAGTCCTTTTGTTCACTTATACTAAACAGTTCCATTTAATATTGCCCGCTGCACCATCAGTCAGAATTCCTCTGGCCATGAGGAATGTCAGGATGCTGAACTGTATCCAGAACCGATTGAGGTTTTAACGGGTGGAGGGGAGGGGAGCCTGTGGGGAATATTGTGCCTTCCTTCTAACCGTTGGCATTCTTACCCCCCCCCCCCCCCACCTTACTTTATCATTCTGCAATGTCTTATATGCTGATTTATCATTTGTCTAGGTCTGTATTTTGAAGTCTTTTGGACGAAGTGACAAACGAGATGACATGATCCTGCTGAAGAAATGAAGAATTCGTTACGTGGTCAATATGTTTCACCAGCTTATGACCATGAAGATCGTTGGACATTCCTATCCCAGGTTCAACTAGGTCTCAGCCCTTTGTGGAGAAGGGACTCTGGGTTAGTAAGGGTGAGATGATTGTTTGCTGTTATTGGATGTCGTTACCTCCGCAACCGAGGTGGACGTCGGTTGTTTCACCCTTGTTTGTTTGTCTGTTCTTGAGCGCAGGATATCTAAAGATTTAATGGAATGGATCTCATGGATGGACTCAGCGCAGAGCTTGGTGGACAGGTGATGCGTGAACAAGGACGAATTTGATTCGATCTGGTTGAAGATCCGGATCGGAGACATACAATTTTCTTATTTTTTTAAAAGATTCTTCACCATTGAGAATTGTGGCCAAAAAAATGTATGTACAACATTAACATTTTCAAAAGTTATGGACGAATTATGACAAAACTTGGTGGTTGGAGTTGGTAGGTGACAACACAAGCTGATTCGTATTTTGGTTCAGGTCCGAATCCAGATCCGGCCTCTCGGTGAGAAACACGGTTAAACTGGTTCAGCCTGGTGGAGGTGTGTGTGCTCTACAAGTGCCCTTCGTATTACCCATTGCTTTGTTATCATAACCGTTCTTTTTACCATTGCACACGAAAATGTCGATCATGTGTTTCAAGAAATCATGATTGCGCTCGTTTTGAAAACACCTCTGTGTGCAGGTGGATATAATAAACCGGACACCTTGCGACACTTCGTAAAGGAAAAGGAATGCTCCTCATTTGACGATGTTTGAAGTTACTCGTCAAATTTGCGAATTAACCCGTTTACATTTCAAATAAATTTATATTGAACTCCGACAGAAATTCAAAACAATCCACATTCCAACAATCCGCTATGAGGCTGGATCAACCCCCTCCGCCCCCATGAAAGATTGAGCAAATCAAAAGTGGAATCCTCCATTTCAATCGATTTCCAAATAATGAACAAGAATCCGGGGTGTGTGTAGTTTCCAAGTTTCGCTGGAGAGCGCTCGACAAGCGGCTTAAGCACTCAAGCAAAAACTCCATTCCAAACCAATCGAAGGAACAGCTGGCTTGGCAAGCGATAGCTAGCTGCTTCGTAAGTGAAAATCCTGATTCTCTCTGGCTCTGCCTGACGACAGACTCAAAACACAAGCAAAGCAGTCACGTGCAAGAATACACTAATGGGTGGTTCACCTGTGTCTTGCGAGAGCTCACCGACTCTGCAAAAAACACCGTACAGTCTTCAACGTCCAGCGACTAATGGCACAGATGGAACAACCGGCTTAATGTCCATTCCAGCGGACAGGCCAACTTCTGATGTAATTCCCTGCTTATGAAGAAGCATCCTACAGTTTGTAGCGGGTCAGGATCGAACCCAGGCCAGACGACTCAAAAAAAAAACAAGTGCACCACCTCTCATCTTCGTTATTTACAATGAATTTCAACGACGACGGACAGCACCACCACGACAGGTGTACCCAAATAGCTCTCACTTCGCAGATACACCTGTGTGGAAGCGGAAACTGAGGTTCGAATCCCAAAAAGCAAACAACTTGATTGGCCGAGCAAAATCTCCGCAGGTATGGACTAATGGGACCCACGGAGTCACAGATGTATGTCACCCCAACGACAGGTGATGTATTCTTCTTGCCATATGCAGGACTTGGCTGTGTGTAGCATCATTGGCTGAGGGAGCAGCTGTGCCGCCAAAAAATGCTCTTGTAGGTTAGGTCAGGAATTCGTCGTTTGTTCAGGTTGCCTGGGATACCTCGCCTGCTCTTTGCGAAGGATAACTGCAGGATCTTTAAAGGTCCACAACACCAATTAATGCCGGCAGACTGGACCCCGATTTAACGTCCATCCGAGGCACATTGATCGTCGCCCTGCCTGTGAAAACACCAGGATGACACTTTTTAGCTAGAGTCTGGATTTTGAACGCATGGGTAGACAGCTCAGAGGCGGGTGTATGTACCTCAAGCTCATCCTGCCAGCCTACAGTGACTCCGTTGAGGGATTTCCCCGTAACTGAGGGATCATGCCTGATCAAGCTGTGCGAGGATTGCGACACCAATGCCGTGATGTTTATCAACGGGATGCGAGCAATACGTGGGTTTAATTCGCTGCTGGAGTAAACACGGGTGGGGGAGAAAATTACCTGTCAACCATTATAAATGATTCTCGTTAGAAAGCCAGCTGTGGTTCTTTGTGCATTCAAATCGCCCGTTCACATCTCTACCTGAGATAAGAGAAGGTTCTTTCAAAAATTAGAGTTCACTCCTTGTCATTCTCCACCACTTACCTTGCCCTCACCCACGTGACTAATTGGCCGCTTCGCCCGCAGGTGATTCATGGTTAGCTTTTCATCAGTTTTGTATCAATCCGTTTGTCTTGCTGACCGACGAGACCCCAAGTCTGAAAGGATTGTGAACATTGCATGTGATGAAAAACTTTGCAAACCCATCTTACCACATTGCACACTTCCTATTTATGGGGGTGGTGGTTTGTGGAGTTGTTACCCAACTCACGCGAGCGAAAAAGCGGGTTAAGCAATTGGTTCATGTCCATCCATCTGTCCATCTGATCAGTTTCTATCGAGGAAGAACTTATTTAATTGAATGTTATATTTTGAACATGAATCGGAACTTGAATAGTAAGACAAGTTTGCCGTTCACGCTCTTCGGTTGCCTCTGAATTCGTCCCACCACACGTGCGCAGAGAGGAGCGAGATATACGATTCCTCTGTGCTGCCTGCGAGGCAGTTAAACAAAATCAAAAATAATTCCTTAACAGGAAACTTACTATCGTACGTTATAAAGGACACAAACAACAGGCACGAAGAAGACTATAACCTGTTAGATCGGGTGATGTAAAACAGGTAAAACGTGTTTTTTACTCGTAACTGGGGAAAACGGCGTAAAACTGGAAATGTATTCATTTATGTGTCTTTAAACCTGTTATACCTTTATTTAAATTGAAGTATAACACTTGAACACTGTAGAAAACCAATCTCCTTCATCATACTTCCAAGGAACCATGGATGTATATCGATAGATAGCCTGAGAGGGCGCGGCATGTTAGAGGGTCAGTAGCAGGGTGAAGAAAAGACCGCCATTTGTCTCTGTGTAAGAAACTTCTGGAGTTTTTTTTCAACAATCTTCAAATCATTATATTATTAAATGGAAGTACACCAGATCACTGTGCAGGGTATTGTTTCTATGAACTCCCTAGTTTATCTCTCATCGCCGGTCCCTTTAAACTCGTCTCCAACTCACGATCGGAATGAAGACTGAATGAAGACCAGCTGCTGAATTCATTATTTTTTAACACTGATCCGCGATGTACCTGACACACAAATCGGATGCAGGACGACAACATGAGGAGACAATGGTCATGTGACACATTATATAGGATTGAAACTGCATGAATCCAGCATCATGATCAGCCACTTGCATTATCAAACAGAACCTACTCAAATGACTGTCTTCTGATCTACAACCACCACCACCGTTACTAGACAACGGCGTCTGTTGTTCTGATGTACAACCACCAACCACCGCTTACCAGAAAAACGGCGGTCTCTTGTTCCTGATCTACAGACCACCAACCACCCTTACCAGAAAACGGCGTCTCTTGTTCCTGATGTACAACCACCAACCACCTTACGAGACATACGGCGGTCTGTTGTGAGCCAGTGGTGGAAGATGATTTGATAAGCTCTGATCATTTACGTGTGCGGTGAGTGTGCATTTATGATTGAATTTCCACTTGATATCAATCTCCTAAATCAGAAAATCAGCAATAGCACAGGATGATTAGTCTCAACCTGGATTCTTCACTCTGTTAGAAAAGGCCGAAGGATGCGTTCTTCTCTCGGGAATGAATAATACTCCACTAACCCCCCATACCCACTTCCTGACCTTCGGATCTTGAGTCCTTCCTCTAGACCCCTGAACCATCTTGCGCTTGAAGCGGTCCTACAATGCCGAATGGATTCATCGTTGCAGTTCGACGGGCGAGCCATGAGAGAGCACCACTTGAAAGCTTGGACCCTCGGGTCTTCATATGGATTCTTCTGTCACTGCACTGAGAAGTACCTGCAGGCCATGTCCTGGGGAGAATTTTAAAAGGCCACGAGAAGCATTCACGGGTGCAATTGCATTGTTACAGATCTGTTAACCTCTTTATGCCAATATAGACTCAGAGATCACCTGTAAAAAAAAAAACAACAACAATTTACATTAAAAATACATATATACTGTGCACTTGTGGGTCAAAGGCAACAGGTTGAAAACTCCAATTCAATCATTGATTTTCTTATCCCAGTATGGGCTGACAGGATGGCCTTGAGTATACACACCCTCCACTTTAAGGCACAGTCTGGGTTTGAATCCTGACCGAGCTACAAATGATCATCCAGTTTCACATAGCAAGGTGATTCGTCAGTGTGTGTGCCGTCCTTTGGATGGATGCCAAACTGGCACCCTGTATGCTGGCATTAGTAGACGTTTAAATATGCCATGGTGTCCTTCAGACAAGAGTGGGATGAGATATCGCTGGCACCATGGACAAATTGTCAAACCAGACCCATTTGATGGAGTGCCATACCTCGGCCAGATTGAACAGTTTATGCCTTTGTATCCCGCTGATAGGCTGGATCGCATCTGACATGAACCAAGATCGAATCGCTTGTTCTTGTCACCTAATCAACTCATCCACCAGATTTCGTCTGAATCCATCCATAACTTTTTGAATATTAAGCTCACAGACGAAGAGACAGACAGGGGTGAAACCTTGGGTGGCGAAGATAATTACGAATTCCTGCCCTAACTACTGCTGGGAGAGGGATGGCAAACCCTCCACCATGACCCTTTGAAACTCGTTCGGTAGAACCAACACTCTGCAAACCAGAGTATGGTACATCGGATTGGGATGTCTCGGGACAGTAGTAATCTCGCACTAGTGACTGACTATACTGACTAACTTACCAGTCCAATCTCAATTGCCTCAATGATACCTGTTTCATTTCCAGGTAATTTCAACAGAAACAAATCTTAAGCCACACGAATTCACCGAAATGACTATCCGGTGCTGTGTCTTGAAGCGCGTTAAGAGTATTCGTGGGTGCGTCCTATCAAAGGGGTGATGGATGTCCACATCGAACCCCTCCTGTTTGATGTGTACATTGTTTAAATTAAAAACCCTCCTGATGGACATTAAAGGGTTAACAAGGTCGACCAAACGGGTCAATGGGAATTGATACAAAGTGACTCCATTCGGTGGTAAATGTGCGTCTACCCCTACAAGGTTGTATTAAAACGTTGTACAACACAACACACACACACCTTCTTTAAATTTCTGTGATGTATTTATTAAAATGTGATTATTAGGAAAATGCCATGTTAAATTGTTCCCGCGAGGGTAAAGAGGTGTCGAGCCAGAGTAATTTCCCATCCAGCCATGGAGGGGTTTTGGGGTCGGTGAAAATTAAGCAGGCCGTGCTGATTAGTGAGAATAAATCACATCTTGGCCATAATTGACGACAAACCACAACGTCTTCTTGCCTTTGCATCTGTGAAATGTGGACGCTCAATTTCGGGTTAATTTAGGAGAGCTATGGTTAACATTTTTCACTCGCACGTTATCCCTCCACCCCTGAAGGTTGTTGTCGTTGGTGAATCAATAAAGGGGTCTTGATGTCATTAGCGGACTCTCCTGGCAGAAAGTGTGTCTTATAAAACCTTTGAACTATACATGGAAATACTTTTTGTTTCTGAAATGACAAAGCCCCGACACCTGCCTTGGTTTGCTCACCTTAATGAGTTAATTGATAACGAGGTGGATTTCTCAAAGCGGAATTATGGCAATGTGGGGTACAGAGATCTTACTCTGATGACGTCCAGGCCTCCTTGTGAATGATTCTTCTAATTTATCAACACGTGTTCGAATGAAAGCTGCACTGCTGTGATCACCTGTGTAAATATTGCTGAGTAGTCAAGGAGAACTGGTAATCCAAACCAACGATTCCAACCTGAATGTAAACTAGATTCAGTATTTACCACCATCATCACACACACACACACACACATTAAGAAGTGTAAAGGTGAAAAATTGGTGAAGATTTGTCTGGCTTGTGACTTTCACATGATGCTAAGTATCTGTGACACGTTTTTGTGGAGAATTGGATCTGCTGGATCTCCCAAAGACAGGCCTTCGTGAAGATCCCATGAATATATGCATGCGATTCAAAAGTAGAGCGAAGCACTGCCTCACATCAAAAATTAGGCATGGGATTGAGCGACGGGCCACCGAGTTACGGAAGGACTGTGTTGTCGGTTGTCTGCACGAGAAGAATATATATATATATAGACCCTCCACCGAGCTTCAAGGAGCGTGTTAAAAATGCCCAAATTTGAATTTGAATTCAAACATCGACCGATATGAGTCTGCCCACATTAAGTCTTTGCTTTCTCCAACTTTGACCTAAAACACAAGACGATTTGATCTAATCTGTACATATGTATCATGGGACATGTACTTGTTTAGTTCAAATCCCATAGCCAATGGTATCGCATTAACTAAAGTTTTAATGTGACCTCTGAGCCATCACATTCTAGGAACAAATGATCCATCATGGATGGATGGATGCACTATGGAGGTTTCCACATACTTGTACCAAGTTTGAATTAAATCCCTTCGGCTTAATCTCAAGCATCACATTTCCACCTGACATGACCTCTGGACCCTTGACCTCTTGATGCCACAATTAATCAGTTCATCTTTGCATCATAATAGTATACTCTACCAATTTGGCAAAATCCCATCACTAGTTCACAAGTTTGCATGGTAACAGAATTTTTTACCGAACGGGACCTCTGACCTTACCCATATCTAATCCGTTATCTTTACATCATTATACATACTCATACCAAGTTGACTGAGATCTCTTCAGCTGTTCTTAAGTTATGCGGTAAAGAAACCTATCACGGACTGTGATGACCTTTGACCTGCAGACGAAATTGAATAAGTCCTTCTTGCATCATAATATATACTTTACCAAGTTAGGTCAACATCCAATCACTGGTTCACAAGTTAACGCCGGTAACATTAATTTTTACAGAACGGACCTTTGACCTCTTGCCCCCATAACCTAATCAGTTAACTTCACATCATATCATGTATACATACTTGTTCCCAAGTTGACTGAGATCCTTCAAGCCGTCTTAATTAAACGAAACAAAAACCTATCACGGCAGCACGGACGAAGACGGACGGACAACCCACAAAACTGACGAAGTCGCCAGAGGCATAAATGAAGTTGTTCGAGAGAAATGTGAAATTTCTGGTCAACAAAGGACATCGAACTGGTTGACAGCGATTGGCTGCAGAGTTTGACGATTGCGTACGTGATGGTTATACACAAGTTTCTTGGAAACAAAAATCCAGGTCATGACAAACTTCCACGTACAAAATGAGGCCTTCAAGAATAAACAAATCAAGTTTCGTTGTCATCATCCACCAGGGATAGGGAAAGGCTGTCAGATGTACAAGCGTCACCGATTTTACATCGTTAATGAGCAGTGAATTTGCATAAGACTAATATATAACTCCTGCCTGTTGAACGTTGGGAAGGCAATGCCAAACCACCTGCACAACAAAACACTGCATATCAAAATAGAAGGCACTCTTCGACGTCGCCAATATACCCCCACCCACATTATACATACTTCTATATGCCTGTGTGGGCTTGCGATCCTAAGGCCTGAGTTTGAATCCTGTTTGGCTTTAATTACCCCAGCGGGATGACTCAGCTGTCATTCTCTCGATGTTGGCAAAATGAGTACCAGCTTGCTGGGATGATCGAGCCATTTGAGTATCCTGTATTGAATGTGACTGTCCAGGATTGTATCCATAGCCCAGGAGACTGTTGTGGCAGCACTGTATGCTCTGTTAAGAGTATGTTCCAATGCGATGGATACGTATTTGTACAAAGTTGATTCAAAATCCCTGATCCTAGATTCAAAATATTAAGAGTCTGGCTGCTAGACCATGTGTCTGATCAGTGTTAAATTTCAAACAATATTCCCCATGATTACTAGAATATAATTCTGAAGTTTCACATCAAATTTGATGAAGTTGTTCAAGAGAAATGTTTTTTTTAGATTTTCGTTGAATCCAAACATGGCTGCTAGACCACGTGACCTACTAATTATGTGACACCCTGGCATCACCAAGACTTGGGGAATAAGTGAATGATGTTTCCCTCAATCTGTCAAGCCGTTCTGTAGGAGGGTTTTTAAAGGTTTATTTTCAAAAAAATCAATAGCTGCCAAACCATGTGACTACGACGTCATAGTGGAGAAAATTTTGTTCCTCTGTGATAGGCGATCATAACCTGTAAAGTTTTGCCTCAATCTGTTCAGCCGCTTCGGAGATTTTAAAGGTTTTTATTTTAAAAAATATGGTGCTGAACCACGTGACTGATGACATCATCAAAAATTCCCCCTTACATTTAGTCCTTGAACCTTCGAAAATTTTCACTCATCGTATAAAGCATTCGACTTCATGCCACTAGTGATGTCACAATGAGGCTACCTATAACATCATCAAAAAAAATTCACATTGTTTCCCAATGGGAGTACTTCACATGTACCAAGTTTAAATTTTTTCCATGGAGCGGTTCAGAGATACAGAGGTCCAATTTTTTTTTTCCTTTTTAAACATGACTGTCACACCAGGTACCTCCGACGCCATAATTATCATAAACCATTCTACATGAGTAGTCGCACTGATGGTGAAAATCGTGTGTCAATCAGATAAGCGTGTGCAGAGAAACAGAGAAAACTAGAATGGCACTTGTAGCATGCATATCTCTGCAGGTGGAACAGTTCACGTTTTGTATCCCACTAATGGCTGGATCCGAACCAAAATCCAATCCGCTGTTCTTGTCACCTATTCAACTCATCCACCTTGTTTTGTCACAACTCGTCCCACAACTTTTTGAGAACATAGTGATATACTGTATTTAGTTTTTGGCCTGATATAATTTTAAAATTATCTCCTAAGTTGACCTTTTGACCTATGATAACTCAAAAGCAATAGGTGTTGAATCCACTGACCTGAATATGCAAATCCTGTTCAATTTCAAGTCAATCGGATGAAATTTGAGGATTTTAGAAAATTTGGCTCAAATTGACTGAGTAGACCGTGACATTAATCTCTGAAAATTTCAGAACGGTCGGTTGAGCGGTTTGGGCTGGAGGCGAGCGGACATACAAAAAAAAACAAGCACACAAACGCACAAACAAACAAAGGAGGCGATCACATACTTGTCAAAAAAATTTTTTTTTGCCAAAGTAACAAAAAACGGACCCAAATGCAATGCCCTCTCCTCTGGCGAGTAAATATCATGCTATACAGTACTGTATCGTTTTGGCCCTATCAATGGTGAAGAATCACTTTAAAAATTAAATAATTCTCGTGATCCAGATCCAGTTTCGCATCTTCACCAAAATCGAATCAGTTCGTCCTTGCCACACACCCAACCTGTCCACCAAGTTTCATCTGAAACTGTCCACAACTTTTTAGATATAGTGCTATATATTAGTTTGGCCCTATCTCTCAATGGTGAAGAATCACTTAAAAAAATCTCGGATCCAGATCCGGATTCGGATCTTCACCAAAATTAATCAATTCTTCCTTGTCACACCCAATGTAAACCAACTGTGGCATCTTTTTTATATTCATATACAACCTGTGTCTGGTTGGCTGCATCATTTCTGGGGGAATAGCAGCACCATGATACAATGCCCCTATTACCAGTAAGCGTGGTACTCATTTTGCCAAACTCAGAAGGATGACAGGCTGAGTCAACCCACCTCGTGTTAATTCAACAGTAACAGAGGCTTGAACTCAAGACCCTCATACCTTAGCCAGCCACTCCAACCATTAAGCCAACACCTGGCTTATGAGCATATCAAGCCCAGCATATCAAGACCAACATATCCAGACCATTCACGGCCTATCCAAGTCAACCACAGCATATCAAGACCAGCCGTGGAATATCCAGAACCAACATATCCAGACCATTCACGGCCTATCCAAGTCAACCACGCATATCAAGACCACATATCCAGACCAACCACGGCCTTTCAAGTCAACCACGGCATATCAAGACCAGCCTGGAATATCCAGACCAACATATCCAGACCATTCACGGCCTTTCCAAGTCAACCACAGCATATCAAGAACCAGCCGTGGAATATCCAGACCAACATATCCAGACCAACCACGGCCTATCAAGACCAGCCGTGGAATATCCAGACCAACATATCCAGACCATTCACGGCCTATTCAAGTCAACCACGGCATATCAAGACCAGCCGTGGAATATCCAGACCAACATATCCAGAACAATCACGGCCTTTCCAAGTCAACCATGGCCTATCAAGAACAGCGTGGAATATCCAGACCACTACGCCTATCCAAGACCAGCCGTGAATATCCCAGACCAACCACGGCCTTCTAGTCAACCACGGCCTATCAAGACCAGCCGTGGAATATCCAGACCATTCACGGCCTTCCAAGTCAACCACGGCATATCAAGACCAGCCGTGGAATATCCAGACCAACATATCCAGACCATTCCATGGCCTATCCAAGTCAACCACGGCATATCAAGACCAGCCGTGGAATATCCAGACCAACACGGCGATATCAAGACCAGCCCGTGGAATATCCAGACCAACATATCCAGACCATTCATGCGCCTATCCAAGTCAACCACGGCCTATCAAGACCAGTCCGTGGAATATCCAGACCAACCACGGCCTTTCCAAGTCAACACGGCCTATCAAGACCAGCCGTGGAATATCCAGACCAACCACGGCCTATCCAAGTCAACCACGCCTATCCAGTCAACCACGGCCTATCCAAGTCAACACGGCATATCAAGACCAGCCGTGGAATATCCAGACCAACAACGGCCTATCCAAGACCAACCACGGCCTATCCAAGTCAACCACGGCATATCAAGACCAGCCGTGGAATATCCAGACCAACATATCCAGACCAACCACGGCCTATCCAAATCAACCACGGCCTATCAAGACCAGCCGTGGAATATCCAGACCACATATCCAGACCATTCACGCCTATTCAAGTCAACCACGGCATATCAAGACCAGCCGTGAATATCCCAGACCAACATATCCAGAACAATCACGGCCTTTCCAAGTCAACCATGGCCTATCAAGAACAGCCGTGGAATATCCAGCCACCACGGCCTATCCAAGACCAGCCGTGGAATATCCAGACCAACCACGGCCTTTCCAAGTCAACCACGCCTATCAAGACCAGCCGTGGAATATCCAGACCATTCACGGCCTTTCCAAGTCAACCACGCGCAATCAAGACCAGCCGTGGAATATCCAGACCAACATATCCAGACCATTCATGGCCTATCAAGTCAACCACGGCATATCAAGACCAGCCGTGGAATATCCAGAACAACCACGGCATATCAAGACCAGCCGTGGAATATCCAGACCAACATATCCAGACCATTCACGGCCTATCCAAGTCAACCACAGCCCTATCAAGACCAGCCGTGAATATCCAGACCATTCACGCCTATCCAAGTCAACCACGGCCTATCAAGACCAGCCGTGATATCCAGACCAACCACGCCTTTCCAAGTCAACCACGCCTATCAAGACCAGCCGTGGAATATCCAGACCAACCACGGCCTATCCAAGTCAACCACGGCTATCCAAGACCAACCACGGCCTATCCCAGTCAACCGGCATATCAAGACCAGCCGTGGAATATCCAGACCAACAAACGGCCTATCCAAGACCAACACGGCCTATCCAAGTCAACCACGGCATATCAAGACCAGCCGTGGAATATCCAGACCAACAATCCAGACCAACACGCCTATCCAAGTCAACCACGGCCTATCAAGACCAGCCGTGGAATATCCAGACAACCACGGCCTATCCAAACCAACCACGGCCTATCCAAGTCAAACACGGATCCGGCGTAACCGAGCGGAAGTTACCAAAGCCGCGCCGACCAAATGAACAATTTACCGGCCCAAACGGCCTCACTAATTCTCAACACGCACCAGGCCAAACCAATGAAGAAAACACAAAAACGAGCTGATACATTCA
This sequence comes from Eptatretus atami, assembly GCA_035128595.1. Lineage (NCBI taxonomy): Eukaryota > Metazoa > Chordata > Myxini > Myxiniformes > Myxinidae > Eptatretus > Eptatretus atami. Next base: position 26,529,727 of record CM068964.1, read on the forward strand.
ACAAATGGATATTTATTATAATAGTGAGCGGAGACACGTAAAGGGCAGAGTTATCCGACTGTAAGGAATTAAATGCAAATAATGTACAAGCGCACTAACAGTTCCTACTTATAGACGGGCCCACACACAGACACGGACCCCAATGGTGTTTATTGAAGTCTTCCAGCTCGAGGAAAGGAGCGTGGAGACCAGAGCCTGCGCTTGGACCTGTCCACCTCGTGTGGTCTTCGACGATCCGGCTCGACGCGGACTCGAACCCGCAACACGATGCCACTCCAAGCACCAGGGACGGAGAAAAGCGTCGGACGCCAGGTGGACGAGTCGAGACGACCCGAGCACTCCAATCCGACCAAGACGAGTCGATCTCCGGCATCTCGAACCCGATCGCCCAACCCTGACACCCTTTCCAATGCCCTGGCGTTTCTTATATGGCATTTCTCCTGCGGATGGGGTGTCGTGGAGAGGATCACCGTCTGAGACATCTCGCCTCCCATTGGTCCGGGGTTCGTGGAACGTCGGTGTTTGAACGTCTCGCCTCCCATTGGTCCGGGTTCGTGAGAAAGTCGGTGTTTGAGACCGTCTCGCCTCTCATGTCGAGGGTTCGTGAGAAGGTCGATGTCTGAGACGTCAACGCCTCCCATTGGTCGAGGGTTCGTGAGAAAGTCGGTGTTTGAGACGTCTCGCCTCTCATTGGTCGCGGGAACATTCCATCTCTCTGGGGCGGAGTCGGGGCTCTGGTGGCCGAGGAAACCCCGCCCACGTACGTGCTGACATGTACGTGTTTATGCTTCAGTCACATTTGGCTCGGCGGCCGTAGGGTCTAAAAATCTACGGCCACTAGCAATTATACGGCGCCGCAGTATTTCCACGGTCACACAATGTAGCAGTCACATATGTTTTTATTTTTCGGGGAGCCGCACGGCGTATTTATAAATGGAGACCGAAAACGTGGGGGTGCCGTACGGTCTTTGATTTGATGTCGCACGGTGACCTTAAGGGGGCCCCTGTGGTGGCCATATAATTTTCAAGGCAGACGCAAGGTAGCCTCAAGGTGCCCGCAAGGCGACTGCAGGGGGCCCTAAGGCGAAC
>CM068964.1:26530840-26547618 GCA_035128595.1 Eptatretus atami
CGTGGGTGGAATGATCCAGTGGGACCAACCACGGCCTATCCAAGACACCACGGCCTATCCCAAGTCAAACACGGATCCGGCGTAACCGAGCGGAAGTTACCAAAGCCGCGCCGGACCAAATGAACAATTTACGGCCCAAACGGCCTCACTAATTCTCAACACGCACCAGGCCAAACCAATGAAGAAAACACAAAAACGAGCTGATACATTCAACAAATGGATATTTATTTATAATAGTGAGGAGGGGAACACGTAAAGGGCAGAGTTATCGACTGTAAGGAATTAAATGCAAATAATGTACAAGGCACTTAACAGTTCCTACTTATAGACGGGCCCACACACAGACACGGACCCAATGGTGTTTATTGAAGTCTTCCAGCTCGAGAAAGGAGCTGGAGACCAGAGCCTGCGCTTGGACACTGTCCACCTCGTGTGGTCTTCGACGATCCGGCTCGACGGGACTCGAACCCGCAACACGATGCCACTCCAAGCACCAGGGACGGAGGAAAAGCGTCGGACGCCAGGTGGACGAGTCGAGAGACGACCCGAGCACTCCAATCCGACCAGACGAGTCGATCTCCGGCATCTCGAACCCGATCGCCCAACCCTGACACCTTTCCAATGCCTGGCGTTCTTATATGGCATTCTCCTGCGGATGGAGTGGGGTGTCTGGAAGGATCACCGTCTGAGACATCTCGCCTCCCATTGGTCCGGGGTTTCGTGGGAACGTCGGTTTTGAGACGTCTCGCTCCATTGGTCCGGGTTCGTGAGAAAGTCGGTGTTTGAGACGTCTCGCCTCTCATTGGTCGAGGGTTCGTGAGAAGGTCGATGTCTGAGACGTCACGCCTCCCATTGGTCGAGGGTTCGTGAGAAAGTCGATGTCTGAGACGTCTCGCCTCTCATTGGTCGAGGGTTCGTGAGAAGGTCGATGTCTGAGACGTCACGCCTCCATTGGTCGAGGGTTCGTGAGAAAGTCGATGTCTGAGACGTCACGCCTCTCATTGGTCGAGGGTTCGTGAGAAAGTCGATGTCTGAGACTCACGCCTCTCATGGTCGAGGGTTCGTGAGAAAGTCGATGTCTGAGACGTCACGCCTCTCATTGGTCGACGGTTCGTGAGAAAGTCGATGTCTGAGACGTCACGCCTCTCATTGGTCGAGGGTTCGTGAGAAAGTCGGTGTTTGAGACGTCTCGCCTCTCATTGGTCGAGGGTTCGTGAGAAAGTCGATGTCTGAGACTCTCGCCTCTCATTGGTCGAGGGTTCGTGAGAAGGTCGATGTCTGAGACGTCACGCCCCATTGGTCGAGGGTTCGTGAGAAAGTCGATGTCTGAGCGTCACGCCTCTCATTGTCGAGGGTTCGTGAGAAGTCGATGTCTGAGACGTCACGCCTCCCATTGGTCGAGGTTCGTGAGAAAGTCGATGTCTGAGACGTCTCGCCTCTCATTGGTCGAGGTTCGTGAGAAAGTCGGTGTTTGAGACGTCTCCGCCTCCCATTGGTCCGGGTTCGTGAGAAAGTCGGTGTTTGAGACGTCTCGCCTCCCATTGTCCGGGGTTCGTGAGAAAGTCGGTGTTTGAGACGTCTCGCCTCCATTGGTCGAGGGTTCGTGAGAAAGTCGGTGTTGAGACGTCTCGCCTCTCATTGGTCGAGGGTTCGTGAGAAAGTCGGTGTTTGAGACGTCTCGCCTCTCATTGGTCGCGGGAACATTCCATCTCTCTGGGGCGGAGTCGGGGCTCTGGTGGCCGAGGAAACCCCGCCCACGTACGTGCTGACAGTACGTGTTTATGCTTCAGTCACATTTGGCTCGGCGGCCGTAGGGTCTAAAAAATCTACGGCCACTAGCAATTATACGGCGGCCGCAGTATTTCCACGGTCACACAATGTAGCAGTCACATATGTTTTTATTTTCGGGGAGCCGCACGGCGTATTTATAAATTGTGGAGACGAAAACGTGGGGGTGCCGTACGGTCTTTGATTTGATGTCGCACGGTGACCTTAAGGGGCCCCTGTGGTGGCCATATAATTTTCAAGGCAGACGCAAGGTAGCCTCAAGGTGCCCGCAAGGCGACTGCAGGGGGCCCTAAGGCGAACGTAATTTTTTTGGGGGGGGGTTGGCAAAATTCATTTTTCATTGATAAGAGCCTACAGCAGCCGCACGAATAAGGCAAGCCCACTGTACGCCCTACGTACGGTCGACGTGGAACACATCTACGTCACAACTACGCTTGTCGAATTGCTACAGCCAACCTAGAAATGAAAAAAGTTATAACTCCCGCGCTTTAATCCACGGAGACCCCTACGGCCTGTAAAAGATAGCCATACGGCGTAGGGCCACCCTGAGGCCACCTCAGAAACTCTGCGGCCACCGCACGTTTCTGTCAATTCAGGGGGGTACGGCCGCCGTATCCTCGCCGTAGAGCAAATGTGACTCATGCTTTAATGGTGCCGATGGATGATGGTGGAACGAGAAACGAAGGAGGATGTCGTTGTCGTAATTGATGTAACAAAAGGTCTAACTATAAAGTAATTCACAGCGCACGTACAATTATTCACCCATTAAACAAAGGGGAAGGAACCCTAACTGAAAACACGTACTTACCGATATAACTGATCTGAAGGACCTGTATGTTGAGTGCAGTAAACTTCCAAATCCGTAACAATATCTCAATACAACTCAGATTTTGCGTTTCCACCCATATGATGCCAATCTTTCTCTGCGTGTAAACACATTCGCAACTTCAGCAATTTCTTAATACAATTGAGATTCGTTTCACCCGTGAGGTTCCGGCAAGTGGACACAGGAATGTGGAATTATAATTGCGTCATGGTTTGGCATTTGACGTTTCCAATTGCCTCGATTCTCTGTGCAGATTTTGGGGTCCCTGCACGTGTCCTAAAGTGAGTGGGAGTTTAAGCAAATTTCTCAAAACTCCCCTCAGATTTCCGTCTCCCACCCGCGCGTTGCATGGGTACCTCCTCACTAGTTATGAAATAATTTAACATCATGTAATTCGAGTTCATGGAACACCATACTTCATGCAGTCTTGAGAAAATGGACAATGGAAGGGTCTTTTAAAACTCTTGCTTTACATTAGTGAGCAGGATCTATATTTCCTACGAGCCGCAATTTTGTCTGAATCCCGATATTCCCCAACGCTGAGTGCACAAGTGGAAAATTTGATTGGTCGAGAAGGCGTAAAATGGTGTACGTAATAGTTTGTCCAAGTGCTGCAAAACTGGAGGTTTGTGGAAGTGCAAACAAAATTATTTGTGTTCTCCGGTGTTCAAGTATATAATTCAGTTGAAATAAAATAAAGGTTTAAAAACTGTAGAGGTGGGGGGGGGGGGGATTTGGAAGTTTACCACCGTTTATGCACCGTCTTTTACACCACCTTATTTAACAGGTTAAATTAGTTATTTGTGCCTGTTGTTTGTGTCCTTTATGACATCCCTAAAAATAGCAAATTTCCTGTTTGGAATGATTTTCAATTTTGTCTGACTGCCAGACAAACAGACAAACTAAAAAAAAAATGCCTTACTCTATGCGTATGTGCACTCAGAACGAGATTCCGTAGAATTTCCCAAATTCAGAGGCAAAGTACTGCTCAACTTTAGGTTCATGTTCTGTTTGTGTTCCGGTTTGTGTCCTGCAGTGTTCAAAATATAAATTCAATTTGCATTAAGTTTTTCCTCGATCATAGACTGAGGTCTGTAGACATTAGACAGACAGACAGAGTGAACCAATTGCTTAACCCTACTCTGTGCTTCACGCGCAGAATGATGATTGGTCACTGCTCGGGTGTCCCATAAACTATAAATGTATAGGATTTGGGTGCTGCGCTATATGTAATGTGCAACTATGTAAGCGCATTCCAATAACCAAACAGCATGCACACACAATAATGGGCATGTGATTTGGGGTTGGAGGGTCATACATTTAATACGTACGCAAATATGGCAGAGTGTTGTTTTTGGCTCCCAATTGCATACATAATAAATAGGTCAGATAGTCCTGGGAGAGGGAGAACAATTCGTTGCTGGCTTGCTTCCTACGACTTCCCACGATGCAATGTGCCACCCTTGGACAATTTGAAATAGCAGTAATAAAACTGGTGCAATTTTCTTGGACTGCTCTGTACCCCTCTTGAGAGCCCCCATCCCCATAGAAATCTACCACCGAAGTGCTGTGTTACGAAGCTGTTTGGTCAGCCATGGTCTGCTGGCAAAACATCTATTGGGGATATTAAAGGGGGAAAACAAGCCATGGAAGTGAAAATATCTAACAGGTTTGAAGTGACTGCAAATAAAAATTTCAAACTAAATGGAGGGATGGAGTCTGGTTGCTGTGAATAAGGACTGACATATTTTAAAATTGTACCTTCACGTCTGTATACTGATCTTATTTATATTGCTCTCGAGATATTGTGCAGCAACTAAGACCCAGGAGGAGGACATTTGGCCCATCATCGTACTCGTGGTGCAACCAAAGTGGTCTTCAAACGAAGCTCAACTAGTTTGTAAATTAGCAGCAATTACATTGCTTGGTCTTGTAACGTACAGTATGTGATACCCATACCATTATCAGAATATGGCCCTTCATATGGGCTTTATAGACCATCTTCCAGAGGGTCTAGGCGATCAAACATAGACTTTCTTCGGAGATAGAAGGAAGCTCATGCACAGGAGGATGCAATCTGGCCCATCATGCCCGTGCAATATCCACACCCCATTACACTTCATCCATCTATTTACGTTTCTCCAATGTACGAATCCAATTGTTAACATGAATTTAATCTCGACTTGGATAATTTAGTCGAGGTACCAGCACGCAGTGGCATGCTCTTTTCGAGAGACACGGTGATATCATTTAACGTCCACAAGGTAAATGCAAACGGGACTGACTGTACCTGCTTTATCTCTCCATCCCAAGCTGTTAATTACCTTCCCACGTCAAAGTGGGAGGGGATCACATGACTGCAATCAGCGGATGGTGAGACCCAATATCGTTTTCAACATGGCCATTAAGATCCAGCATACATTCCCCATGAGGGTGATGATGAAAACGACGTTGGGTCCCATCATCTGCTTATTCCCATCACAGTGATGTGCCGGGCCTCCCTCCAATTTTTCCTGGCAGGATAAAAGGTATGCACACTCACTTGTGCGTGCTCTTGACTCGGTTCGAATCTCATCCGAGTTCAGCCTTGCCTGCTGGGCAGCTGTACCGGTTGGTGGTGCCAATTTAGTTCCAAATATTCAACAAATTATTGGAAGACCCATTATATTCATTGATATATATATATATATATATATATAAAACAACACTTTACTTGTGGTTACTACCCACAGCATCAAAAAACAATAATTAAGAAATGTCTTCCAGGAAGCTTGGAGGACTTATGGAGGGAAAAGTATAAAAATATAACTTAACAAAAAAGAGGTAAAGGAGCTTTGAATGGATTGTCCGTGAGTTCGTGTTCAGAATATGGGAGTTTACCTGGAGACTGCGAAGGGCACGAGGAGGTGGCGGAGCATCCATACCAGGAATCTTGTTGGAGAGGGAAGAGCTACCTGGTTCAATGTGCATGCTTATCGATGACATCCTTCACTTGGGTCTTCGGATGACCAGGCGTCACTGTGTGGGTGTAACCGGTGTTTAGAATGTGAATTATCATCTAAGACATGTAATTTATCTTCTTATCAACGAGCGACAGGTGACTTGTAATTTGAACTTCAGCATCATCATATTAAAGTGTCTGAACCTGCATAAAGTATATTCCAGGACATTTACTGACTATGTGGGTGTTGTTTGTAATATTTCTGACGTCATGTATAAATCCAACAAAAAGTACTCACGTGGGTTAATTTCTCGCCCTTTAGGTATAACATTTGTCCCCTTGTTTATATGGAATGGCTGGTCGGATGTCGAACTGGATTGTGCTGGGCAGTTGTAGGTAAAGCTAACAGGGTTTTCGGTTGGATTTGTAGAGGGATAAATTATTCATCAAAGGAGGTCGTTTTAACACTGTGCAGGAATCAAACTCATCCAGAAAATTGTGTTCCCTCTCACCTGTCATAAAAAATCTGGGTTGAATTCCCGTATGTCGACCCAATTAGAAACTGTAGGATCAGTGCTTCACAAGGAGGATGTTCACTCACAAAGCACGCAATCCCTGGGATGGACGTTAAGCTGGGTGTGCAGTCTGCTGGCATTGGTTGGTGGACCTTAAAGATCTGACCGATATATCGGCCTTTTAATCTTGTGTCTGAAGCCATTAGGTTTGGTGGTATTTCCTGATAGGGCGATAAATGGAGTTTACGAAAAGTGATTTGGTATGAGCACCATCCCAGCCAGACCCACAACATATAGTGGGGCAACTTAGCATAACAATTGTGCATTTTGTGAGGAAAGCACCAAATTTGGCACACTAGTAGCCGAACATATTATGAATAGATTTGGATATTGGGCCATCTCAAATTCAGCCGCTGATGGCTGTGGCAGCCATTTTCCACTGCCATCAAAAATTTTGAGATGGCCCAATATCCAAATCTGTTCATAATATGATAGGCTACTAGTGTGCCAAATTTGGTGCTTTCCTCACAAAATGCACAATTGTTATGCTATATTTAGCTCAGTTGCCCCACTAATAGGGTCAAAGTCCCTGTTCGCCTCAAGTTTTGGGTTAAAACTGCTACACACCGAAGGGAGCCAAAATGCTTCAAAATCAGCAAATTTCCCACTTTTCATACATCACAGGTTTATTTTTGGATGAAAAATAGAGTAAAATGTGAGTTTTAACCTGCAACATGAGGCGTCGGATTCGGACCAGCCTTAATATTGTTGTGGTGCCAGATTCGGACCAGGGTTCTGATCCGAATTCTGACTAGCAATGTTATAGTGGTCAGGCTAGCCGAATGGCGAAGTGGCTCCGAAACGGATTAAGGGCCTAACTTTGCCGATACCAGGTTGAATTGGAATGCCAGGTGGCCGACACCTCGCCTCGCCTGGGTCATAAAACAAGATGGAACTCAAGCGCAGGTTCTTAGCCGGTGAGGACGTGAATTTCATAATGAGCATTAAGCTCTCCAAAACCCGAATATCCTCAAAAGGATGGATAGCGAGCCTACTATTCGAAGTCAACGATCACCACCATCTGAATAACTCAGAGACCCAGTGAATTTTAAAATGTGTAATAAAACTGGGAGGGAAGAGAAAAAGAGTACAAACAATTTAAGTGGTATTTCGTAATGGTAAAAAACCCCAAAATATGCGCCCTGGGGGTTCATAAGGATGGGAACCTCAATCATCTATCATTAAGGCCTCAAGCATCTGACGGTAGATGGCAATGCAGAGTGGCTGACATAAGGCTCGCTGGCCCTAACTCCACCAAATTCGCCACACAGCGCTGTAGGAGACTGCTGCAGGTGAAGGGGACACCAGAGCAGAGTGCGTGATCCATCCCACGCCATAAGGATGACCCATTCCCAAGGACCGTCTCTTCATCAGAAGATCCGTGGACGCCAGCAGGTCCTTCACGAACGAATCCGAGGAATTCATTGAGGAAATGGCATCTGCACTGCTCTGAAACGAAGAGCTGAAACGAGCAACTCAGGTGACATTTTTATTACATCTTCCGACACCCCTCCCAGTGACATGACCAGCTTAGTTTGCTTGGTACCGATTGGTGGAGGTGATGTTGAGACGCTGCCAGAATGTTCTCAGTTTACCAGAATTGCAACTAAACTCATGCCCAACAGGTGTCGTAAGACCGTGATCCTTTAAAGCAGTGATCTTCACTATTTTTTTTAGAGGAGGGCCAATTTTGCCAATGAGGCATCGGTGTGAGAGCCGCCACACCACCTGAAGGACTCCACAATGGCTGCTATTAGGCCCCGCCGCCACGTACTCTTCTTCGTTGTGGTTACCTGGGCTGCAAGCATAATTGTTTGTAAACTACCATCTACTGATGTACTTATCTTACTTTTATGCTTCACATGGTAACACTCATTTGAAACCATTGTGTCAGTTTGATAGCATTTATGGCGGATTATGATGGGGTGTTTTCACATTTGTGTATTATCGGCCGCACATCAGGGGCCACACTTTAGGCCACCAGGGGCCACGCAATGAAGAACAGTTCTTTAAAGCATACATACAAGATGGATTGCAAGGGATAAAACATTCAATAGGGGTGAAGGAAAAATAGTAGGGGGAGGGTGGTCAGAAACAACATTGTGGGGGAGGATGACCTGCTCTCCATACGATTGTCGATGCATAATTCCTATGACAGTTTATTCTACCGCTCACTTACACTAAAACATGAATTAAGGGAAATGCAGTGCCTTCAGAAAGTATTCACACTCCTTGAAGTTTTTACATGTTTTGTTGTGTCACAGCCTGAATTCAAAATGGATTAAAAATTTTTTTTTAAATGTCACCGATCCACATAAAATACCCCATAATGTCAAAGTGGAATTTTTTGGGGGAAATTTTTGCAAATTTATTGAAAATGGAAAACAGAAATGTCTAATTTACATAAGTATTCAACACCCTGAGTCAATACTTTGTAGAAGCACCTTTGGCAGTGATTGCAGCTTCGAGTCTTCTTTATGTGTGTATCAGCTTTGCACATCTGGATTTGGGGATTTTGTCCATTCTTCCTTGCAGATTTACTCAAGCTCTGTCAAGTTGGATGGGGAGCGTCGGTGAACAGAATCTTCAAGTCTTTCCACAGATTCTCAATGGGATTGAACTCTGAGCTTTAGCCATGGCACTCAAGGACTTTCACGTTCTTGTTCTGAAGCCATTCCAGTGTTGCTTTGGCTCTATGTTTGGGGTCATTGTCCTGTTGGCACGTAAATCTTTGCCGCAGTCCAAGGTGTTTTGCACTCTGAAGCAGGTTCTCAAGGATTTGCCTGTATTTGGCTACATTCATTGTTCCCTCTATCCTTACAACTCTCTCAGTCCCTGCCGCTGAAAAGCATCCCCATAGCATGATGCTTTGTAGATCATAATGTGCAGATCAGCGCCAACATTTTTTAATTTAACCTCTTTTAAATTTAGGCTGTAACACAACAAAATGTGAAAAAGTCAAGGGGGTGTGAATACTTTCTGAAGGCATTGTAACTATTAGGATTTATGCATTTTTAGCATTCACACTGAGAAGGCATTCCCCCAACACGATCTAATAAGTAATATTCATATTTTAAATGTTTTCAAACACACTAGTTATGATAACGGAAGGTATTTTAAATGATTATTACTTCCATGTACTTATTATTATCATTGTCCATATTTCTCATTTAACCAGTACCATCAGTTCAGATAAATTTCTCTCGATGGTTCAATGACACAATATTTCATTAATCAGTCCCACTCTGAATCGTCAGATGAAGAGCCGTTTGTCAGTTCCTCTTCTTCTTCTCCATCAATATACGTGAGATTGTCATCGATGTGTTGATAAATGTCATGCGGGATCGAGTCCCCTTAAAACCATGAAATCTGGTAACGACCCTCGTGAAGCTTCCAGCCATTCCCTGTTGTTTGTACATGGATGGATGGAGCACATTAATGGGCTTTTTTCCAAATCCAAGCCTCATCGTTGGTGCACGATCTTTTCAACACGAACTGACCTGTGAGGTGGAATTAAGTCCAGGTCACTTTTGTGCTGCTATTATATGCCCTGCTTTTTGCTTGGTCTGTTCATGCTGACGTCCCCCTGGAAGTGCCTCAAAAATATTCTCAGTGTGAAAGCTTCATATGTGGAATCATCCGTGGTTCTCTTCCAGTGTTGCCATGTACCGAGAATGAAGTGATGCTCACCACCAATTGCAGAATGTCTAACGTATGCAGTTAGAACTTGAAATGCTGCTTCGTGAACTTCTCTTAGTTCTCCATAGTCAGATTCGTCAGATTTCTTCACAATAATACTCTCTACCTTGTTTATGTATTGCCTTCGACAGTTTGACAGTTACCTGTATAGTCCGTGAGCGTTCGCTGCAGTTGTATGGACATGTGGTTTGATTGCCTGATGCTGATCCTGCTCGCCAGATTCTCTCAGCGAGGGAACCTCGTGAGTGGAGAAGGCAAATGGGCCAACCAGAGCCTCGTGGTTGCAGCAGGTTGATCGGCATCTCAAGGAGATGGGGATGAGCAAGGCATCTGCCTGGGGGATGGCCAGACGGAAGCCCCTGGAGTACCGGCGGAAAGTGGACGCAGCGACGTGCTGCTCCGGCGCATGCTCCCATACCTGACATGACCTTCGACAGTTGCAGTTGTAGTAAACTTATTTTGCTTCAAAATCAACATTGTCAATTTTTATCATCATCGCTCTGTATATCATTTGCTACCTGTGCTGCCCTTGATCTTGATCTCTTCATGATCTATTTCATAATCTCTGACACTTTCTTTTTTTTTGTGAGCATCTCTTTTCTGCACACAATACGGGACTTTCAAAATGATGCAAGAATGCTAAATGTAGAATGTTCGCGCATGCGCCGTGTGTGTTTCCAGTGACTTGGTTCTGATGGTCCGGGCACTTTTAACCTGCCGTTGGAGGTTAAAAGTGAAATCTCAGTGAAATCATCTTTTCAACATAATTTTCAGAATTTAAAGGAAAGAGTGGCAATTTCAAAATGGTTAACCATAATTGTGTTCCTGCATGTAAATCAGACTGACGGAAATATAGGAAATATGAGAAATATCCATGGATGAGACTGAGAGGTGTTGATTTCCTCTCATTTCCTGTTAATACAAGCGAGCGGCCACAGTGGATAAAAATGAAAAACACACACTTACCCTTTACATTCACAGGCCCCAGATACAGTATATCCTTCCCATCGGTGTTCAGAAGCACCCAAACCAGATACACAAGCTTTATGTATTTTCACGTCACAAAGATATCCTTTACCAAAGAGTTGGTTACCGTTACTTGGTAATGAGGCACAGCATCGTCTCTCCAATTGCAGACGTCCATTAAATAAATCACCAAGCCTGCCATGTTCACAGGAGGCACTCCCACAATGCTCAAAGTCCATTCACTGATAGCGATCCGTCGGGGGTTTGTGTAACGCACGCCCGTCTACTCGGGTCCTGCAATGTTTGTAGTACATGGTCAGGAGTTTGCAGTACTAGCAGCTGTTCTTTTGGCGAGATGAGAAAGTTCTCCAAATCTTTTTTTTGTACAGAGGCACAATGCTTTCTTTCAGGTATTTTTTCCAAAGTACTTTCGGCTTATTTTCGAAACTTTGAGCCATTTTAGGTAACAATCCTTATTGCACGCATGATATACTTTATGGTGCCCTAAAAATCACTTTTTACAGGGGTTTCTGCTGTTCACATTGTTTTTCTATATTTAGAAGGGCCTTTTCACACCCTTGTTGTCATACAGCTTTCTTATTTTGCTGCTATGTTTCATCATTGAGCATCTTTACTTCTTTTTTCCGAGTTCCAAACTTTTTTTTGGTTGTTCACAGCAGGTTCATGTTGAGCCTTTGTACTGTGGTCCACTGACATTTTTCTATATCAATTATCATCCAAAACAAATGTGTTGCAATAGTTTGTAGCCACCACGGATAAGACAAAAAGCAAGTTAAAAGGGGCTAAAGGGCTGGCGTATACACACTTGCCTATGAGCTGTCGAGCCTGGGTTTGAATCCTGACCCAGCTACAAATTGTTATTCTGATGTTTCATAGGCAGGGTGATTCATCAATGTGTGTGCCGTCCTTCAGATGTACATCAAAGTTGGTGTCTCGTCTGCCAGCATTAATAGGTAGATGTTAAAGTGTGAGGAGTTGGTGAGTGAGTCGGTGAGTTATCAAGAGCACCACGAACAAATTACAAATTTCTCTGCATCAGCATCTTCACGGGCCTCTGCATCAGCACCACAGCTGCACCCCCAGCAAAATTATGCTTCCCTGAGCCTTTTGCAGAAGCGGAAGAGGAATATAAAGAAGGGGCTAAAGTTATGGTATCCGATCCGTGTTCACTCTGAGCTGGAATAACAAATTATAAATATAAATTTTATTACTAGCATCCATGTTACTGTTTGGTAAGTTTTGAGAGAATAGTTTTCAACCTACCAGCACAATATCATAATGATATACATTTAAAAACAAGTGAAAAGGTGACAATGACTACCCACTATAATAAACACAAGACTGTCAAATAATTCCACGTGTTAAAAAAGTAAAACAATGAAATTTCTTCTTTTTTCCAACACGAGGTATTATTTTGTCACATACGATATTAGAATTGCTCATAAGTGAAAAACAGTGAAAATATAATATGTAGCAACAGTCTGATGTATTTGATTCTATTACATGTTTATTATATAGAATCGGGGAAGGCTTAAGCTGTTGTAGGGTTTGTTTCTACAATTAGCACCCACAATTTTTAATGGTACCACCGAGTTTCTCGGACCCCTAGGGGTACTAAACCACCATTTAGAATTTTTCTTTCCTTCCTGCACTCTCAACAACACTCCATATTTCTGAAATTGCCAAATCTTGGATCCGGCTGGAACTTTGGAAATAAATTTTGCAACAATAATGGGAATAAAAAGTTTGCGGGGGGGGTTGAGATAATTTTTTTGACCTTGACATAATTTTAAGGTCATGGCCTAATTATAGACATTTTAACATTCTTCACCAATACTTGACGAAGGTATGTCCGATCAGAATGAAATTATCCTCTCTACATAGCCTGAAGCAAGACGCATCTCTGCTTAATTTATATCAATACCTTCGGGGTTAAAGATCAAGGTCGCACGGCGCTCTATAAAAATAACGCCGTGTTTTTTTTGTCATCACTCGATTTTGCTGATGCGGAATCTCAATACCGCTTAAGATGTTCTTGCATCATAATAGTGTGTGTGCACTGAAGTTGTGTACCCGATATTTGATGAGTGTCCTTGAGCTACTTTTTTGGGGATTTTGACATAATTAACGAAAAACACCTTTTTAATCATAACTTGAATAATTTTGTCTTCGATTTTCATGATGTTGAGTTTTGTTGATGGATTTTGTAGATGGGGACACATTTTCTTAATTAACACTTTATCCATAAATGTTGAAGGTAATGGTCATATGGTGGTCCAAAAAAAATTAATATGGCCACCACTGTATCATGGGCCAAAGGTAAGTCGAGGGCGATTGCCAAGGGTAAGTCTCCACCGGTCGAGGGAGGCTTACCCTTGGCGATCGCTTTGTGATTGCAGATATCTAGTTAGGTGTTTGCTATTGTTCAGGGTCTGCTGGTTTTTAACGAAAACAGAAACCAGTCGTGAACTTTGACCCTATGCTGTGGGACGCCAGCCAAATGGTGCCAATAAGAAATCACTTTTTCTAAACCCCATTGATCAGCATTGGCAGAACATCATAACTGATGATTTTTTTAGTCTCATGTTTGGTGTTAGACCGTCGCCTGAAATAGAACTCCATCATTTATGCTATTCCTCCCCTCCTTTCTGTGCAGTGCTATAGCTTGCCATGATTTTTCCAACAGGTTACAGTCCTTCAAGTTCTGCTAACACAGATCTTTGAAGCAAAGCTTTGACCTTCCAATTTTGTGGATACCCTAATCTAGAACTCCATAAAGGATCGATTTGGGCAGACGCTCATCATCCAGATGGACCATATGCTCAAGCCACCACAATCTTCGCCGCTTCATCGTCGCCATTATGCTAACTGACTTAACCATGGTCAAAACTTCTGTGTCAGAAATATTGTATTGCCAGTGAGCCCAAGGATCTTCCGCAGGCACTGGAGATGGAGAGTTCAGCCTGCGCTCCGGTTTGGAATATAAAATTTATGTTTGTTTCAGCAGCATAGAGAAGTACACTGAGAACAGATGCTTGGAATATGTGTAGCTTTGTGTTGGTCATAAGGCTATTATTATTCCCTGCTCTCTTTCACAGGCTGCCAAATGCAGTTGCAGCTTTGGCAATACGTGATGAAATCTCTTCCCCTGTCTGAGTGGAATTGGTGTGTACAGAGCCAAGATATGCAAACTGTGAAACCTCCTGTAGCTCTCTACCATGTCGTTTCAATGGGATGGGGTCACTGTTGCACTGTCATATCTTCACTGTTTTCTTTTTGCTGATAGTGACACCAAACTTGTCACATGCTTTAAAGAGAGCATCGAAGATTGCCTGTAATCCGATGGCCGAATGGGAGACAAGGTTAGTATCATCAGGAAAATAAAACAGCATTCAGTAGAATGCATACCTCCTCCAGCCTGAACAGTTTACATTTTGCATCCCACTGATTGGCTGGATCTGGATGCAGACCTGAAACAAAATATTATGTTTGTGGGGTGCATGGAAGAATTTCGTAGGAAAGAACAGAGTGTATAGAGTTGCTTGGTCCGTGGACGTGTAGGAAACATCTCGATGTAAATTAAGTTTGGAAACCGTGAGCTTAAGTGTTACATGTCATCACACGGAGGTGTGGTGTTTTGTTAATTAGATGGGGTTTAAGGATAATTTTTCCCAGTATTTGATTGGCCCCTGTGACCTTTTCTTATGTTTTTGCATTTCAATCCGGCGATACAAAAAGGATCATGTCCTTAAAACAACAACAACCGAGCTGCATGTCCAAGCAGGCAGAAAGCCCCGCCTCCAGGGGTGACAACTGGTGAAACCACGCCCCCCAGAGTGGATGATTAATGGGCGTGACATCAGAGAGAGCTGGTGGAGGGAGAGGGAGGGCAGTCAAAGAGTCTCGTGTTGAGCGACAAGAAGGCAGGGAGTTAGATTGGAAGCAGGACAGAAGCGAGAGAGTCGCATGTGGGAAAACAAGAAGGAGGGCGTTAGGTTCGGAGCGGGACAGAAGCGAGTCAGGCAGGAGATGGTGGTTGGAAGAGAATGGCGTTACGGCTGGCTTTCCCTCAACGCGGTGAAGAAGACTGCACGATTCTTGTGTTCACGCTGAGGGAAATTTGCTCGTGTAGTAGAGCAAGACGCTGGCCATTGACTGTTGGCTGGATCATGTAGGACCAGCCTTGATGCCTCATGTTGTGCCATTGGGGAAAGAGACGGCACTATTTTGCAGAGCAGCAGCATCGGTGAGGGCGATCGACGAAAGAAGCTGCACGGCGGTTTCTGAGCCTTGGCGTTGAGTACCGCCACCCAAATTGCCTCCTGTACATTTGCCCGCCCAGAGAGTGGCTGGGCGCCATTTTTGGGTGCATTTTCCCATGCAGTGACGAAGTGGTTTGGTGGCCTTCAAGCGACCGAAACTCACTTCTGGACCCGAAGCTAAGTGCCGGGAGAAAGTGTCCCAAGTGTCCCCTTGTCTGTATTTACGTCTCTGTGGAGGTGCCTCAAAATTAGATTTAGTTTTACCTCACGTTCCGTCTCATTATTATCCCGTTTTGAATTATTACTATTGTAAATATTACATTTATTTTCATTAAACCACCTATTTATTTAAGTTGCTTGTGTCTGTCTAATTGTCATGGGTTCGAGATAAACCCCCTTGTGCTGTGCTTCCGTCTGCTCCGTCCTGGTGAAGTGCCTCGCTGTTTCCTTCCCGCGCATGCTATAATCTCCGAGAATCTTGGCTGGAAGCCTCCAAAGGAAATCGTTTGGCTATCCATCCAGGTCGGGGCAAAACCCACAGGACACGACAATATAATCGGCTTGTTCTTGTCACCTAACCAACTCATCCACCTAGTTTTGTCAGAACTCGTCCACAACTTTTTGAAATATCATGCCATATATCGGTTTTTGGCCCCATCTCTCAAGAATGAAGAATCACTTTTAAAATTCCAGATCTTCACCAAAATCTAATCAATTGTTCCTTCTCCCACACCCAACCTGTCCACCAAGTATCGTCTGAATCCGTCAACAACTTTTTGAGATATCCTGCTCAAAGATGAAGAAACAGACAGGGGTGAAAACATAACCTCCGTCCACCTTCGGTGGCAGTGGTAATAACAACTTCCAGATGAGGAGCCCTATCAGAAAATACCAACAAACCTATCTTACAAACCTAATGGCCACAGACACAGGGGACAACCATTATTCAAAGAAAGATGTAGGGGTGATTTGGTTTCACACGATCATTTCTCATGACCATCCCGACATTGTTTACATACTTTTGCATTTTTATGCCTCCGGTGACGAAGTCGCCGGTGGTATGATGTTTTCAGGTTGTCCGTACGTACGTCTGTCTATGCTAATTTTCTCTGTTTTCTCTGCAACGGCTTATCCGATTGACATGAAATTTTTATCACAGGTGCGATTACTCATGCAGAATATTTTTATTATAATTATGACGTCATAGGTCACGTGGTGTGGCAGCCATGTTGGAAAAAAGGGGGAAAAATTGGACCTCTATCTCTGAAACTGCTCAATGGAAAAAATTTAAACTTAGCACATGTGACGTACTCCCGATGGGAAACAAATGTGATTTTTTTTTGATGATGTCATATGTGGCTTCGTCGTGACGTCATAATTGCATACATCAAGAACTTTAACTGATCAGTATGAAATTTTTTGAGGGTCATCTATGGCTAAATTGTAATTGGGGGGGGGGGGGAGGAATGATGCTGTCATCTAGTGTATGTTGTTATGTAGCAATTCATACAATGGTCAACTTTTCATATAGAATCTGGAAACTTGTGTTTTTTCACTTCCTAAGATCACATAGGACTACAAATCAGCTGTTTCCAATTTTTCCAAACATTGCTAATGACAAAAATCCAAGATGGCGGCCAGCGAGTGACGAAAATCGATACATGGTACACCCAACACGGCCCGACCAGCATCATAATAGA
>CM068964.1:26549102-26561908 GCA_035128595.1 Eptatretus atami
GAAAAGAGAGACGATACGAAAAGTGATTGTATGAGGCACCATCCCAGCCAGACCCACACACTATAGTGGGGCAAACTTAGCAATAACAATTGTGCATTTTGTAGGAAAGCACCAAATTAGCCACTAGTAGGCCGAACATATTATGACATAGATTGTGATATGGGCCATCTCAATTCACCGTGATGGCTGTGGCAGCCATTTTCCACTGCCATCAAAAATTTTGAGATGGCCCATATCAATCTGTTATAAATGATCGGCTGACTAGTGTGCCAAATTTGGGTGCTTTTCCTCACAAAATGCACATTGTTATGCTATATTTAGCTCAGTTCCCCACTTAATAGGGATCAAAGTCCCTGTTCGCCTCAGTTTTGGGTTAAAATGCTACACACACGAAGGGGAAGCCAAAATGCTTCCAAAAATCAGAAATTTCCCACTTTTCATACATCACAGGTTATTTTTGGATTGAAAAATAGAGTTAAAATGGTGAGTTTTACCTGCAACATGAAGGCGTCGGATTCGGACAGCCTTAATAGTTGTTGTGGTGCCAGATTCGGACCAGGGTTCCTGGAATCCGAATTCTGACTAGCAATGTTATAGTGGTCAGGCTAGCCGAATGGCGAAGTGGCTCCGAAACGGATTAAGGGCCTAACTTTGCCGATACCAGGTTGAAGTATGGAATGGCCAGGTGGCCCGACACCTCGCCTCGCCTGGGTCAAAAAAAACAAAGAAATGGAACTCAAGCCGCAAGGTTTCTTAGCCGTGAGGAACGTGAAATTTCATATGAGGCATTAAAGCTCTCCAAAACCCGAATATCTCAAAGGATGGAATAGCGAGCCTACTATTCGAAGTCAACGATGCACCACAATCGTGAATAACTCAGAGCCCAGTGAATTTAAAATGTATAATAAAACTGGGAGGGAAGAGAAAAAAAAAGAGTACAACAATTTAATGGTATTTCCGTAATGGTAAAAACCGGCCAAATAATGCGCCCTGGGCGGTTCATAAGGATGGGAACCTCAAATCTTATCATTAAGGCCTCAAGCATCTGACGGTAGATGGCAATGCAGAGTGGCTGACATAAGGCTGCTGGCCCTAACTCCACCAAAATTCGCCACAATACCATGGCGCTGTAGGAGACTGCTGCAGTGAAGGGGACACCAGAAGCAGAGTGCGTGATCCATCCACGCCAATAAGGATGACCCATTCCCAAGGACCGTTCTTCATACAGAAGAATGCCGTGGACGCCGCAGGTCCTTCACGAACGAATCCGAGAATTCATTGAGGAAAATGGCAATCTGCATGCTCTGAAAACGAAAGCTGAAACGAGCACTCAGGTGACATTTTTATTAATCTTCCGACAAACCCTCCTCCGCAGTGAACATGACCAGCTTAGTTTTGCCTTGGTACTCGATTGGTGGAGGTTGAGTGTTGGACGGCTGCCAGAATGTTCTCCATTTACCCAGAATTGCAAACTAAACGTCATGCCCAACGAGGTGTTGTAAGACCCGTGATCCTTTAAAGCAGTGATCTTCACTAATTTTTTTAGAGGCAGGCACATTTTGCATGAGGCATCGGTGTGAGAGCCGCCACACCACCTGAAGGACTCCACAATGGCTGCTAAGTGTAGGCCCCGCCGCCACGTACTCTTCTCCGTATGTGGTTCCTGGGCCTGCAAGCATAATTGTTTGTAAACTACCATTTACTGATGTCTTATCTTAACCTTTTATGCTCTACATGGTAAGCACTCATTGAAACCATTGTGTCAGTTTGAATAGCATTTTATGGCGGGATTATGATGGGGTGTTTCAACATTGTGTATTATTCGGCCGCATCAATCAGGGGCCACACTTTAGCCACGCAGGGCCACGCATGAAAGAACGGTTCTTTAAAGCATACATACAAGATGGATTGCAAGGGATAAAACATTCATAGGGGTGAAGGAAAAAATAGTAGGGGGAGGGGTTGGACAGAAACAACATTGTGGGGGAGGATGACCTGCTCTCCATAGCGATTGTCGATGCCTAATTCTAGACAAGTTTATTCTAACCGCTTCACTTTACACTAAAACATGAATTAGGGTAAATGCAGATGCCTTCAAAAGCATTCACACTGCCTTGAAACGTTTTAACATGTTTTTGTTGTGTCACAGCCATGAATTCAAAATGGATAAAATTTTTTTTTAATGTCACCGATCCACAAAAATACCCCATAACGTCAAAAGTGGAATTTTTTTGGGGGAAATTTTGCAAATTATTGAAATGGAAAACAGAAATGTCTAATTTTACATAAGTATTCAACACCCTGAAGTCAATACTTTGTAGCAGAGCACCTTGGCAGTGATTGCAGCTTCGAGTCTTCTTTGGTATGTTGTATCAGCTTTTGCACAATCCTGGATTTGGGATTTCCTTCATTCTTCCTTGCAGCTTTACTCAAGCTCTGTCTAAGTTGGATGGGGAGGCTCGGTGAATAGTCAATCTTCAAGTCTTTTTCCCACAGATTCTCAATGGGAATTGACTCCTGAAGGCTTTAGCCATGGCAGTCAAGACTTTCACGTTCTTGTTGCTGAAGCCATTCCAGGTGTGCCTTTGCTCTATGTTTGGGGTCATTGTCCTGTTGGCACGTAATCTTGGCCGCAGTCCAGGGTGTTTTTTGCACCTGAAGCAGGTTTCAAGGATTTTGCCTGTATTTGGCTACATTATTGTTCCTCTATCCTTACAACTCTCTCTAGTCCCTGCCTGCTGAAAAGCATCCCCATAGCATGATGCTTTGTAGATCATAATGTGCAGATCAGCGCCAACTTTTTTAAAATTTAACCTCTTTTAAATTTAGGCTGTAACACAAGACAAAATGTGAAAAAGTCAGGGGGTGTTTGAATACTTCTCTGAAGGCATTGTAACTATTAGGATTTATGCATTTTAGCTTCACACTGAGAAGGCATTCCCAACACGATCTAATAAGTAAATTCATATTTTTTAAATGTTTTCAAAACAACTAGTTTATGATAACGGAAGGTAATTTTAAAATGATTATTACTTGCCATGTAGCTTATTATTTCATATGGTCCATATTTCTCATTTAACCAGTACTCAGTTCAGATAAATTTCTCTCGATGGTTCAATGACACAATATTTCATTATCAGTCCACTCTGAATCGTCAGATGAGAGCGCGTTTGGTCAGTTCCTCTTCTTCTTCTCCAATCAATAATACGTGAAGATTTGTCATCGATGTGTTGATGAAATGTCATGCGGGAGTCGAGTCCCCTTAAAACCATGAAATCTGGAAGCGACCCTCGTGAAGCTTCCAGACTATTCCTGTTGTTTTACATGGATGGATGGAGCACATTAATGGGCTTTTTTCCAAAATCCAAGCCTCATCGTTGGTGCAGCGATCTTTTCAATACACGAACTGACCTGTGAGGTGGATTAGTCCAGGCACTTTGTGCTGCCTATTATATGCCTGTTTTTTGGCTTGGTCTGTTCATGCTGACTCCCCCTGGAGTGCTCAAAAATATTCTCAGTGTGGAAAGCTTCATCATGTGGAATCATCAATCCGTGGTTCTCTTCACGTTGTTTGCCATGTAGCCGAGAATTGAAGTGATGCTCACCACCAATTGCAGATGTCTAAACGTTGCAGTTAGAAACTGAAAAATGCTGCTTCGTGACTTCTCTTAGTTCTCCATAGTCAGATTCGTCAGATTTCTCAACAATAATACTCCTCTACCTTGTTTATGTATTGCCTTCGACAGTTTGACAGTTACCTGTATAAGTCGTGAGCGTTGCATGCAGTTGTATGGACATGTGGTTTTTGATTGCTGATGCTGATCCCTGCTCGCCAGATTCCTCTCAGCGAGGGAACTCGGTGAAGTGGAGAGGGCAAATGGGCCGACCGAGCCTCGTGGTTGCAGCAGGTTGATCGGCATCTCAAGGAGATGGGGATGAGCCAAGGCATCTGCCTGGGGGATGCCAGACGGAAGCCCCTGGAAGTACCGCGGAAAGGTGGACGCAGCTGAACGTGCTGCTCCGGCGCATGCTTCCCAATACCTGAACTGACCTTCGACAGTTGCAGTTGTAGTAAACTTATTTTGCTTGCAAAATCAACATTGTCAATTTTATCATCATTTCGCTCTGTATATCATTGCTACCTGTGCTGGCCCTTGATCTTATCTACTTCATGATCTATTTCATAAATCTCTGACTACTTTCTTCTTTTTTTGTGAGCATCTCTTTTCTGCACACCAATACGGGACTGTTCAATGATGCAAGATATGCTAAAATGTAAGAATGTTCGCTGCATGCGCCGTGTGTGTTTTCCAGTGACTTGGTTCTGATGGTCCCGGGCACTTTTAACCTGCCGTTTGGAGGTTAAAAGTGAAATCTTCAGTGAAATCATCTTTTCAACATAATTTTCAGAATTTAAGGAAAGAGTGGCAATTTCAAATGGTTAACATAATTGTGGTTCCTGCATGTAAACAGACTGACGAAATATAGGAAATAATGATGAAATATCCATGGATGAGACTGAGAGTGTTGATTTCCTCTCATTTCCTGTTAAAACAAGCGACCGGCACAGTGGAATAAAAATGAAAAACACACACACTTCCCTTTTACATCAACAAGGCCCCAGATACAAGTATATCCTTCCCATCGGTGTCAGAAGCACCCAAACCAGAATACACAAGCCTTTATGTTAATTTTCACGTCACAATGATATCCTTTACCAAAGAGTTGGTTACGTTACTTTGGTAATGAGGCACAGCATCCGTCTCTCCAATTGGCAGACGTCATTAAATAAATCACCAAGCCTGCATGTTACAGGAGGCACTCCACAAGATGCTCAAAGTCCATTCACTGAATAGCGATCCTCGGGGGTTTGTGTAACGCACGCGCCGTTCTACTCGGTCCTGCAATGTTTGTAGTACATGGTCAGGAGTTGCAGTACTAGCAGCGTTTTTGGCGAGATGAGAAAGTTCTCCAAATCTTTTTTTTTGTTAGCAGAGGCCAATGCTTTCTCTTCAGAGTACTTTTTCCCCAAAGTACTTTCGGCTATTTTTCGAAACTTTGAGCCATTTTAGGTAACAATCCTTTTGCACGCATGATATACTTTATGGGTCCCATAAATTCACCTTTTTAACAGGGGTTTCCTGGTTCACATTGTTTTTTCTATATTTAGAGGGCCTTTCCATCACACCTTGTTGTCATAAACAGCTTTTTATGTTGGCTTGCTTGATGTTCATCATTGGAGCATCTTTATTCTTTTTTCCGAGTTTCCAAACTTTTTTTTGGTTGTTTCACAGCAGGTTTCATGTTAGAGCCTTTGGTACTGTGGTCCACTGACATTTTTCTATATCAATTATCATCAAAACAAAATGTGTTTGCAAATAGTTTTTGTAGCCACACGGATAAGACAAAAAGCAAGTTTAAAAGGGGCTGAAAGGCTGGCGTATACAACTTTGCCTATGAGCTGTCGAGCTGGTTTGAATGCCTTGACCCAGCTACAATTGTTATTCTGATGTTTCATAGAGGGTTGGGATTCATCAATGTGTGTGCCGTCCCTTCAGATGTAGATCAAGTTGGTGTCTCGTCTGCCCAGCATTAAAAGTAATGTTAAAGTGTGAGGAGTTTGGTGAGTGGTCGGTGAGTTTAATCAAAGAAGCACCAAACGAACAAATTACAAATTATCTCTGCATCAGCATCTTCACGGGCCTCTGCATCAGCACCACAGCTGCACCACCCGCAAAATTATGCTTCCCTGAGCCTTTTGCAGAAACGGAAGAGGAATATAAAAAGGGGCTAAAGTATGGGTATCCGATCCGTGGTTACTCTGAGCTGGAAATAAAAATTCATAAATAAAATTTTAATTACTAGATCCATGTTAAGCTGTTTTGGTAAGTTTTGAGAGAATAATTTCAAACCTAACAGCACAATATCATAATGATATACATTTAAAAACAAGTGAAAAAGGTGACAATGACTACCCACTATATATACACAAAGACTGTCAAATAATTTCCAAACGTGTTAAAAAAAGTAAAACAATGAAATTTCTTCTTTTTTCCAACACGAGGTATTATTTTTTGTCACATACCGATATTAGAATTGCTCATAATGAATGAAACAGTGAAAATATAATATGTAGCAACAGTCCTGGATGTAATTTGATTCTAATACATGTTTATTATATAGAATCGGGGTAAGGCTTAAGCTGTTGTAGGTTTGTTTCTTACAATTAGCACCACACATTTTTAATGTACCACCGATTTCTCGGACCCCCTAGGGGTACACTAAACCACCATTTAGAATTTTTCTTTGCCTTCCTGCACTCTCACAACAACTCCATATTTGAAATTGCCAATTGATCCGGCTGGAACTTTGGAAATAAATTTTTGGCAAACAATAATGGGAATAAAAAGTTTGCGGGGGGGGTTGAGAATAATTTTTTTGAACCTTGCATAATTTTTAAGGTCATAGGCCTAATTATAGCAATTTTAACATCTTCACCAATACTTGACGAAGGTATGTCCGATCAGAATGAAATTTCCTCTCTACATAGCCTGAAGGCAAGACGCATCTCTGCTTAATTTATATCAAATACCTTCGGGGTTAAGATCAAGGTCGGAACGGGCGTGCTCATAAAAATAACAGCCGTGTTTTTTTATGTCATCACTCGTTTTTGCTTGATTGCGGAATCTCAATACCGCTTAAGAAATGTTCTTGCATGGCATAATACGTGTGTGTGTGCACTGGAAGTTGTGTACCGATATTTGATGAGTGTCCCTTGAAGCTACTTTTTTGGGATTTTGAAACATAATTAAACGAAAAAACACCTTTTAAATCATAACTTGAATAATTTTGCATTCGATTTTCCATGATGTTGAGTTTTGTTGATGGATTTTGTTAGTGGGGACACATTTTTCTTAATTAAACACTTTATCCATAAAATTTTGAAGTAATGGTCATATGGTGGGTCCAAAAAAAATTAATATGCCACCAACTGTATCATGGGGCCAAAGGTAAGTCGAGGGCGATTTGCCAAGGGTAAGTTCTCCACCGGTCGAGGGAGGCTTCCCTTGGCGAATCGTTTGTGGATTGAGATATCTAGTTAGGTGTTTGCTATTGTTCAGGGTCTGCTGGTTTTTAACGAAAAACAGAAACCAGTCGTGAACTTTGACCGCTATGCTGTGGACGCCAGCCAAATGGTGCCAATAAAGATCACATTTTTCTAACCCCATTGATCAGCATTGGCAGAACATGCAAATAACTGATGATTTTTTTAGTCTCATGTTTGGTGTTAGACCGTCGCCTGAAATAGACTCCATCATTTATGGCTATTCCTCCCCTCCTTTTGTGCCAGTGCTATATGCTTGCCATGATTTTTTCAACAGGTTACAGTCCTTCAAGTTCTGGCTAACACAGATCTTTGAAGCAAAGCTTTGACCTTGCCATTTTGTGGATACCCTAATCTTAGATAACTCCTAAGGATCGATTTTGGGCAGACAGCTCATCATCCAGATGGACGCTATGCCATCAAGCCAACCACCAATCTTCGACGCTGTTCATCGTCGCCATTATGCTAACTGACTTAACCATGGTCAAAACTTCTGTGTCAGAAATATTGTATTTGCCAGTGAGCCCAAGGATCTTCCGCAGGCACTGGAGATGGAGAGTTCAGCCTGCGCTCCGTTTGGAATATAAAATTTAGTTTGTTTCAGCAGGCATAGAGAAGTACACTGAAACAGATGCTTGGAATATGTGTAGCTTTTTGTTTGTCATAAGGCTAATTATTATTCCCTGCCTCTTTTCCAGCAGGCTGCCAATGCAGTTGCAGCTTTGCAAAACGTGCAGAAAATCTCTTCCCTCTGTCTGA
This sequence comes from Eptatretus atami, assembly GCA_035128595.1. NCBI lineage: Eukaryota > Metazoa > Chordata > Myxini > Myxiniformes > Myxinidae > Eptatretus > Eptatretus atami. Next base: position 26,556,967 of record CM068964.1, read on the forward strand.
GTGGAATTGGTGTGTACAGAGCCAAGATATGCAAACTGTGAAACCTCCTGTAGCTCTCTACCATGTCGTTCAATGGGATGGGGTCCTGTTTGCACTGTCATACTTGCACTGTTTTTTTTGCTGATAGTGACAACCGAAACTTGTCACATGCTTTAAAGAGAGCATCGCAAGAATTGCTGTAATCCGATGGCCGAATGGGAGACAAGGTTAGTATCATCAGGAAAAATAAAGACAGCATTAGTAGAATGCATACCTCCTTCCAGCCTGAACAGTTTACATTTGCATCCAACTGATTGGCTGGATCTGGATGCCAGACCTGAAACAAAATATTTATGTTTTGTGGGGTGCATGAAGAAATTTCGTGGAAAGAAACAGAGTGTAATAGAGTTGCTTGTCCCGTGACGTGTAGGAAAGCATCTCGATGTTAAATTAAGTTTGGAAACCGTGAGCTTAGTGTTACATGTTCATCACGACGGAGGGGTGGTGTTTTGTTAATTAGATGGGGTTTTAATGGATAATTTTTCCCAGTATTGATTGGCCCTGTGACTTTTCTTATGTTTTTGCATTTCAATCCCGGCGATAGCAAAAGGATCATGTCTAAAAACAACACACCGGAGGCTGCATGTCCAAGCAGGCAGAAGCCCCGCCTGCCAGGGGTGACAACTGGTGAAACCCACGCCCCCCGGCAGAGTGGATGATTAATGGGCGTGACAGTCAGAGAAGAGCTGGGTGAGGGAGAAGGAGGGCAGTCAAAGAGTCCTCGTGTTGAGCGACAAGAAAGGAGGGAGTTGAATTGGAAGACGGACAGAAGCGAGAAAGTCGCATGTGGGACAACAAGAAGGAGGGCGTTAGGCTTCGGAGCGGAGACAGAAAGCGAGTTGGGCAGGAGATGGTGGTTGGAGAGAGAATGGCGTTTACGAGCTGGCTTTCCTCATGCGTGTAAGAAGACTGCACGATTCCTTGTGTTCACAGCTGAGGGAAATTTTGCTCGCGTAGTAGAGGCAAGAACGCTGGCCCATTGACTGTTGGCTGGATCATGTAGGACCAGCTCTTGATACGCTCATGTTGTTGCTATTGGGGAAAGAGACGATATTTTGCAGAGCAGCAGCATCGGTGAGGTGGCGTATCGCGAAAAGAAGCTGCACGGTCGGTTTCTCCTGAGGCCTTGCGTTGAGTAACCGCACCCAAATTGCCTCTGTACATTTGCCCGCCAAGAGTGGCTGGGCGCCAATTTTTGGGTGCATTTTTCCATGCAGTGACGAAGTGGTTTGGTGGCCTCAAGCGACCCGAAACTCACTCTGCGACCCGAAGCTTAGTGCCGGGAGAAAGTGGTCCAATGTCCCCTTGTCTGTATTTACGTCTCTGTGGAAGTGCTCATAAATTAGATTTAGTTTTACCGTCACGTTCCGTCTCATTATTATCCCGTTTTTGAAATTATTAATGTAATATTATATTTATTTCATTAACCACCTATTATTTAAGTTGCTTGTGTCTGTCTAATGTCCATGGGTTCGAGATAACCCCCTTCGTTGCTGTGCTTCCGTCTGCTCCGTCCTGGTGAAGTGCCTCGCTGTTTTCTCCCGGCATGCTATAATCTCGAGAAAATCTTGCTGGAAGCCTCCAAAGGAATCGTTTGGCTTCCATCCAGGTACGGGGCAAACCGCCCAGGACACGACATATAATCGGCTTGTTCTTGTCACCTAACCAACTCATCCACCTAGTTTTTGTCAGAATGCGTACCACAACTTTTGAAATTCATGCCATATATCGGTTTTTTTTGGCCGCCCATCTCTCAAGAATGAAAGAATCACTTTTAAAATTCCAGATTTCACACAAAATCTAATGCAATTGTTCCTTCTCCCACACCCACTGTCCACCAAAGTATCGTCTGAATCCGTCAACGAACTTTTTGGAGATAATCCTGCTCAAAGGATGAGAAACAGACAGGGGTGAAAACATAACGCTCCGTCACCTCGTGGCAGTGGTAATAACACTTCCAGATGAGGACGCTATCAGAATATACCCAACAACCGCTATTACAAACCTAATGGCCACCAGACACAGGGGAACAACCATTATTCAAGAACAAGATGTAGGGGTGATTTGGTTTCACAGATCATTTTCTCATGACCATCCGACATTGTTTTACATAACCTTTTGCATTTTTATGCCTCACGGTGGACGAAGTCCGCCGGTGGTATGAATGTTTTCAGGTTTGTCCGTACGTACGTCTGTCTATGCTAATTTTCTCTGTTTTCTCCTCTGCAACGGCTTATCGATTGACAATGAAATTTTTTATCACAGTCGATTACTCATGCGAATATTTTTATTAATAATTATGACGTCATAGGTCACGTGGTGGGGCAGCCATGTTGGAAAAAAGGGGGGAAAAAATTGGACCTCTATCTCTGAAACTGCTCAATGGAAAAAATTTGAACTTGCACATGTGAACGTACTCCCGATTGGGAAAGCAAATGTGATATTTTTTTTTGATGATGTCATATGTGGCTTCGTGCGTGACGTCATAATTGCATATCATCAAGAACTTTAACTGATCAGTAATGAAATTTTTTGAGGGTCTCTATGGCTATAATTGTAATTGGGGGGGGGGGGGAGGAATGATGCGTCATATAGTGTATGTTGTTTATGGTAGCAATTCATACAATGGTCACATTTTCATATAGAATCTGGAAACTTGTGGTTTCACTTCTCAGAGAATCACATAGGACTAAATCAGCTTGTTTCATTTTTTCCAAACATTGTAATGACAAAAATCCAAGTGGCGGCCAGCAGTGACGAAAAATCGTACATGGTAACACCCAACACGGCGCCGACCAGCGATCATAATAGATGCATGGGCTCTCGTACAGGAGATGGTTTGTCTACAAAAGCCAAATAAAACTGTAAAGATTCTGTTGGAGACTGTGTTTATTCGAAGTGTTGATGGTAAATCGGTTGTTCATGGGATGCATACCTAGTATTTGAGACAAACTACATGCATCATTAATTCGCTTCAATGGACAGAACCAGACAGTTCGTACGGAGGGAGAACACAGACAGGGGTATAAAGTAGAACGATACTCCAAGCATTAAAGAACTTCAAGTCATTCTCGAGTCCTAAGGAAAACAAAAGCCAAGTCTTGTTGTTGTAATGCTTGCACAAAAAAGCTGTTCGATTGTGCAAAGTGCCGATCACCACACCACACCCAGAAAGGCGTCCTTTTCTTCCACGACAACATGGTGAGCATTCCGAGTACACAAGAGGAGGCTGATAGACAACTGTTGTTCTGTATGCATGCAAGTGAGTCATACTGGGCAATACTGTTGGCACATATATTTCTTGTGATACTGACGTGCCTAGTGCTTGCTCTGCGAAGAGTACCTGATCTGTAAGCCGACAGTGTTTGTATCATCATGGGAAGCACTGGAGATGGGACGACGATAAAATCCAAAGCCCATCTATGTTGCTTTACGGTGCAGAAAGAGCAGCAGCAATTTGCCAGGATTGCAATGCACTCACTGGTATTTGATACCACTGGTCACATCAAAGGAAAGGGGAAGTCATCATGCTTCAAAGTTTCGATGAAGGCGGCAGAAGATGTTATCTGTGCTCTTGCTGGAGCTTTGGTGTGGTGTGTACGCCATCACCAGGGGTGTTTGCTGATGTTGAAAAGTTTGTGTGTCAGCTGGTTCAACTTGGTTGCATCAGCCAAGGCACTGAGGTGGCACATGTTTCACGCAGCTGAAGGGTACCCAAAGGTGTGGAGAAGCTACTTCTCGACCTCAAAAAGGATTGTAATCAACTGAGCCATATATTGCGTGCACACCTACAGCCAACATATGGTTGCAAGACTTAGTAGCTGTACCAATTCTACTGGTCTGTTACTTCTGGGATGGCGATAACTGGAGGACGGCCACTATGTCCCAGTTGGTCTCAAAAGTCCAGCAGCTACCGGAGGCTGTGGTGGACTGTGTGAGGTTCGCTGTGTCACCATATAGTGCAGTGGACGGTGCTCTTGTAGACACATTAATCTAGGCCTGTATCCAGAGCTCTGCAAGTGTGAAGGAGGCTGAGGACACATGCACAATGTCCGCAATGTGAAGAATTCCAAAAAGCGAATGACAGGAAAAATGAGGACTGATACTAAAATAATTATACTATGCCGTAAGCATCTTTGTGTTTTTATTTGCACATCCATTCAAATTGTTATCTTCTAGTAACTACAGAACGTCCTTTTTGTGCATAATTTGGCTGTCATCTTTTGGGGGGGGTTCATAAATAATGCCTAACTGGTGTAATTTAGCTGAACAGATATTTTTTATTATCCTGAAGTGATATAAGGGTAAAATATGGCGATTTCTCAATTTTTTGGATTTTGGTGACTGCTTAAAGATAAAAAAAATTGAAACGCTGTTTTTTGTGTTCACTGTAAACATAGGAAGTGATAAAATTACAAGTTTCCAGATTCTATATGAAAAGTTGACCAAAATTTAACAAATGACATACCCTAATCACTCATTGGTGGTTCGGCAGCCATGTCGTTTTTTAAGATCAAACCTTCAAAATCTTCTTTCTTTGAAACAGCTGAACAGATCGAGGTGAAACTTTACAGGTATGATACGCCTATCCAGAGAACAAAAGTTCTCCACCTACGAAGCCGTAGGTTCACATGGTTTTGGCAGCATGATGTTTTTTTTGAGGATAAAACCTCTAAAAAACCTTCCTTCTCTGGGATGGCTTAACAGATCGAGGGGAAACTTCACTGACTTATTTCCCAAGCCTTGGGGATACCAGGGTGTGCACGAATAATTAATGGGTCACATAGTCCGGCAACCATATTGGTTTGAACGAGAATCTGAAGAAAAAAAACTATTTCTCTTGAACCGCTTCATCAATCTACATGAAACATCAGAATTATGATCTAGTATTCATGGGGGGGGG
>CM068964.1:26561933-26581604 GCA_035128595.1 Eptatretus atami
GAAAAGAGAGACGATACGAAAAGTGATTTGTATGAGGCACCCATCCAGCCGACCCACACATATAGTGGGGCAACTTAGCATAACAATTTGTGCATTTTGTAGGAAAGCACCAATTAGCACACTAGTAGCCGAACATATTATGACATAGATTTGTGATATTGGGCATCCTCAATTCAGCGCTGATGCTGTGGCAGCCATTTTCCACTGCCATCAAAAATTTTGAGATGGCCCTATCCAATCTGTTATAATATGATCGGCTACTAGTGTGCCAAATTTGGGTGCTTTCCTCACAAAATGCACAATTGTTATGCTATATTTAGCTCAGTTGCCCCACTTAATAGGGATCAAAGTCCCTGTTCGCCTCAGTTTTGGGTTAAATGCTACACACCGAAGGGGAAGCCTAAAAATGCTTCAAATCAGCAAATTTCCACTTTTCATACATTCACAGGTTATTTTTGGATTGAAAAATAGAGTTAAAATGGTGAGTTTTAACCTGCAAATGAGGCGTCGGATTCGGACAGCTTAATATTGTTGTGGTGCCAGATTCGGACCAGGGTTTCTGGATCCGAAATTCTGACTAGCAATGTTATAGTGGTCAGGCTAGCCGAATGGCGAAGTGGCTCCGAAACGGATTAGGGCCTAATTTGGCCGATACCGAGGTTGAATATGGAATGCCAGGTGGCCCGACACTCGCCTCGCCTGGGTCATAAAAAAACAAAGAAAAAATGAACTCAAGCGCAGGTTCTTAGCCGTGAGGACGTGATATTTCATAAATGAGCATTAAAGCTCTCCAAAAACCCGAATATCTCAAAGGAATGGAATAGCGAGCCTACTATTCGAAGTCAACGATCACCACACATCGTGAATAACTCAGAGACCCAGTGATTTTAAAATGTTGATTAAAACTGGGAGGGAAGAGAAAAAAAAAAGAGTACAACAATTTTAATGGATATTTCGTAATGGTAAAAAACCGGCAAATATGCGCCTGGGCGGTTCATAAGGATTGGAACCTCATAATCATATCCATTAAGGCCTCAAGCATCTGACGGTAGATGGCAATGCAGAGTGGCTGACATAAGGCTGCTGGCCCTAACTCCACACAAAATTCGCCACAATACATGCGCTGTAGGAGACTGCTGCAGGTGAAGGGGACACCAGAGCAGAGTGCGTGATCCATCCCACGCCAATAAGGATGACCCATTCCAAGGACCGTTCTTCATCAGAAGAATCCGTGACGCCGCAGGTCCTTCACGAACGAATCCGAGGAATTCATTGAGAAATGGCAATCTGCATGCTCTGAAAACGAAAAGCTGAAACGAGCAACTCAGGTGGACATTTTTATTAATCTTCCGAAAACCCTCCTCCGCAGTGAACGATGACAGCTTAGTTTTGGCCTTGGTATGATTGGTGGAGGTGGTGTTGGAGACGGCTGCCAGAAATGTTCTCATTTACCCAGAATTGCAACTAACTCATGCCCACGAGGTGTGTAAGACCGTGATCCTTTTAAAGCAGTGATCTTCACTATTTTTTTAGAGGCAGGGCACATTTTGCCATGAAGGCATCGGTGTGAGAGGCCGCCACACCACCTGAAGGACTCCACAATGGCTGCTAAAGTGTAGGCCCCGCCGCCACGTACTCTTCTCGTTGTGGTTCCTGGGCCTGCAAGCATAATTGTTTGTAAACTACCATCTACTGATGTACTTATCTTAACTTTTATGCTCTAAATGGCTAAGCACTGCATTTGAAACCATTGGTCAGTTTGAATAGCATTTTATGGCGGATTATGATGGGGTGTTTCAACATTGTGTATTATGGCCGCACACATCAGGGGCCACACTTTAGCCACGCAGGGCACGCATGAAAGACAGGTTTCTTTAAAGCATACATACAAGATGGATTGCAAGGGATAAAACATTCATAGGGTGAAGGAAAAAAATAGTAGGGGGAGGGTTGGTCAGAAACAACATTGTGGGGGAGGATGACCTGCTCTCCATAACGATTGGTCGATGCCTTAATTCTATGACAGTTTATTCTACCGCTTCACTATTACACTAAACATGAATTAGGGAATGCAGATGCCTCAAAAGTCATTCACACTCCTTGAACGTTTAACATGTTTTGTTGTGTCACAGCCACTGATTCAAAATGGATGAAAATTTTTTTTTTAATGTCACGCGATCACAAAAATACCCCATAACGTCAAAAGTGGAATTTTTTTGGGGAAACTTTTTGCAAATTATTAAATGGAAAACAGAAATGTCTAATTTACATAAGTATTCACACCCTGAAGTCAATACTTTGTAGCAGCACTTGGCAGTGATTGCAGCTTCGAGTCTTCTTTAGTAATGTTGTATCAGCTTTTGCACAATCCTGGATTTGGGGATTTTGTCATTCTTCCTTGCAGCTTTACTCAAGCCTCTGTTCTAAGTTGGATGGGGAGCTGTCGGTGAAAGGTCAATCTTCAAGTCTTTTTTCCACAGATTCTCAATGGGATTGACTCCTGAAGCTTTAAGCCATGGCACGATCAAGGACTTCCGTTCTTGTTGCTGAAGCCATTCAGGTGTTGCCTTTGCTCTATGTTTGGGGTCATTGTCCTGTTGGCACGTAATCTTCGCCGCAGTCCAGGGTGTTTTTGCACCTCTGAAGCCAGGTTTTCAAGGATTTGCCTGTATTTGGCTACATTCAATTGTTCCCTCTATCCTTACAACTCTCTCAGTCCCTGCCTGCTGAAAAGCATCCCCCATAGCATGATGCTTTGTAGATCATAATGTGCAGATCAGCGCAACTTTTTTAAATTTAACCTCTTTTAAATTTAGGGCTGTAACACAACAAAATGTGAAAAAGTCAAGGGGTGTTGAATACTTCTCTGAAGGCATGTAACTATTAGGATTTATGCATTTTTAGCATTACAACTGAGAAGGCATTCCCAACACGATCTAATAAGTAATTCATATTTTAAATGTTTTCAAAACACACTAGTTTATGATAACGGAAGGTATTTTTAAAATGATTATTACTTGCCATGTAGCTTATTATTATCTATGTCCATATTTTCTCATTTAACCAGTACATCAGTTTCAGATAAATTTTCTCGATGGTTCAATGACACAATATTTCATTATCAGTCCCACTCTGAATCGTCAGATGAAGAGCCGTTTGGTCAGTTCCTCTTCTTCTCTCCAATCAATATACGTGAGATTGTCATCGATGTGTTGATGAAATGTCATGCGGGATCGAGTCCCCTTTAAAACCATGAAATCTGGAACGACCTCGTGAAGCTTCCAGAACCATTCCTGTTGTTTGTACAGGCATGGATGGAGCACATTAATGGGCTTTTTTCCAAAATCCAAGCCTCATCGTTGGTGCACGATCTTTTCAATACACGAACTGACCTGTGAGGTGGAATTAGTCCAGGTCACTTTGTGCTGCTATTCATATGCCTGTTTTTTGGCTTGGTCTGTTCAATGCTTGACTCCCCCTGGAGTGCCTCAAAATATTCTCAGTGTGAAAGCTTCATATGTGGAAATCAATCCGTGGTTCTCTTCAGTGTTTGCCATGTACCCGAGAATGAAGTGATGCTCACCACCAATTGCAGATGTCTAACGTATGCAAGTTAGAAACTTGAAAATGCTGCTTCGTGAACTTCTCTTAGTTCTCCATAGTCAGATTCGTCAGATTTCTTCAACAATAATACTCCTCTAAGCTTGTTTATTGTATGTGCCTTCGACAGTTTGACAAGTTACCTGTATAAGTCGTGAGCGTTGCATGCAGTTTGTATGGACATGTGGTTTTGATTGCTGATGCTGAATCCTGCTCGCCAGATTCTCTCAGCGAGGGAACCTCGTGAAGTGGAGAGGGCAAATGGGCCGACCAGAGCCTCGTGGTTGCAGCAGGTTGATCGGCATCTCAAGGAGATGGGGAATGAGCCAAGGCATCTGCCTGGGGGATGGCCAGCGGAAGCCCCTGGAGTACCGCGGAAAGTGGACGCAGCTGACGTGCTGCTTCCGGCGCATGCTCCCATACCTAAACATGAACCTTCGACAGTTTGCAGTTGTAGTAACTTATTTTGCTTGCAAATTCACATTGTCAATTTTATCATCATTTCGCTCTGTATATCATTGCTACCTGTGCTGCCCTTGATCTTGATTCTTCATGATCTATTTCATAATCTCTGACACTTTCTTTTTTTTTGTGAGGCATCTCTTTTCTGCACACAATACGGGAACTTTCAAATGATTCAAGAATGCTAAATGTAAGAATGTTCGCGCATGCGCCGTGTGTGTTTTCCAGTGAACTTTGGTTCTGATGGTCCCGGCACTTTTAACCTGCCGTTTGGAGTTAAAATGAAATCTCAGTGAAATCATTCTTTTCAACATAATTTTCAGAAATTTAAGGAAAGAGTGGCAATTTCAAATGGTTAACCATAATTGTGTTCCTGCATGTAAATCAGACTGACGAAATATAGGAAATAATGATGAGAATATCCATGATGAGACTGAGAGGTGTTGATTTCCTCTCATTTCCTGTTAATACAAGCGAGCCGGCCACAGTGGATAAAAATGAAAAAAACAACACTCCTTTTACACTCACAAGGCCCAGATAACAGTATATCCTTCCCATCGGTGTTCAGAAGCACCCAAACCAGAATACGACAAGCCTTTATGGTATTTTCACGTCACATGATAATCCTTTACCAAAGAGTGGTTCGTTACTTTGGTAAATGAGGCACAGCATCCGTCTCTCCAATTGCAGACGTCAATTAAATAAATCACCAAGCACTGCATGTTACAGGAGGCACTCCACAAGATCTGCAAAGTCCATTCACTGAATAGCGATCCGTCGGGGGTTTGTGTAACGGCAACGCGCCGTTCTACTCGGTCCTGCAATGTTTGTAGTACATGGTCAGGAGTTGCAGTACTAGCAGCGGTTTTTGGCGAGATGAAGAAAGTTTCCAAATCTTTTTTTTTGTTACAGAGGCCAATGCTTTCTCTTCAGAGTATGCTTTTTCCCCAAAGTACTTTCGGCTTATTTTTCGAAACTTTGAGCCATTTTAGGTAACAATCCTTATTGCACGCATGATATACTTTATGGTCCTCAAAAATTCACCTTTTTAACGAGGGGTTTGCTGGTTCACATTGTTTTTTCTATATTTAGAGGGCCTTTCCACAACACCTTGTTGTCATACAGTTTCTTGTTGTGCTGCTAGATTTCCATCATTGAGCATCTTTATTCTTTTTTCCGAGTTTCCAAACTTTTTTTTGGTTGTTCACAGCAGGTTTCATGTTAGAAGCCTTTGGTACTGTGGGTCCAACTGACATTTTTCTATATCAATTATCATCAAAACAAAATGTGTTGCAAATAGTTTTTGTAGGCCACCAACGGATAAGACAAAAAGCAAGTTAAAAGGGGCGAAAGGGTGGCGTATACAACTTTGCCTATGAGCTGTCGAGCCTGGGTTTTGAAAATGCCTTGACCCAGCTACATAATTGTTATTTCTGATGTTTTCTAGGAGGGTTGGATTTCATCATGTTGTGTGCCGTCCTTCAGATGTAGATAAGTTGGTGTCTTCTCTGCCCAGCATTAAAGGTATGTTAAGAGTGTGAGGAGTTGGTGAGTGGTCGGTGAGTTAATCAAAGAGCACCAACGAACAAATTACAAATTTCTCTGCATCAGCATCTTCACGGGCCTCTGCAATCAGCACCACAGCTGCACCACCCAGCAAAATTATCTTCCCTGAGCCTTTTGGCAGAACGGAAGAGGAATATAAAAAGGGGCTAAAGTATGGGTATCCGATCCGTGTTACTCTGAGCTGGAAATAACAAATTTAAATAAAATTTTATTACTAGCATCCATGTTTAGCTGGTTTTGGTAAGTTTTGAGAAGAATAATTTTCAACCTACGAGCACAATATCATATGATATAACATTTAAAACAATGAAAAAGGTGACAAAATGACTACCCACTAAATACACAAGACTGTCAAATAATTCCAGACGTGTTAAAAAAAGTAAAACAATGAAATTTCTTCTTTTTTCCAACACGAGGTATTATTTTTTGTCACATACCGATATTAGAATTGCTCATAAGAATGAAACAGTGAAAATATAATATGTAGCAACAGTCCCTGATGTATTTGATTCTAAATACTGTTTTATTATATAGAATCGGGGTTAAGGCTTAAGCTGTTGTAGGGTTTGTTTCTACAATAGCACCACACATTTTTAATGTACCACCGGATTTCCGACCCCTAGGGGTACACTAACCACCATTTAGAATTTTTCTTTGCCTTCCTGCACTCTCACAACAACTCCATATTATGAAATTGCCAATTTGATCCGGCTGGAACTTTGGAAATAAATTTTTGGCAACAATAATGGGAATAAAAAGTTTGCGGGGGGGTTGAGAATAATTTTTTTGACCTTGACATAATTTTTAAAGGTCATAGGCCCTAATTTATAGCACATTTTAACATTCCTTCACCATACTTGACGAAGTATGTCCGATCAGAATGAAAATATCCTCTCTACATAGCCTGAAGGCAAGACGCATCTTCTGCCTTAATTTATATCAAATACCTTCGGGGTTGAAGATCAAGGTCGAACGGGCGCTGCTCAAAAAATAACGCGTGTTTTTTTTGTCATCAACTTCGTTTTTGCTTGATGCGAATCTCAATACGCTAAGAATGTTCCTTGCATCATAATAGTGTGTGTGTGCACTGAAGTTGTGTACCGATATTTGATGAGTGTCCCTTGAGCTACTTTTTTGGGGATTTTTGAACATAATTAAACGAAAAAACACCTTTTAAATCAATAACTTGAAATAATTTTTGTCTTCGATTTTCATGATGTTGAGTTTTGGTTGAATGGATTTTGTAGTGGGGACACATTTTTCTTAATTTAAACACTTTATCCATAAATTTGAAGGTAATGGTCATATGTGGTCCAAAAAAAATTAATATGCGCACCACTGTATCATGGGCCAAGAGGTAAGTCGAGGGCGATTGCCAAGGGTAAGTCTCCACCGGTCGAGGGAGGTTACCCTTGGCGAATCGTTTGTGATTGAGATATCTAGTTAGGTGTTTGCTATTGTTCAGGGTCTGCTGTTTTTAACGAAAACAGAAACCAGTCGTGAACTTTGACCCTATGCTGTGGACGCCAAGCCAAATGGTGCCAATAAAGAAATCACTCTTTTCTAACCCCATTGTCAGCATTGGCAGAACATCAAATAACTGATGATTTTTTTAGTCTCATGTTTGGTGTTTAGACCGTCGCCTGAAATAGAACTCCATCATTTATGCTTATTCCTCCCTCCTTTCTGTGCCAGTGCTAATAGCTTGCCATGATTTTTTCCAACAGGTTACAGTCCTTCAAGTTCTGCTAACACAGATCTTTGAAGCAAAGCGTTTGACCCTTGCCAATTTTGTGGATACCCTAATCTTAGATAACTCACTAAAGGATCGATTTGGGCAGAAAGCTCATCATCCAGATGGACGCATATGCCTCAAGCCACGCACAATCTTCGCGCTTGTCATCGTCGCATTATGCTAACTGACTTAACGCAATGGTCAAAACTTCTGTGTCAGAATATTGTATTTGCCAGTGAGCCCAAGGATCTTCCAGGCACTGGAGATGGAAGAGTTCAGCCTGCGCTCCGTTTGGATATAAAATTTAGTTTGGTTTCAGCAGCATAGAGAAGTACACTGAGAACAGATGCTTGGAATATGTGTAGCTTTTGTTTTGGTCATAAGGGCTACTTAATTAATTCCTGCCTCTTTCCAGCAGGCTGCCAAATGCTGTGCAGCTTTGCAATACGTGCAGAAATCTCTTCCCTCTTCTGAGTGGAATTGGTGTGTACAGAGCCCAAGATATGCAAACTGTGAAACCTCCTGTAGCTCTTACCATGTCGTTCAATGGGATGGGGTCCTGTTGCACTGTCTATACTTGCAACTGTTTTTTTTGCTGATAGTGACAACCAAACTTGTCACATGCTTTAAAGAGAGCATCGCAAGAATTGCCTGTAATCCGAATGGCCGAATGGGAGACAATGGTTAGTATCATCAGGAAAAATAAAGCAGCATTCAGTAGAATCATACCTCCTTCACAGCCTGAACAGTTTACATTTGCATCCAACTGATTGGCTGGATCTGGATGCAGACCTGAAACAAAATATTATGTTTGTGGGTGCATGGAAGAAATTTCGTAGGAAAGAAACAGAGTGTAAAATAGAGTTGCTTGTCCGTGGACGTGTAAGGAAAGCATCTCGATGTAAATTATTTGGAAACCGTGAGCTTAGTGTTACATGTCATCACGCGGAGGGTGGTGTTTTTGTTAATTAGATGGGGTTTAATGGATAATTTTTCCCAGTATTGATTTGGCCCTGTGACTTTTCTTATGTTTTTGCATTTCATCCCGGCGATAGCAAAAAGGATCATGTCTTAAAAACAACAACCGAGGCTGCATGTCGCAAGCAGGCAGAAAGCCCCGCCTCCAGGGGTGACAACTGGTGAAACCACGCCCCCCCATGAGTGGAATGATTAATGGGCGTGAACAGTCAGAGAAGAGCTGGGTGAGGGAGAGGGAGGGCAGTCAAAGAGTCCTCGTGTTGAAGCGACAAGAAAGGAGGGAGTTGAATTGGAAGACGGACAGAAGCGAGAGAAGTCCATGTGGGAACAACAAGAAGGAAGGGCGTTAGGCTTCGGAGCGGGAACCAGAAGCGAGTTCGGGCAGGAGATGGTGGTTGGAGAGAATGGCGTTTACAGCTGGCTTTTCCCTCAACTGCGTGTAAGAAGACTGCACGATTCTTGTGGTTCACAGCTGAGGGCAAATTTGCTCGTGTATGGTAGAGCAACGACGCTGGCCATTGACTGTTGGCTGGATCATGTAGGACCAGCTCTTGATCCTCATGTTGTTGCCTATTGGGGAAAGAGACGATATTTGCAGAGCTAGCAGCATCGGTGAGGTGGCGTATCGACGAAAAGAAGCCTGCACGGTCGGTTTCTCGAGCCTTGCGTTGAGTAACGCGCACCAAATTGCCTCTGTACATTTGCCCGCCCAGAGAGTGGCTTGGGCGCCAATTTTTTGGGTGGCATTTTTCCATGCAGTGACGAAGTGGTTTGGGGCCTTCAAGCGACCCGAAACTGCACTTCTGCGACCCGAAGCTAGTGGCCGGGAGAAAGTGGGTCCCAAGTGTCCCCTTGTCTGTATTTACGTCTCTGGTGGAGGCTCAATTAGATTTAGTTTTACCTCACGTTCCGTCTCATTATTATCCCGTTTTGAAATTATTATATTGTAAATATTAATTTATTTCAATTAAACACCTATTTATTTAAGTTGCTTGTGCTGTCTAATGTCCATGGGTTCGAGATAAACCCCCTTCGTTGCCTGTGCTTCCGTCTGCTCGCGTCCTGGTGAAGTGCCTCGCTGTTTCCTCTCCCGCGCATGCTATAATCTCCAGAAATCTTGCTGGAAGCCTCCAAAGGAATCGTTGGCTTCCATCCAGGTGGGGCAACCCCACAGGACACGACAATATAATCGGCTTGTTCTTGTCACCTAACAACTCATCCACCTAGTTTTTGTCAGAATCGTACCACAACTTTTGAAATATCATGCCATATATCGGTTTTTTTTTGGCCGGCCCATCTCTCAAGAATGGAAGAGAATCACTTTTAAAATTCCAGATTTCACCAAAATCTAATGCATTGTTCCTTCTCCCACACCCAACTGTCCACGCAAAGTATCGTCTGAATCGTCAACAACTTTTTGGAGATAATCCTGCTCAAAGGATGAAGAAACAGACCGGGGTGAACATAACGCTCCGTCACCTCTCGTGAGCAGTGGTAATAACATACTTCCAGATGAGGACGCCTATCAGAAATACCCAACAACCCTATTACAAACTAATGGCACAGACACAGGGGAACAACCATTATTCAAAGAAAAGATGTAGGGGTGATTTGGTTTCACAACGACATGTCTTTCTCATGACCATCGCCGACATTGTTTACATAACCTTTTGCATTTTTATGCTCACGGTGACGAAGTCGCCGGTGGTATGATGTTTTCAGTGTTGTGTCCGTACGTACGTCTGTCTATGCTAATTTTCTCTGTTTTCTCCTCTGCAACGGCTTATCGATTGACATGAATTTTTTATTCACAGTCGATACTCATGCGAATATTTTTAATTATAATTATGTACGTCCATAGGTCACGTGGTGTGGGGCAGCCATGTTGGTAAAAAAGGGGGGAAAAATTGGACCTCTATCTCTGAAACTGCTCAAATGGAAAAAATTTGAAACTTAGCAGCTGTGAAACGTACTCCCGATTGGGAAACAAATGTGAATTTTTTTTTGAATGATGTCATATGTGGCTTCGTCGTGGACGTCATAATTGCATATCCATCAGAACTTTTAACTGATCAGTAATGAAATTTTTGAGGGTCATCTATGCTAAATTGTAATGGGGGGGGGGGGGAGGAATGATGCTGTCATACTAGTGTATGTTGTTTATGTAGCATTCATACAATGGTCACATTTTCATGAATAGAATCTGTGAAACTTGTGTTTGTTTCACTTCTCAGAGATCAATAGGATAAAATCAGCTTGTTTCCAATTTTTTCCAAACATTGCTAATGACAAAAATCCAAGTGGCGGCCAGCAGTGACGAAAAATCGATACATGGTACACGCCAACACGGCGCCGACCAGCGATCATAATTAGATGGCATGGGCTCTCCGTACAGGAGATGGTTGTCTACAAAGCCAAATAAAACTGTAAAGATTCTGTTGGAGACTGCTTTATTCGAAGTGTTTGATGGTAAATCGGTTGTTACATGGATGCATACCTTAGTATTTGAACAATACAGCATCATAATTCGCTCAATGGACAGAACCAGACAGGCTTCGTACGGCAGGGAGAAACACAGACAAGGGTATAAAGTAGAACGATATCCAAGCATTAAAGACTTCAAGTCATTTGAGTCCTAAGGAAAACAAAAGCCAATCTTGTTTGTTAATGCTTGCACAAAAAAGCTGTTCGTTGTGCAAAGTGCCGATCACCAACCACACCCAGAAAGGCGTCCTTTTCTTCCAGACAAACATGGTGAGCATTCCGAGTACACAAAGGAAGCTGATGACACTGTTGTTCTGTATGCAGTGGCAGTGAGTCATCTGGGCAATACTGTGGCACATATATTTCTTGTGATACTGACGTGCCTAGTGTTGCTCTGCGAAGAGTACCTGATCTGAAGCCGACAGTTTTGATCATCATGAGCCACTGGAGATGGGACGACGAAAAATCCAAAGCCCATCCTATGTTGCTCTTAGGTGCAGAAAGAGCAGCAGCAATTTGCCAGGATTGCATGACACTCACTGTATTGATACCACTGGTCACATCAAAGGAAAGGGGAAGTCATCATGCTTCAAAGTCTTCGATGAAGGCGGCGAAGATGTATCTGTGCTCTTGCTTGGAGCTTGTGGTGTGGAGTGTACCCATCACCAGGGGTGTTTGCTGAATGTTGAAAAGTTTTGTGTGTCAGCTGGTTCAACTCTGGGTTGCATCAGCCAAGGCACTGAGAGTGCAACATGTTCACGCAGCTGAAGGGTACCCAAGGTGTGGAGAAGCTACTTCGACCTCAGAAAAGGATTGTATCACTGAGCATATATTGCGTGCACACCTACAGCCAACATATGGTTTCAAGACTTAGTAGCTGTACCAATTCTACTGGTCCTGTTACTTCTGGCATGGCGATAACTGAGGACGGCCACTTATGTTCCCAGTTGGTCTCAAAGTCCAGCAGCACCGGAGGCTGTGGTGGACTGTGTGAGGTTCGTGTGTCACCATATAGTGGCAGTGGGACGGTGCTCTGTAGACACATAATCTAAGCCTGTATTCAGAGCTCTTGCAAGTGTGAAGGAGGCCGAGGACACTGCACAGATGTCGCAATGATGAAGAATTCCAAAAGCGAATGGACGAGGAAAAATGAGGACTGATACCTAAAATAATTATATATGCCGTAAAGCATCTTTGTGTTTTTATTTGCACAATCCATTCAAATTGTATTCTTCTAGTAACTACAGAACGTCCTTTTGTGCAATATTTGGCTGTCATCTTTTGTGGGGGGGTTCATAAATAATGCCTAACTGGTTTATTTAGCTGAACAGATTTTTTTATTATCCTGAAGTGCATATAAGGGTAAGAATATGGCGATTTCTAATTTTTTGGATTTGGTGCTGCTATAAGATAAAAAAAATTGGAAACGTGTTTTTTGTGTTCACTGTAAACATAGGAAG
Source organism: Eptatretus atami (assembly GCA_035128595.1). Lineage (NCBI taxonomy): Eukaryota > Metazoa > Chordata > Myxini > Myxiniformes > Myxinidae > Eptatretus > Eptatretus atami. The sequence continues at coordinate 26,574,219 of CM068964.1, forward strand.
TGAAAAATTAAAGTTTCCAGATTCTATATGAAAAGTTGAACCAAAATTTAACCCAATGACATATCCACTAATCAACTCATGTGGTTTCGGCAGCCATGTCGTTTTTAAATCAAACCTTCAAAAATCTTCTTCTTTGAAACAGCTGAACAGATCGAGGTGAAACTTTATCAGGTATGATACGCCTATCCATGAGAACAAAAGTTCTCTCACCTACGAGCCGTAGGTCACATGGTTTGGCAGCCATGGATGTTTTTTTTGAGGAATAAAACCTCTAAAAAAACCTTCTTCTCTGGGATGGCTTAACAGATCGAGGGGAAAACTTTACAATCTATGAGGCAAGTTTACAGACCGTGTAATGTTCCCATATGATTTTTGGATCCTTAACTTTCCGGGATGGCTAAAGTCAGGGGAACTCTCAGTTTCCAACTTGGGTAAGTTGTGCACGAATAATTAATAGGGTCACATAGTCCGGCAACCATATTGGTTTGAACGAGAATCTGAAAGAAAAAAACTATTTCTCTTGAACCGCTTCATCAATCTACATGAAACATCAGAATTATGGATACTGTATTCAATGGGGGGGGGGGGGTGGATGTTTTATATTTCAATCTGATGGGACACATGGTTCCGGGAAGCCAGAATTATTAATATTCTGAATCCTGTGTTCAGGGATTTTAAATCAAAAATTTGGAACAAGTAATGTATATGATGTAATATTGTGGGCAGAGGCATATGTGGTGGATATCTGCCGTTGAAAGTGCCCTTCTAGTTATTAATCGTTTTTATTACGTGTGTGGTGGTGTGTGTGTGTGTGTGTGTGTGTTGTGTGTATTTGGCTGTGGTGTGTGTTGTAATCACACGTCAGTCACATATAGGGTAAGTGTGCTCCTTTTGTTATACACTGTGTACACATGCACACACATAATAATATATTCCGTATATCTGAAAATGAGAGGCCTTGGTGTTTTATAGGACGTGTCCGTGGGCAAGACGGTGGGGGCTTTGAGCCCATGAGGCCTTTAAAGTCCGCAATTTCGTTTTGGGTCACGTTTGACCAACAAATCGCTCTCCTTCGAGCCGACATCTCTTTGCCGGTCACGCATGGCCTTGATAAATATTCTTGGCATGCACCTGGAATTTCCAAAGTGGGGCAAGCTCATTTAGGTTGAATGGAGGAGGGATTGAAAGGTCGATGGGTTATTCATAAACCCCTCATGCAAACATTTTCCTCCCTGGATATGCCTTAAATACGAATCACAATAAAATAAAATAAAAACACACAAGAAAAGGAGGAGGACACTCCACGTTCTGTTCAAAGACAAGTTCTGACTGTTTTTCAAACCCTTGCGACGGTTATTTTAGTGTGCTGATTGGGGGAGAAGGAGCATCTTGTAACAGATGTGATCGATGACCCTGGGGATTCCATAACTAAAGTGGTTTATGCCGATAACCTCCTTACTACATCTTCAGCAACGTTTATAAACACGGTTAGGATTTATTTATCACGGAAGACAAGCTTTACTTTCTGACAAATAAATGGTCTCTTGGGAAATGGGAAGGGTTGGTAAATTTGAAAAATACAAATGACAAAAGTTAGAGAAAGGGATGGGGGGGCTGTGAGTAAGGAAGTTTGGTATAAGGGGTGGCGGGGAGGAGAAAATAGAAAGGATCGAAAGTGAAAGGAGGGTGTGTCAGGTGTAGGAGGATGTGTAGGAGGAGAGGGTGGTGGCACAGGGGGTGGTTGCCAAAAATTCCACCATTGTGCTCTGTAATATGTACAGGAGTTAACGCCTAATGGCATGCATGGACAGGTCAAAGAGCAAGCTCGTCAGTATAATTTAGTGACTTAAGTCGAATTAAAGCCAAAACTTGGAGCAAAAGCTGGTGGAACGAAAACAAACCGCTATATCAGGACTTCATTACAAAATGTCACTTCGACACCACACTCATTGCACTTTTATTATTTACACAGTGAGCCTGTTCCACATCACGTCTCCGCAATGGACCTAGTAGCCCACGAGTCACCTTCACAGTCACGTGGTCGTAACAGTCACGTGGTCGGTATGCTCAAGGAGGTATGAGAAGGTAAGAATAAAAGGCGATTTCCTTTATGAAACCACTTGGAACACGACTCGTATATTACCCTCACGCCTGGAGCTGGGGGTGGGGAGACATGTCCATGTTTGAGCCCAACTCTCACGGTCTGGAGCTGGGGGTGGGGGAGACATGTCATGTTTGAGCCCAACCCTCACGGTCACTGGAGCTGGGAGGGGGGGAGACATGTCATGTTTGGAGCCCAACTTCATGGCCTGGAGCTGGGGTGAGGGAGACATGTGATGTTTGAGCCCAACTCATGGCCTGGAGCTGGGGTGGTGGGGAACACTGTAATGTTTGAGCCAGCCCTTCACGGTCTGGAGCTGGGGGTGGGGGAGACCTGTGAAGTTTGAGCCCAACTCTCACAGCCTGGAGCTGGGGGTGGGGGACCTGTGATGTTTGAGCCCCAACTCTCACGGTCTGGAGCTGGGGGTGGGGAGACATGTGATGTTTTGAGCCCAACTCTCACGGCCTAGAGCTGGGGGTGGGGGAGACATGTGATGTTTGAGCCAGCCCTCACGGCCTAGGAGCTGGGGGTGGGGAAGACATGTGACGTTTGAGCCCAGCCCTCACGGCCTAGAGCTGGGGGTGGGGGAGACTTTGGATGTTTGAGCCTAACCTGCTCACGGTCTGGAGGCTGGGGGTGGGGGAGACATGTGGATGTTTGAGCCCAACTCTCACGGCTGGAGGCTGGGGGTGGGGAGACATGTGATGTTTGAGCCCAAGCTCTCACAGCTCTGGAGCTGGGGGTGGGGGAGACATTGTCATGTTTGAGCCCAACCCTCACAGACTGGAACTGGGGTGGGGGAGACATGTGATGTTTGAACCCAACTCTCACGGTCTGGAGCTGGGGGTGGGGGAGACATTGATGTTTGAGCAACTTCACGGACTGGAGCTGGGGTGGGAGACTGTGACGTTTGAGCCCAACTCTCCGGTCGTGGACTGGGGGGTGGGGAGACCTGTGATGTTGAGCCCAACTCTCCGGTCTGGGCTGGGGGTGGGGGAGACATGTATGTTTGAGCCCACTCTCAGGCCTGGAGCTGGGGTGAGGGAGACATGTGATGTTTGAGCCAACTCTCATGGCTGGAGCTGGGGGTGGGGGAGACAGTGATGTTTTGAGCCCAACTCTCACAGCTGGAGCTGGGGGGTGAGACCTGTGATGTTTGAGCCCAACTACTCACGAGCCTGGAGCTGGGGTGGGGGAGACCTGACGTGTTGAGCCTCAACCTCTCACGTCCGGAGCTGGGGTGTGGGGAGACATGTGATGTTGAGCCCAACCCTCACGGCTCTGGAGCTGGGGTGGGGGAAACCTGCTGTGACGTTTGAGCCCAACTCTCACGGCCTGAGCTTGGGGTTGGGTGGAGACCTGTGCAATGTTTGAGCCTCAACTCTCACGGTCTGGAAGCTAGGGGTGAGGGGAGACATGTGATGTTTGAGGCCCAACTCTCATTCGGCCTGGAGCTGTCGGGGTCGGGAGCAGACCCTGTGATGTTTTGAGCCAACTCTCACAGCTCTGGAGCTGGGGTGGGGGAGACCGTCATGTTTGAGCCCAACTCTCACAGCCTGGAGCTGTGGCGTGGGCGGAACTGTGAGGTTTAGCCCCAAACTCTCACTGCGCTGGAAGCTGGGCGGTGGCGGGAGACACTGTTGACGTTTGAGCCCACCCCAACGTCTACAGCCTGGAGCTGGGGTGGGGGCAGACTGTGATTGTTTGAGCCAACCTGTCCACGGTCCTGAGCATGGGGTGGGGGAGACTTGTGATGTTTGAGCCCAACTCTCACAGGTCTGGAGAGCTGGGGGTGGGGGAGACATGCATATTACAGTTGAGCCCAAAAACTCTCACTGGACTGGAGAGCTGGGGGTGGGGGAGACATTTGAACGTCTATTGAGCCAACCCTCACGGTCTGGAGCTTGGGGTGTGGAGAATGTGATGATTTTGAGCCCAATCTCAACGGTTGGGAGCTGGGGTGGGGGAGAACTTGACTGTTTGAGGCCCACTCCTCACGTCTAGAGCTGTGGGTGGGGAAGACCATGTGAGTTTAGCCAACTCTCCATGGCTGGAGCTGGGGTGGGGAGCTGGTGACTTTGAGCCAACTCTCACGGCTGGAGCTGGGGGTAGGGGAAACCTGTGATAGTTCTGAGCCCCAAAACAAACCAGACTGTGAATTGAAAATTGCAAGTTTGGGGGATGCATTGAATACCCGCCGGAGAATGATACAGTCAGCGGAGTCTGAGTGTTGTTTTATTTGTTTTTCACTAGGTCATGTCACCTTGTGGTGACATCAGTGGTTAGCATGAAAGTGCTTACCGACCGCATCACAGCTTGGAAGATTTCCTCTCCAAAATCAAAACATGAAGCATTGCAGCCTAATTACATCCATTCGCATTTTATTGTTTATTGAGGTGGAAACAAACTTTCCCCATAAGTTTTTTTTTTCATCAACGAAAGTGGTGACACTGCACAGGCATAAAGAGGGAAGGTGCAAATTGGAGGGATTAGGAGGAGGATTTAGAGGGGATGTTTTGATCGCCACGTTGGAACAAATTGAAGTTTTTGGATGATTCTTTATGAGCCATAATATTGCTCTCCACTTCTTCCAGACTTTATCTGTTTATTTTCTTTTCGAAAATCGAGAGGGGAGAGGTTTAAAATAATAAAAATGAATATTGAGGAAAGGATGATGAAGGTCAGGTGTGGGCGCATGCGCGCGGCGCAGCGCGGTCGCTCGTCCACTTTTCGCCGGTACTCCAGGGGTCTCGGTTGGCCATCCCCTAGGTAGAATGCCTGGCCCATCCCCATCTCCTTGAGATGCTTGATCAATCGCTGCTGGCAACGCAACGAGGCACGGGGTCTGGTCCACTTGGACCTCCTCCACTCACTAGGCCCCTCGACTGAAGGGTGATTAAAGAAGAAACAGATTTGGTGTTGGATGATGGGAGATTGGGGATGGAATTGGAGGATTAATAGGAAGAAGGAAAGGGGGGTAGAGGAAGGTGGGAGGGGTGGGGATAGCATGGAGGATTGATAGGAGAAGGAAGGGGTAGGTAGTAATGCGGGTGGGAGGGAGTGGGGGGGCGATAGAAGGGAACAAAGCTTTGGAGGAGCCAAGAGTCAGGGAAGGAAGATTAAAAAAAAAAACAGCATATATTAACGAGAGGGGGCAGTGACAGTGGGGACAGAGAGAAATCCACGCATATTTGCTTATTTAATAAATAGATATCCCTTATCTCATTGTCCAGTAACGTGCTCTTCATCCTTGCATGACCTTCCGTGACATTAGGAGGTTTAATCGGCAGGAAAATGACAATGCATGCTTAAACATTTACAATTTGAATACGTCTTTCACAGTTTCACATGCATAAGAACGTGCAGTAATAATAAAACAAACATAAACATGGATTTATAAAGTTTTACCACCTCTGTTGAAAATGCGGTTTTTCGAGCTTTATAAAAGCGATGTCTGCGCTGTAGTTTGAGGGGGAGTGATCAGGGTGGTGAGCGTGCGGGTTAGGGTTAGGGTAGGGTTAGGTTAGGGTTAGGGTTAAGGTTAGGGTTAGGGTTAAGGTTTAGGGTTAGGGTTAGGGTATGTGCACACCCTTCTAAGGTGTTTCAAGATAATATTGTTGCACTTGCAATTTACAACTAGATATTCAAACAAAATTCCACAAACAAATTTCTTTCTGTTTGCAGGAACAAAGGCAATGAAGCTGAAATGGTAATTTATTTATTTTAGCAAAACTTATTTCTAACTACTCAAAGTCCCACATCCCTCGGTGATGTTTTGCACCCATGCCAGCATGTTCGCAGCATTAAACGCTCAATACAATCACTTCATTAAACGCCATTCGTTTCCATGAGGGCTGTCCACAACATATTCAGCATACACCGCTAATGCAAGACTTTAAAAAAAAAAATCACACAAAGAGCTAACCCCATGAAAACAAAATCGAAAATTTGCCATTCTCTCCTGAAGGTGATATGGTGGTTTTTATAACAAATAAGTAATTACATTAATCCACGAGATCCCCTGTCATTTTCTTGTTTAAAACTTAATTTCCTGTCGATTATGAAAATCATGGAGCCATATCACGTGAATGTTTTTCCCCACTATGTATGGACATTGGATCAATCAGATTCATATTCAGAGCAGATAAGATAGTGTTACGGTTGTGGAATTCACAGATCACCAGTTCAGGTTTCCCTCGAAGATTCAAGTTATTTCGATATGTGGGTGCTCCAGGTTAGATTTTCCCACCCAATGTATAATGGGATATATTCGTGTGCCCGGCTGTGCATCTTCAGTTAGGCCATTATTCTGTCTCTATCTTTTTATTTTAAATAACAACGACAATACAACAATAACAACAACAACAACAACGACAACGCCACGCAGCGTTTTACGGTGATCTCCCACATGGGTGCGTTTTTTACGGTGTCTCTTAACACGGCCTGGTTTTTTACGGTGATCTTCAAACACGGCCCGCGTTTGACGGCAAGATCGGATCAAATGGCGAGAAGGGGGGAGCAGCCGGGGGTGAAGGGCGAGGGTGAGAGCGAGCACCAAAACCCTGATAATAGAGCTGTGTGGAACGTGAGAAGCCATTTGAGTTGGAAGTTGGGAGCTGGGGCTGGGCCGTTGGAGAGAGTCTAGAGTCTGGAGTTGCGTGCTTGGTCCGTTGGCGGTGGAGTGGAGAGACGCCCTGTTGGGAGCTGGAGAGTTCGGAGTTCGGGAGTTTGGTTCGCCGCGCAACCAGGAGGCCTGAGGCGAGACCCATTCACTCCTCCAGCGCATCGTCGCTAGACGCGGCCTTAGTGGGGGCCGGACGACCAGGGAGCCAGTTGGAGCTCGGGGGTCCCGGGCAAAGACGCCGAGAGTCGCCGAACGCAGGACCAGCGAGTCACCAAGAGGGTGGCCAGGTAGCGCCGCCTCGGTCTCTCGGAACCCCTTCGGTAATCCCGGCTGCCGAGCAATTATAAAGGGCCTCACCTAACAGAGCCAGGTTCTTTCTTTCTTTTCTTGGTTTTGCATGAAAGTCTGTGGCGCCTTGTCCCGCAGTAGAACTGATTAAGTGCATGTACATAATGAATAGACATCGGCTGGTAGGTTTTTTGCTCGTGTTTTGTCCCGCATCCGCGCCCCCCCATTCATTGCATATGTCATTTGAAATAAAATGTCCCATTTCTGAATGTTAACACTGCTCGGTTGTGTCACTTTCTGCATTGACTGCCATGATGCGTTCGAATATTAAGCTGGCTAGATTATAAGGCGATCAAACGTAAGTAGGGTGGAT
>CM068964.1:26590744-26601712 GCA_035128595.1 Eptatretus atami
GTGTCAGTAACCCCAAATCCTTTTTACTATATATGTAGAAACAAATTGTCTCTCCAAAAAATTTAATATCCTATTGAAAATAAACTAATTAAATAAAATATTAGGCATTTTTCTGATGGAACGACGAAAGTTGAAATACGATGCTAAGATAAAATACAATTTACAAGAGAAGTCTCCCTCTATGTTAGTAGCTGTCCATTACCGTTGTTCTCTCATTAACACAATCATCAAAATAACGAGTTCTTGATATCCAATCTTGGGAGACGTATATCATCCGTATATCACTAAGAATACAACAGTTATGTTTGTTTCTTTTTACAATCTCTGTGTTCACAAAATATTGTATTAATATCTCAATGTTATAATCATATAGTTTTTTGAAGTTAAATAAACCGATATATCTTCTTTTTTGAAGTCCAGCATCTAAAACCTTTTGAGAGTAGTTGATATTCTGTTGAAAACTCGAACTTTGTGAAATTATTAAATTTCATAATCTAAAAAGTTTGGAGTGAGGAGAATCTTTAAGTAAGCAGTTTTTCCACATTCCCACTTAACAACTATGAGGCATTTAATGAATTTGGGAGATTTTTATTGATTGTTAAAATTTTATTCTTATTTCCCAAATGGGAAAAATCATCATTTATAATTGAAAACAGGTATTTAATTTATTCATTGGCTTTTTAAAACTCTGTATTTTATCCTAAGTTCAGGTTTAAATCTCAAAGATAATCCATTATTTATTTATCAATATCTTGTGTTATATTTCCCCTGAAAATCACTCCATGAAAATATATACAACAATCCTTTGAACATTTCTCTAATAGTTCAGTTTCTTCCCTTGTAAAGGAAAGGTTATCACCCTCAGACTTAATTCATTTCTCTAATCAATCTTGTAAAGTAATTCATTTTGTTTTGTAAATCTAAAAGAATTATTCCTTATATTTTTTATTATCATTAATAGAAGATGATCACAGAATATACATTGTTTATAGGCTTTGACTCTGTGTATAATCCCCGTCTTTCACACGCAGGGACAATTCTCAAATTTGTCATATGGAATCAGGAAATTCAAGAGGCTCAAAATCGAAGTAAACTATTCATATTTAAAAGTAACTTACTTAAACTGAAATTCATCTTCGATATCATCTTTCATACTTCAGAATCATATCTTTCAAAACTATCCGTTTGAACACAAACTTCGGTATCATAACCATCATTTTGAATGCAAACTCTCGGTATCATAATCACTCTCATAATCTCAAGTGAATAATTACTCATATTTAATAGTAGAAAAAAACATTACCATCAGATATCCTATATACTTTTTTTCAATTTTAACAGATCAACTGCTACATTTTTATATATAAAGGTAAATGTTAAATGATCCCTTAACTACAATTGAACGAAATTCCATTTCAGCCTGATTGTTAACATCCTTTATTCATCAGGATATATCTTGAGGTTGTTGAAAAAAAATACAATTCTCCTTGCATATTAAATGTCTTATCTTGTTCTTTCTTAAAGCTTCATCCAGAAGGTTTTTATTTTTTGATACTTTTTCTTGTTTCATTGCTTTCTAGTTTTTTGAATTTATGTCAGAAGAGAAGGAGAAAACTTTTGTTAGAGCTACTTATAATTGATGTTCTTCCAGGTTATACTAAAAGCCTTCCACTGAAGTAAATGAAGAACTCATATCATTCGCCATAATTGGTGATCCAATAGTGTTATATTTATCTTTGTTCAATTTTAACATCCTTGACATATTTCTCAGATCTTTACAAAGAAGAGATTGATTGAAAACTTGTCTTTTTGTGTCTTGTAAGACATTGTTATTTATTAACGTGAAAAAGTTGGAATAAAATGGTTTATAAGTACAGATTCACCTGTAAAATGAATGAAATTTTCATAAGAAAATTGTAGTTTAAGCACAGATTCACCTGGAAAAAAACGATTTTCATTCAAGAAAATTTAGTTCTAAGCAGAGATTTCAAACCTGTAAAATCAACGAAATTTTCATCAAGAAAATTTTAGTTTAAGCGCACAGATTTCACCTGTAAAATAAACGAAATTTTTCATCATGAAAATTTTTAGTTTAAGCAGAGATTCAACCTGTAAAATTCAAACGAAAATGTTCATACAAGAAATTTTAGTTTAAGCACAATTCACCTGTAAAATAAACAAATTTTCATCAAGAAAATTTTAGTTTAAGCAGAGATTTCACCTGTAAAATCAACGAAATTTTCATCAAGAAATTTTAGTTTAAGCACAGATTCACCTGTTAAAATAAACGAAATTTTCATCAAGAAAATTAGTTCAGCAAAGTTTTATTATATAGAATATTGGTGAATAGCAACGTACCGATGTTTGTAATCCACGAATATAACATTATAGAAAGACACCTCCGACCAACAGAACCACAATTTAATCTATTTCAATAAAATATCTCCTCTGAGTGGAAAGAAAACGATTTGGATATACTGCTCAAAGGTGGTTTTGAAGAGTAGTTATAATAGACTCTTCCAATCAGCAAACACAAGAAAAATGAGTTTAAAAAGGGAGACTTATCATATTGAAAAACAGGATGCGGGCATTTAAAGGCATATAAAAATAAGATTTTCAATTTGGAGAACCCCGGTCCATCATCAAAGCTGAATCAATGAAAGAGTGAAACCTGATGTTGAAAAGTTATTAAAAAGAATTAAAGAAATAGAAAACTTAAAGTTTTATATGGAGTGAAATTGAATATGAAAAGAACAAGATGAAGAACAACTCCTGTATGAGAGAACAGATCTCATTTTTATAACATTCATTTTCAGAGATTTTTTGAAATAGTGGGTTATCATGAAAAACTGATCAAGACAAGACGGAGATGTTGATAATACAATTGCGTAGAATGGGATTCAATAATTAAAAAATATCATCTTTTGTAGATCAATACACATTACTAAAATCAAACCTCTTAAAGCTTCTCTTATATTGACTTACCAAAAGAAATAAAACTAAAGAAGCATTGTTCAATATTAAGAACAATGAAATCAAAATGTTTCTCTGGTCGTTCTTGCTCACTTACATCCACCAAAATGTAATTTCAGAAAAGAGTAAAAAACAATATATGAAATATGAGAAGACCTGACATTAAAAGATTTTAAATTCCCAATGCCAACTAACAGATATCCTAAATTTGCAGAAAGAAAAATCTCTTCTATTAAGGGTATATAGGATTTACGGATACAAAACCAAAGTTCAAAGATTAAATTTAAACAACTAATAAAAATGAAGGAAACACCCACATTGATCTTTATATTCTTTAGTGTTGGAAAGATCTCACATTACACAATACATCAATAATTTATCCAAGATTATTCTTCTCAGTATTCAGACAGCAAACAAAATAGTATCCTTGATAAGCGATGTCTTAAATTCATTTCATAAACAAAGAACGATTAGAACAACATTCAAATATTGTAGTAATTCATAAATCAGCTGTAATTACAAGCCTAAAACCTGGTGAAAAGATTTCTTTTGAAGATTAATAAAAATCATGATGCACCCATTTGATATACGCTGATTTTGAGTGTATCCTTAAAAAGATAAAATTACTGCTTCTCCTAATCCAAAGAAATCATATACAAATAAATATCAAAACAATTCCTTGTGGCTTCTGTTTATTATATCAAATCATCTGTTGGAGAAAACTATAATAAGCTTGAACATTATCGTGGAAAAAAATGCTTCACAAGAGTTTGTAAAACGATTAGAAAAGGATTGTATAAGACTAACAAATTAATGAAAGAACAAATGAACGATGAAATTAACCAAAGAAGAAAAATTAGAATTTAGAAAGAACAATATCTGTCATTATTTGTGAGAGGAAATTGAGGAGTCTAAGTTAGGATCATTGTCATCTTATGGAAATATAGAGTCCCGCTCATTCCTGTTGTAATCTTAATTATAAATTACCTCTTTTATTCCAGTCTTTCTTCACAACACGCCAACTATGATACACATCTATTTATAAATGAACTTTCCAAAAACACCGAGGAATATTTCTGCCATAACAAACACAAGTCAAAAGTATATTTCATTTGCAAAAATGATATTCACAAAACCTATAACTCGTATTAGTTTCTAGATTCTTACAAGTTTATGGGAACACCACTAGCCAACCTAGCATCAAATCTAAGCTCCACAGCTTCTTTTCCAAATCTTAATTCATCTTTTCCAAAAGAGGAAATTCTAACTAAAGAGGAATTCAATAAAGAGAGAATTCAAAGTAAAGAGGAAATTCTAATTAATGAGGAAATAATGAAGAAATTCTTACTGAAGAATGAATTCAATTGTAAAGAAAATTCAAACAATGAATGAAATTCTAACTAAAGAGGAAATTCTGATTATAGATGAATTCTGGTTAAAAGGAATTCTAACTCGAGAGGAATTAAAACAAGGAATGAAATTCAAAGTAAAGGAAAGTTCTTACAAGGAAGGGAATTTATCCTTATGATAAATGAATTCATTTATGAGATTTAAAGAAACACAACTTCCTTCAAAATAAAGTTCTATAATAACCTTTATGAAGAAGAGATAAGTGATAAGGAATATAAAACACGCAAAAGAAATTTGGAAAATATTTAAGATAAAGAAACTTGGAGAATATCATGATTGTATCTAAAAACAATGTTTTATTGTTAGCTGATGTGTTTGAAAGCATTTAGATCCCACTCTGTCATAATAAAAATTGTTATGGATTAGATCTGCCCACATTTCACAGCTCCTGTTTAGCTTGGAGTGCAATGCTTGAAAATGACAAAAACAAGATATTGATTTAATAGTATGTAGATATGCTTTTGATGATTGAGAAGTCTAAGAGAGGTGGAATATTCACAAGTATGTTCAAAAAGATATGCTAAAGCAAATAATAAATATCTTCCAAATTTTATAAGAGTGAAAAAGATAGTAATTATTGTATGTATTTTGATGCTAATAATTTGTTAGGATGGGCAATGTCTCAATCTCTGCCTTATGGTAAATTTAGAGTGGGTGGAAGAAAGGATTATGAAAAGGCTTTGATGAATATCGTTATTTCTCTCAAGAGAATTGATGAGGAGGAAGAAGGTTATTATTTTGAAGTTGATTTGAATACCAAGTAATCTTCATAATAACATAAAGATCTTCCTTTTGCATGTGAGAAAGAACCCCAAAGAAAGAATGGTTAAGTGATTATCATAAAAGTTTTAATATTAAAGGAAAATCAACAGAAAAGTTATTAACAACATTTTATGATAAAGAGGGATATGTTTTCATCAAAGGAACTTGAGACAATATTTATCTGCTGGTTGAGAGTAGCTAAAATTCATTAGAAGTTTTAAAAATTTAAAACAAAGTCCTTGGATGAAAAAGTATAATTAATTCAATACAGATATGAGAGCCAAATACAAAAGTAAAATTTTGAAGAGGAATTTATAAATTAATGAATAATGCTGTATTTGGAAAACTATGGAAAATGTTAGAAACAGGCAAAACATTAGATTCGCAACATCTTGAAAGAAGCTTCTAGATTGATAAATAAACCAAGTTTTATAGAGAAGAGTTTTTTTCAGAGAACTTTTCTGCTATTTCATATGAAAAAGGAAAGTATTGTAATGGATAAACCAATTTTATATTGGAACAGCAGTTCTTGATTTATCAAAGATATTGATGTATGATATTTGTATAATGACTTAAAGAAAGAGTATGGTGAAAATGTTTCATTGTTGTATATGGACACTGATAGCTTTATTCTAGATATAAAAACTGATGATGTTTATAACGATATGAAGAAAAATTTGGAGTGTATGATACAAGTAATTTTAGTAAGAAGAAGTGAGTTATTTTCAAAAAAGAATGAAAAGGTTATTGTAAGTTTAAGGATGAGTTGGGTGGAAAAGTAATGAGTGAGTTTATTGGATTGAGAGCAAAGGCATATGCTTATAAGTATGGTGATCAGATTGATAAAAGGTTAAAGGGAATAAAGAATATGTAATAAAAAATCAATAACTTTTAGAAATTATTATAATTGTTTGATGAATAAGAAGAAGAAATATAGGGAAAAATGAATACCAATAAGAAGTATAAACTATAAGATATAGTGAAAAAGTAAATAAAAAGGCATAGGAGCTTTGATGATAAGAGATTTTTATTTTAGAAAATGGAATAGATTTGTGTTCCATATGGATATTGTATGATAGAGTGAATAGAATAGATTGTGTTCCATATGGACACAAGTTTTAACGATGGGAAGATGGTTAGGGTTTTTAAGGCTACCGCCACGTTTTTCACGGTATATAAAATGTCGAACAAAGTATTAATCAAACTAAAAGTGGAGAAAATCTCAGTCTGGTATATAAATGGAAAACATAATGAATGTGGAAAATATAAATAAGTCTTATTGAAAAAATAACTAAAACAAAAGGTAAATAAAACAAATAAGCGAATCAATTTAAAAACCAATGAGTTGGAGGATGTAAAAAAATAATTAAATATCCTTGAATGGACTGCAAAACTTCGAATGGTTATCAATTGAACAATGGAAAAACAATTACTATAATCTCAAAATGTATGCAAACTCAGGAGGTGGTCAGATGAGATCATTAAGAGAAGTATATCATTTCGTAATGGCACAAAAGGGGTATCTTGAAAAATATAAAGATTCACAATGTTTTGTTTTTAAATATTTTAGATGGGGATTATTGTGCAAAGAAAAATTAAACTATTGAAGGAATTTGAGAATGAACAAATGTTATTAGGTTCAATGAGTGAGCTAAACAATATGCATTGTTTATTTGAAAATGAGTGTCCCTCGGCTTACAGGTTTCAGATATCTCTTCAGAATCACCTTGAACAAACCACATTACTACGTTGCTACTTGAACCATCTTATCTTGTCACATTGGTTATTTGGAATAGAATGCCCCTAGGTTAAAAGGGGAGACAAACAAAATATACCTTGGGATAAAAAAAGGGTGTAATTTTAGGGGAAAAAAAAGTGAATCGCTGAAAATCCCCCATTCATTTACATGGGAAAAGTGAGCCAGAATCAGTATATCCACCCTACTAAGTACATCTGGTCCGACGGGGCTAGGCGATATAAAACCGCTCGGCAATCACATACGGAACGAGCTGCTTAAGCGGCTCGTTTCCGTGCAGGCTCCGTCAAGGTATTAAACTCCAGCATTTCTGTCCACGCGAATAATTAGGTACATCGACAATTCGGCGATCGACCCTGTGAGCGCGTGGACAGAAGAGTTGGCTGGTTTATGGTGTGTTAAAAACACCCGTAGCTGGGTTTCGGCGTTGATCCGAAGCTTCGACAAGATTGCCACGTTCGGTGGCGCGCGCGGCCGCAATTGAGCTAAAGGCGGTCGTCCGCACGCCGGAGTGGCGGAAATCAAAACAATATTATTCTTTAATCACGAGACCTTCGTTAAGGTGTTATTCTTTAATGACTACAGTTTCTTCAAGGTGTATTCTTTAATGACTCGAGTTTCTTTAGGGTGTTATTCTTTAATGACTCGAATTCTTTAGGGTGTTATTCTTTAATGACCAGAGTCTTCCAGGTGTTATTCTTTAATGACTCGAGTTTCTTCGGGTGTTATTCTTAATGACTCGAGTTCTTTAGGGTGTTATTCTTTAATGACTCGAATTTCTTTAGGGTGTATTCTTTAATGACCAGAGTTTCTTCCAGGTGTTATTCTTTCATGACTCGAGTTTCTTCGGGGTTATTCTTTAATGACTCGAGTTTCTTCAAGGTGTTATTCTTAAATGACCAGAGTTTCTTCAAGGGTTATTCTTAAATGACTCGAGTTTCTTCAAGGTGTTATTCTTTAATGACTCGAGTTTCTTCAAGTGTTATTCTTTAATGACTGAGTTCTTCAAGGTGTTATGCTTAAATGACCAGAGTTTCTTCAAGGTGTTATTCTTAAATGACCAGAGTTTCTTCAAGGTGTTATTCTTTAAATGACTCGAGTTTCTTCAAGTGTTATGCTTAAATGACCAGAGTTTCTTCAAGGTGTTATTCTTTAATGACCAGAGTTTCTTCAAGGTGTTATTCTTAATGACTCGAGTTTCTTCAAGGTGTTATTCTTAAATACCAAGTTTCTTCAAGGGGTATTCTTTTAGACTCGAGTTTCTTCAAGGTGTTATGCTTAAATGACCAGAGTTTCTTCAAGGTGTTACTCTTTAATGACTCGAGTTCTTCAAGGTGTTATTCTTTATGACTCCACATCTTTAAGGTGTTACTCTTTAACGACTCGCACATCTTTAAGGTGTTATTCTTTAACGACTCGCACATCTTTAAGGTGTTATTCTTTAACGACTCACACATCTCTCAAGTGTTACTCTTTAATGACTCGCACATCTTCCAAGGTATTACTCTTTAACGACTCGCACATCTTTAAGGTGTTATTCTTTAACGACTCGCACATCTTTAAGGTGTTATTCTTTAATGACTCGCACATCTTTAAGTATTACTCTTTAATGAATCGCACATCTTTAAGGTGTTATTCTTTAACGACTCGCAACATCTTTAAGGTGTTATTCTTTAACGACTCGCACATCTTTAAGGTATTACTCTTTAATGACTCGCACATCTTTAAGGTGTTATTATTAAGGCAAGAGCTTCTTTAAGTTGTTGTTCTTTAAGAGCAAGAACTTATTTATATTTGTTTTTTTGAGACATAGTTGAGGCTTGTAGAAGAGCTATTAGTACACTCAATGGATCAGGACACAAAAGGACAAACGGAACAGTTGAGAGAGGGGGGAAAACACCAACAGCAGAGTTGAAGGCCAAGATAGAGTCAGACTTGGACAAACAACAGGTGTGGGGAGGAATGAGGGGTGGGAGAGGATGCATGTGGTGGACAAGATCGATACAGAAGGAAACTCTCAGGAGGAAAAACTGGAAATTCGGAAGGAGCAGGAATTGCCTTGGATGGTGAGGGGGATAACGAGGGGAGAAAAGATCATGGTTTTTGATTGGAGATGGTCAGAGATAGTGGTGAACAACTGTCTTGAATACCTGGAGGGAAGAATGAGATTGAAGAGGATGCAGAAATTGGTTCCACAGGTTGGAAAAAGAAGAAATGAGTGGAGGTGAGCATTGATCCTGGATTTAGGTAGTTTCGCCAGAAGGGGGTTGCTGGTGGACCGTGTGAGCCCTGCAGAAACCTGAGGGGGTGGGGAACAAAGCATGGAAAGAGCAGATGGCAGAAGACCATAAATGAGGTGGTAGAAAACAGAAACCACCGACCTGTCTGTGATGGTGAAGTGATCGGCCCATAGAGTCAGCTTCATTGCAATTGCAGGTAATTCCAACAATCTTGAAAGCTGTGGTTTCCATGCCGTCAAACTGAGCAAGATTTGAGGCAGGGGAGCCAGCCCAGAGGGGAGAGCAATACTTCACCAAGCTGCAGATTAAGTCCTTGTAGGTGGTAAGAGTTCAGGTGTGCCAAAGAAGGACTTTGTACGACGGAGGATGCCCAGTCAGCGGCTGGCTTTGGAGACCAATTTTGACATGTGGTTTGCCAAAGAAAAATCATGGCTGACAGTGAGACCGAGGAGTTTGAATGACTGAACCTCCTCAAGAAGGTTGTTAAGAATGTAGACAGGAGGGTTTGCCAGACGGTCCTTTCAGAGAGAGATAGTGAGAGTGTGACATTTGTCATGAATGAAAGACATGTTTCAATTGTTTGACCACGTTGTGATTTTTTTTTTTCAAGGTCTGAAGAGAGGGAAGAGGCTTCAGCCTACCTATCTGATGGATGAGGGATGTCACAGCAGAGGGTGGAGTCATCAGCAAATGGATGACGAGGATTTTTTCAGTCAGAGAGATCATTGATGAAGATCAGGACTAGGACTGAACCCCGAACACTGCCTTGGGGCACTCCAGCCTTGACAGGGAGAGGAGAAGAAAGGATTCCGTTGAGTGCCACACATTAGCTGTAAGAGTAGAAATTGTTATTCTTTAAGGAATAGAACTTCTTCATAAATTGTTGTTCTTTCGAGACGAGTTTCTCGAAGGTGTTATTCTTTTCAGAGCAAGAGCTTCTTTCAGTTGTTTTTATTTCATAATTATAGCTTTTTTAAGGTGTTATTTTTGATGACTCGAGCTTCTTTATGTTATGATTAAAATATTGGTGCAATTATCTTTGCAGTTGCAAGCATTTTTTAATCAGGTATGACCTTGTTCTTAATTATTTCAAGTGTTCAAAGATCAGGAGTAACATTAAAGAATAACACCTTAAAAAAATAACACCTTGAAAATGTATGGAAGGGCCGTGTTCTTCCTCAAATCCGAAGCTGAAGCAAATAAGGCGATACAGAAAGGGATTGTTGTGGGAGGATTATTTGTACCAAGTTGAACCGCTCTCGAGTCTTGGTACACGGATTACCTAGTCCAACAATACCTCCTTTCATGGCCGATAATGTAGTTTTGCCTTTCACTGACTCGATTGGAGTGCTAAGATCCACCGATCAGGCCTGTGTCTCGAGGTTATCGTGAGCCTGCCACGTCATATTCTGTCTTTCAAAAGACAGGTCTCAATAGAGTTGAGAAATGACACGGAATGTGAGGATCCTTTCTTATTCTTTTGAAAGGAAGAGTTACAAGATATTTTATATGACTAATGAGCCTTGTTGTTTTGTAATGTAAGGCAAAGGATCACATGAGAACAAACTGCCCTACTATCTTAAAAGAAGTATCTACTCCTCGGTACCTTGACAAGCCTAAGGAAAAGACAAGTGTCTAATTCCAGAGGCTTCTGTATTGTCTTCTCATCCTGGCCCTTCTTCTGCTCAAGATCAATGGCAGACAGTGAGGGTAGGGAAGGGGAAGAGAGCGCAGAAGAGAAAATCAAAACCAGAAGACAAAGGGACTGCTGATCGAACTGACGTTGAAGATGCAGCCGACAAGGACTTGAAGCGATCCGCAAGGTCA
>CM068964.1:26606046-26618291 GCA_035128595.1 Eptatretus atami
GTGTCAGTAACCCCAAATCCTTTTTACTATATATGTAGAAACAAATTGTCTCTCCAAAAAATTTAATATCCTATTGAAAATAAACTAATTAAATAAAATATTAGGCATTTTTCTGATGGAACGACGAAAGTTGAAATACGATGCTAAGATAAAATACAATTTACAAGAGAAGTCTCCCTCTATGTTAGTAGCTGTCCATTACCGTTGTTCTCTCATTAACACAATCATCAAAATAACGAGTTCTTGATATCCAATCTTGGGAGACGTATATCATCCGTATATCACTAAGAATACAACAGTTATGTTTGTTTCTTTTTACAATCTCTGTGTTCACAAAATATTGTATTAATATCTCAATGTTATAATCATATAGTTTTTTGAAGTTAAATAAACCGATATATCTTCTTTTTTGAAGTCCAGCATCTAAAACCTTTTGAGAGTAGTTGATATTCTGTTGAAAACTCGAACTTTGTGAAATTATTAAATTTCATAATCTAAAAAGTTTGGAGTGAGGAGAATCTTTAAGTAAGCAGTTTTTCCACATTCCCACTTAACAACTATGAGGCATTTAATGAATTTGGGAGATTTTTATTGATTGTTAAAATTTTATTCTTATTTCCCAAATGGGAAAAATCATCATTTATAATTGAAAACAGGTATTTAATTTATTCATTGGCTTTTTAAAACTCTGTATTTTATCCTAAGTTCAGGTTTAAATCTCAAAGATAATCCATTATTTATTTATCAATATCTTGTGTTATATTTCCCCTGAAAATCACTCCATGAAAATATATACAACAATCCTTTGAACATTTCTCTAATAGTTCAGTTTCTTCCCTTGTAAAGGAAAGGTTATCACCCTCAGACTTAATTCATTTCTCTAATCAATCTTGTAAAGTAATTCATTTTGTTTTGTAAATCTAAAAGAATTATTCCTTATATTTTTTATTATCATTAATAGAAGATGATCACAGAATATACATTGTTTATAGGCTTTGACTCTGTGTATAATCCCCGTCTTTCACACGCAGGGACAATTCTCAAATTTGTCATATGGAATCAGGAAATTCAAGAGGCTCAAAATCGAAGTAAACTATTCATATTTAAAAGTAACTTACTTAAACTGAAATTCATCTTCGATATCATCTTTCATACTTCAGAATCATATCTTTCAAAACTATCCGTTTGAACACAAACTTCGGTATCATAACCATCATTTTGAATGCAAACTCTCGGTATCATAATCACTCTCATAATCTCAAGTGAATAATTACTCATATTTAATAGTAGAAAAAAACATTACCATCAGATATCCTATATACTTTTTTTCAATTTTAACAGATCAACTGCTACATTTTTATATATAAAGGTAAATGTTAAATGATCCCTTAACTACAATTGAACGAAATTCCATTTCAGCCTGATTGTTAACATCCTTTATTCATCAGGATATATCTTGAGGTTGTTGAAAAAAAATACAATTCTCCTTGCATATTAAATGTCTTATCTTGTTCTTTCTTAAAGCTTCATCCAGAAGGTTTTTATTTTTTGATACTTTTTCTTGTTTCATTGCTTTCTAGTTTTTTGAATTTATGTCAGAAGAGAAGGAGAAAACTTTTGTTAGAGCTACTTATAATTGATGTTCTTCCAGGTTATACTAAAAGCCTTCCACTGAAGTAAATGAAGAACTCATATCATTCGCCATAATTGGTGATCCAATAGTGTTATATTTATCTTTGTTCAATTTTAACATCCTTGACATATTTCTCAGATCTTTACAAAGAAGAGATTGATTGAAAACTTGTCTTTTTGTGTCTTGTAAGACATTGTTATTTATTAACGTGAAAAAGTTGGAATAAAATGGTTTATAAGTACAGATTCACCTGTAAAATGAATGAAATTTTCATAAGAAAATTGTAGTTTAAGCACAGATTCACCTGGAAAAAAACGATTTTCATTCAAGAAAATTTAGTTCTAAGCAGAGATTTCAAACCTGTAAAATCAACGAAATTTTCATCAAGAAAATTTTAGTTTAAGCGCACAGATTTCACCTGTAAAATAAACGAAATTTTTCA
Organism: Eptatretus atami; assembly: GCA_035128595.1. Taxonomy (NCBI): domain Eukaryota; kingdom Metazoa; phylum Chordata; class Myxini; order Myxiniformes; family Myxinidae; genus Eptatretus; species Eptatretus atami. The sequence continues at coordinate 26,608,122 of CM068964.1, forward strand.
TCATGAAAATTTTTAGTTTAAGCAGAGATTCAACCTGTAAAATTCAAACGAAAATGTTCATACAAGAAATTTTAGTTTAAGCACAATTCACCTGTAAAATAAACAAATTTTCATCAAGAAAATTTTAGTTTAAGCAGAGATTTCACCTGTAAAATCAACGAAATTTTCATCAAGAAATTTTAGTTTAAGCACAGATTCACCTGTTAAAATAAACGAAATTTTCATCAAGAAAATTAGTTCAGCAAAGTTTTATTATATAGAATATTGGTGAATAGCAACGTACCGATGTTTGTAATCCACGAATATAACATTATAGAAAGACACCTCCGACCAACAGAACCACAATTTAATCTATTTCAATAAAATATCTCCTCTGAGTGGAAAGAAAACGATTTGGATATACTGCTCAAAGGTGGTTTTGAAGAGTAGTTATAATAGACTCTTCCAATCAGCAAACACAAGAAAAATGAGTTTAAAAAGGGAGACTTATCATATTGAAAAACAGGATGCGGGCATTTAAAGGCATATAAAAATAAGATTTTCAATTTGGAGAACCCCGGTCCATCATCAAAGCTGAATCAATGAAAGAGTGAAACCTGATGTTGAAAAAGTTATTAAAAAGACATTAAAGAAATGAGAAAAACTTTAAAGTTTTATGAGGAGTGAAAAATGAATATGAAAAGACAAGATGAGAACAAACTCCTTATGATGAGAACAGGATCTTCATTTTATAACATCATTTCAAGATTTTTTTGAATAGTGGGTTATATGAAAAACTAATCAAGACAAGAGGAGGATGTTTGATAATAACATTGGTAGGAGTGGATTCAATATTAAAAAAATCATCTTTTTAGATAACACATTCTAAAATTCAAACCCTCTTAAAGCTTCTTCTTATATTGAATTACCAAAAGAAATAAAACTAAAGAAGCATCTGTTTAATATTAAGAACAATGATAATAAATGTTTCTCTGGTCTTTCTTGCTCACTTACATCCACCGAAAATGTAATTTCAGAAAAGAGCTTAAAAAACAATATATGAAATATGAGAAGACCTGACATTAAAGATTTTAAATTCCCAATGCCACTAACAGATATTCCTAAATTTTGAGAAAAAAATAATCTTTCTATTCAGGGTATATGGACTTAAACGGATACAAACAAAGTTCAATATTAAAAAATTTTAAAACAACTATATAAAATAAGGGAAACACACATTGATCTTTTATTATTTTATGTTGGAAGAATTCACATTACACATACAATCAATAATTTATCAAGATTAATTTCTTCTCAGGTATTCAGACAGCAAACAAAATATATCCTTGTAAGCGATGTCTTATTCATTCATACAAAGAACGATTAGAAACAACATTCCAAATATTGTAGTAATTCATAAATCAGCGTAATTACAAGCCTAAGAACCTGGTGAAAAGATTTCTTTTGAAGATTATAAAAATCATGATGCCACCCATTTGGATATACGCTGATTTTGAGTGTATCTTAAAAAAAGATAAAATTACTGCTTCTCCTAATCCAAAAAGAAATCATTTATACAAATAAATATCAAAACATATTCCTGTGGCTTCTGTTTATATATCAAATCATCTGTTGGAGAAAACTATAATAAGCTGAACATTATCGTGGAAAAAAGATGCTTCACAAGAGTTTGTAAAACGATTAAGAAAAGGATTGTATAAGACTAACAAATTAATGAAAGAACAAATGAACGATGAAATTAACCAAAGAAGAAAAATAGAATTAGAAAGAACAATATCTGTCATTATTTGTGAAGAGGAAATTGAGGAGTCTTAAAGTTAGGATCATTGTTCATCTTATGGAAATATGAGTTCCCGCTCATTCTCTGGTTGTAATCTTAAGTATAAATTACCTCTTTTATTCCAGTCTTTCTTCACAACAGCGCCAACTATGATACACATCTATTTATAAATGAACTTTCCAAAAACACCATGGAATATTTCTCCATAACAAACACAAGTCAAAAAGTATATTTCATTTGCAAAAATGATATTCACAAAACCTATAACTCGTATAGTTTCTAGATTCTTACAATTTATGGAACACCACTAGCCAACCTGCATCAAATCTAGTCCACAGCTTCTTTTCCAAATCTTAATTCATCTTTTCCAAAAGAGGAAATTCTAACTTAAAGAGGAAATTCAATTAAGAGAGAATTCAAAGTAAAGAGGAAATTCTAATTATGAGGTAAATGAATGAAGAAATTGCTTACTGAAGATGAATTCAATTGTAAAGAAAATTCAAACAATGAATGAAATTCTAACTAAAGAGGAAATTTCTGATTATAGATGTGAAATTCTGGTTAAAAGGAATTCTAACTCGAGAGAAATTAAAAACAAGGAATGAAATTCAAAGTAAAGAGAAAGTTCTTACCAAGGAAGGGAATTTATCCTTATGAATAGAATGAATTCATTTATGAGATTTTAAAGAAACACAACTTCCTTTCAAAATAAAGTTCTATAATAACCTTTATGAAGAAGAGATAAGTGATAGGAATATAAAACACGCAAAAGAAAATTTGGAAAATTATTTAAGATTAAAGAAACTTGGGACATATCATATTGTATCTAAAAACAATGTTTTATGTTAGCTGATGTGTTTGAAGCATTTAGATCCCACTCTGTCGATAATAAAAAATTGTTATGGATTAGATCTGCCCCACATTTCACAGCTCCTGGTTTAGCTTGGAGTGCAATGCTTGAAAATGACAAAAACAAGATATTGATTTAATCAGTAATGTAGATATGCTTTGATGATTGAGAAGCTAAGAGAGGTGGGAATATTCACAGAGTATGTTCAAAAAGATATGCTAAAGCAAAATAATAAATATCTTCCAAATTTTATAGAGTGAAAAAGATATAATTATTTATGTATTTTGCATGCAATAATTTGTTAGATGGGCAATGTCTCAATCTCGCCTTATGGTAAATTAGGAGTGGGTGAAGAAAGGATTATGAAAAGGCTTTGATGAAATCCGTTATTTCTGCTCAAGAGGAATTGAATGAGGGAGGAAGAAGGTTATTATTTTGAAGTTGATTTGAATACCCAAGTAATCTTCATAATAAGCATAAAGATCTTCCTTTTGCATGTGAGAAAGAAACCCCAAAGAAAGAATGTTAGTGATTATCATAAAAGTTTTAGATATTTAAAGGAAAATCAACAGAAAAGTTATAACAACATTTTATGATAAAGAGGGATATGTTTTCATCAAAGAACTTGAGGACAATATTATCTGCTGGTTGAGAGTAGCTAAAATTCATTTAGAGTTTTTAAAATTTAAAACCAAAGAGTCCTTGGATGAAAAAGTATAATTAATCAATACAGATATGAGAGCCAAATACAAAAGAAAATTTTGAAGAGGAATTTTAAATTAATGAATAATTGCTGTATTTGGAAAACTATGGAAAAGCTTAGAAACAGGCAAAACATTAGATTCGCAACATCTTGAAGAAGCTTCTAGATTGATAAATAAAACCAAGTTTATATGTAGAGAAGAGTTTTTTTCAGAGAAACTTTTCTGCTTTATTTTCATATGAAAAGGAAAGTATTGTAATGGATAAACAATTTATATTGGAACAGCAGTATCTTGATTTATCAAAGATATTGATGTATGATATTTGTATAATGACTTAAAGAAAGAGTATGGTGAAAATGTTCATGTGTTGATATGACACTGATAGCTTTATTCTGATATAAAAACTGATGATGTTTATAAACGATATGAAGAAAAATTTGGAGTATGTATGATACAAGTAATTTAGTTAAGAAGAAGTGAGTTATTTCAAAAAAGAATGAAAAGGTTATTGTAAGTTTAAGGATGAGTTGGTTGGAAAAGTTAATGAGTGAGTTTATTGGATTGAGAGCAAAGGCATATGCTTATAAGTATGGTGATCAGATTGATTTAAAAGGTTAAAGGGAATAAAGAATATGTGAAATAAAAAATCAGATAACTTTTTAGAAATTATTCATAATTGTTTGATGAATTAAGAAGAAGGAAATATAGGGAAAAATGAATAAATAAGAAGTTATAAACTTAAGATATAGTGAATAAAGTTAAATAAAAAGCATAGGAGCTTTGATGATAAGAGATTTTTATTTTAGAAAAATGGAATAGATTTGTTTCCATATGGATATGTTATGATAGAGTGAATAGAATAGATTGTGTTCCATATGGACACAAGTTTTAACGATGGGAAGATGGGTTAGGGGTTTTTAAGGCTACCGCCACGTTTTTCACGTATATAAATATGTCGAACAAAGTATTAATCAAAAACTAAATAGTGGAGAAAAAATCTCAGTCTGGTATATAAATGGGAAAAATAATGGAATGTTTTTTTTTTTTTTTTTTTTTTTTTTCTGGAAAATATAAAATAAGTCTTATTGAAAAAATAACTAAAAACAAAAGGTAAATAAAAACAAATAAGCGAATCAATTTAAAAACCAATGAGTTGGAGGATCTGTAAATTAAAATAATTTAAATATCCTTGAATGGACTGAAAACTTCGATGGTTATCAATTGAACAATGGGAAAAACAATTTACTATTAATCTCAAAATGTATGCAAATCAAGGAGGGTGGTCAGATGAGATCATAAGAGAAGTATATCATTTCGTAATGGCACAAAAGGGGTATCTGAAAAATATAAAGATTCCAATGTTTTGTTTTTAAAATTTAGATGGGATTATTGTGCAAAGAAAAATTAAACTATTGAAAGGAATTTTGAGAAGAACAAATGTTATTAGTTCATATGAGTTGAAAGTAAACAATATGCATTGTTTTATTTGAAAATGAGGTGTCCCTCGGCTTACAGGTTTCAGATATCTCATTCAGAATCACCTTGAACAAACCACGATTTACTACGTTTGCTACTTGAACCATCTTATCTTGTCACATTGGTTATTTGGAATAGAATGCCCCTAGGTTAAAAGGGGAGACAAACAAATATACCTTGGGATAAAAAAAGGGTGAATTTTAGGGGAAAAAAAAGGGAACGCTGAAAATCCCCATTCATTACGATGGGAAAAGGAGCCAGAATCAGTATATCCACCCTACTAATGTACATCTGGTCCGACGGGGCTAGCGATATTAAAACCGCTCGGCAATCACATACGTGCGAGCGCTTAAGCGGCTCTTTCCGTGCAGGCTCCGTTCAAGGTATTAAACTCCAGCATTTCTGTCCACGCCGGAATTAAATTAAGGTTACAGCGACAATTCGCGATCGACCCTGATAGCAGCGCGTGTGACAGAAGAGTTATGGCTGGTTTATGGTGTGTTAAAAACACCCGTAGCTGGGTTTCGGTGACGTTTGATCCGAAGCTTCCGACAAGATTGCCACGTTCGAGTGGCGCGCGCGGCCGCCAATGAGCTACAAGGCGGTCTCCGCACGCCGGAGTGGCCGGAAATCAAAACAATATTATTCTTTAATCACGAGACCTTCGTTAAGGTGTTATTCTTTAATGACACAGTTTCTTCAAGGTGTATTCTTTAATGACTCGAGTTTCTTTAGGGTGTTATTCTTTAATGACTCGAATTCTTTAGGGTGATTATTCTTAATGACCAGAAGTGCTTCCAGGTGTTATTCTTTAATGACTCGAGTTCTCGGGTGTTATTCTTAATGACTCGAGTCTTTAGGGTGTTATTCTTTAATGACTCGAATTTCTTGTAGGGTGTGATTCTGTTAATGACCAGAGTTTTCTTCCAGGTGTTATTCTTTCATGGGACTCGGAGTTTCTTTCGGGGTTATTCTTTACATGGATCGAGTATTCTTCAGGTGTTATTCTTAAATGACCAAGTTTTCTTCAAGGGTTATTCTTAAATGGACTCGAGTTCTTCAAGGTGTTATTCTTTAATGACTCGAGTTTCTTCAAGTGTTATTCTTTAATGACTGAGTTCTTTCAAGGTGTTATGCTTAAATACCAGAGTTTCTTCAAGGTGTTATTTCTTAAATGAACCAGAGGTTTCTTCAAGGTGTTATTCTTTAAATGACTTCGATTTACTTAAAAGGTGTTATGCTTAAATTGACCAGAGTTCTTCAAGGTGTTATTCTTTAATGACCAGAGTTTCTTCAAGGTTGTTATTCTTAATGACTCGAGTTTCTTCAAGGGTGTTATTCTTAAAATAACCAAGTTTCTTCAAGGGGTATTCTTTTAGGACTCCGAGTTTCTTCAAGGTGTTATGCTTAAATGACCAGAGTTTCTTCAAGGTGTTACTTCTTTAATGGACTTCGAGGTTTCTTCAGGTTGTTATTCTTTATGACCTCTCACATCTTAAGGTGTTACTCTTTAACGACTCCACATCTTTAAGGTGTTATTCTAACGACTCGCACATCTTTAAGGTGTATTCTCGACTTCGACACCTAGGTATTCTCATCACATCTTCAGGTCAATGCTGGTTTTACTCAAGTTTCTCTAACGACTCGCACATCTTATGTTTCTTAACGGGCACAATTAGGTGTTATCTCTTTAACGCTCGCACATCTTTAAGTATTATTCTTTAACGACTCGCACATCTTTAAGGTGTTATTCTTTAACGGACTCGGCACATCACTTATAAGGTATTACTCTTAATGACTCCAAATTACGGTTTTAAGCTCGCCACAATCTTTAAGGTGTTATTCTTTAACGACTCGCAACATCTTTAAGGTGCTTATCTTAACGACTCGCACATCTTTAAAGGTATTACTCTTTAATGACTCGGGCCCCACATCCTTTAAGGTGTTATTATTAAGGCAAAGAGCTTCTTTTAAGTTGTTGTATTCTTTAAAGAAGCAAGCACTATTTATATTTGTTTTTTTGACGACATAGTTGAGGGCTTGTAGAAGAGCTATTAGTACACTCCAATGGATCAGGACACAAAAGGACAAAAACGGACAGTTGAGAGAGGGGGGAAAACACCACAGAGAGTTGAGCCAAGATAGAGTCAGACTTGGACAAAACAAACAGGTGTCGGGGAGGAATGATGGGGGGAGAGATGCGATGCTGTGTGGACAAGATCGATACAGAAGGAAACTCTCAGGAGAAAACTGGAAATTCGGAAGGAGCAGGAATTGCCTGGATGTTGTGAGGGGATAACGAGGGGAGAAAAGATTCATGCGTTTTGCATTGGAGAGGGTTCAGAATAGTGGCTGAACAACTGTCTGAATACTGGAGGAAGGAATGAGATTGAAGAGGATGTAGGAAATTGGTTCACAGGTTGAAAAGAGAAATGAGTGGGAGGTGAGCATTGATCCTGGATTTAGGTAGTTTCGCCAGAGAGGGGGTTGCTGGTGGGACCGTGTAGCCCTGCCAGAAACCTGAGGGTGGCGTGGGAACCAAAGCATGGAAAGAGCCAGATGCAGAAGCCATAAATGAGGTGGTAGAAACAAGAAAACCACCGACCTGTCTGTTGATGCGTGAAGTGATCGCCCTTAGATGTCAGCTTCATTTGCAATATGCAGGAATTCCAACAATCTTGAAAAGCTGTGGTTCCATGCCGTCAAACTGAGCAAGATTTGAGGCAGGGGAGCCAGCCCAGGAGGGGAGAGCAATTACTTCACCAAGGCTGCAGAGTAAGTCCCTTGTAGGTGGTTAAGATTCAGGCTGTGCAAAGAAGCGACTTTGTACGACGGAGGATGCCCAGTCAGCGTGCTGGCTTTGGAGACCAATTTTGACATGTGGTTCTGCCAAAGGAAAAATCATGGCTGACTAGTGAGACCTGAGGAGTTTGAATGACTGAACCCCTCAAGAGTTGTTAAGAATGTAGACAGGAGGGTTTCCAACGGTCCTTTCAGGAGAGAGATAGTGAGAGTGTGAACATTTGTCATGAATGAAAGACATGTTTTCAATTGTTTGACCACGTGTGATTTTTTTTTTCAAGGTCTGAAGAGAGGGAAGAGCTTCAGCTACCTATCTGATGGGATGAGGATGTCCACAGCAGGGGGTGGAGTCATCAGCAAAATGGATGACGAGAGATTTTTTTCAGTCAGGAGAGAATCATTTGATGAAGATCAGGACTAGACTGAACCCCGGAACACTGCTTGGGGCACTCCAGCCTTGACAAGGAGAGAGGAGAATTGAAAGGATTCCGTTGAGTGCCACACATTAGCTGTAAGAGTAGAAATTTGTTATCTTCTTTAGAATAGAACTTCTTCATAAATTGTTGTTCTTTCGAGACGAGTTTCTCGAAGGTGTTATTCTTTTCAGAGCAAGAGCTTTCTTCAGTTGTTTTATTTTCAAAATTTATAGTTTTAAGGTGTTATTTTTTGCATGACTCGAGCTTCTTTATTATGATTAAAATATTGGTGGCAATATCTTGCAGTTGCAAGCATTTTTTAATCAGGTATGACCTTGTTCTTAATTATTTCAGTGTTCACAAGAATCAGGATAACATTAAAATAAACACCTTAAAAAAATAACACCTTGAAAATGTATGGAAGGGCCGTTTCTTCCTCAAATCCGAAAGCTGAAGCAAATAAGCGATACAGAAAGGGATTGTTGTGGTGAGGATTATTGTTACCAAGTTGAAACCGCTCTGAGTCTTGGTACACGGATTTACCTAGTCCCGAACAATTACTCTCCTTTCATGGCGATAATGTTAGTTTTGCCTTTCCTGGAGGATTGGAGTGCTAAGATCACCGATCAGGCCTTTGTGTCTCGAGGTTATCGTAGCCTGCTTCCAACGTCAATATCCTTGTCTTTCAAAGGACAGTGTCCTCAATAATGTTGAGAAATTGACACGGAATGTGCAGATCCTTTCTTATTCTTTTGAAAGGAAGGAGTTACAAGATATTTTATATGACTAATGAGCCTTGTTGTTTTGTAATGTAAGGCAAAGGATCACATGAAACAACTGCCTACTATCTTTAAAAGAATGATATCTTACTCCTCGGTACCTTACAAGCCTAAGGAAAAGAACACGTGGTCATTCCAGAGGCTTCTGTATTGTCTTCTTCATCCTGGCCCTTCTTCTGCTTCAAGATCAATGGCAGACAGTGAGGGTTAGGGAAGGAGGAAGAGAGCGCAGAAGAAGAAAATCAAAACAGAAAGACCAGAATGGACCTGCTGATCGAACTGACGTTGAAGATGCAGCCGACCAAGGCTTGAAGCGATCCGCAGAGTCAATGTGTTTTGGAGGAGACAGAAATGTGACCCACTGCGTGCAAATGCGAAGATGAGGAAGATGCTGTTCCTGAAGTTACAGATTCATGAAGTCTTTCCTTGCCAGATGCACCCCAAACTGTTTGAGGAGTGAACAGAAAGATGGATCATCCATTGAACACACCTGCATGGTAATGAAGAATGATTCGTAGCATCTCCTGATCTGTCAGAGTCAAATTGAGACTAGATGTCTGTCGCTAAACACAGTACATTCCAGACAACCAAAACTGATAAATACGATTCATTCATAATTTCAATGATTGAATGGGCATCCAATGCTGCAGTTCTGCATGAAAGGACCACCACTGAAGCATCAAAAAGCATACTGCAGAACCCTCTTGTGTGACAGAAGGCAGAAGGTAACCGGTCTTACAAGCGACAAAGGCATTACCTCACTGACTAGGTCTTCGAGTGCTGCCACAACGCACGTAAATGGCGACAGCGAAGTCAGAGCACAGTTCTACCGCTTGCACTTCAAACGGATGATCTCCCATTCCCTACCATCAAAGCTTCTTCAACCCTAAGCCTTTGCCAAGGGTGAAGCACGGACGTGCTTCGTTAGTACCAACGGAGGTTCATCTGTGTACCAGGATAAGGTGCAAAGTCAGTTTTAAGTTGACGACAAGAGGGAATTTGTCATACATTGCAGATGTACCAAAGGAAAAGACCATGAGCTCCCAGACAGCGAAGATGAGGAGAGTTATTCGGTGACTGGGAAGAGGATCAAGGATCATTAACGGGCATGAATCGGAACTGCCTCAGGGTGTCATTCGTGTATTCCTGGCCATGAAATATTAGAGTTCCTTGAGCAAAGTTTGCACAGTCGGAAGAAAGTTGAAACTGCTCTAAAGTGGTGGAAAGACTACAGAACACTCGTGCATTCCCTATATATCCTGAGGAGAGATGGACAAAAACGCAAGACTTCAAGTTCGGCTGAGCAAGTCCGAGTCAGGAAGTTTCTTGCAAAGTTGCTAAGTTATGGGGCTAAGCATGAGTT
>CM068964.1:26620605-26644704 GCA_035128595.1 Eptatretus atami
TCTGCATATGCAGACGACGTCCTTGTTTTTGCCGGCAGTGCAAGGGACATGCAAGCCATTTATTATTGTCAGTTGGTCTACTCAACAGCATTGTCTGTGACAATAAATTGGAGGAAAAGTTCGGGGCTTCTGATTGGACCGATGCAGATCACAGAGTTCCCAAAACCTTTTTCAAATACTTGGGGGTGCATTTGTCCACCTCAAGTGGGTGCTCACCACTTGTCAACTGGAACACTTTAGGGGACAAGATAGAAGCCATAGTTGAGAGACTGGAGTGGGCTGCTGAAAGTCCTGTCACGAGAGGGGAAAACACTCCTCATTAAACAATTTATCATTCCAAAGTTGATGTTCAAGATCTCTTGCTAAGCATTCCAGAGGAGTTCTGGTGAGATGCAGAGGGAAGTTGTTGGACTACTTTTGAATGGCAAACACTGTTTCCTTGCGCATTCTTAGCTTGCCCTTGGATGAAGGTGGACAGTCTTTTCCCTGCCTTCGAAGCCACTACCACACATCTTGGCTGAAGACCATTCAACGCTACCTGTATGCGAATCCTGCACCGCAATGGTGCTCATTGGCGTCGTTCGTACTTTTTCAGCAAAGTGTTAAATCTTAGGTATGAAAGGCATATTTTTACCATTACTTCACACAACCTGTCAAGTTCGACATTGCCTCTGTTTTATCAAGAAATGTTGAGGGCTTGGCATGTTGTTGACATAAAAAGAACTGATCCTTCTCCAAGCAAAGACTTGTTTGAAGAACCACTCTTTCTCAACCCTCTTCTACAAGGCCTAAACCTGGTTTCATGCTCATTAAGAAGGAAGCTCTTGACTAGTAATATATCCACAGTGGGAGACCTGAATGATAGGAAGAGGGGCCTTCTCTCATCAGAGGAACTCGCAGTGAAAATGGGCCGACGGACAATTAGAATCCCCTCAAGGATACTCCAAGAGGTTAAAATGTCTTTGCCTCCTGATTGCTTGGCATACCTATAGAATCACAATGAGGGTGACGGAACTTTGCAGATGTCCAGCAGCAACTACATGGACTTTAAAATCGAACCACGACATTGCGAGCTCCCTCAGCCATCACCCGCACACAACATGGGTTGGCCCCCTGGCGCAGCTAAAATGTCACTCCGCGGGCTGTCAAGGAAGAACATATACCTGCTGGTCATGCACTCGCTCCACTACACGTCTTGCAACCAGACGGGATACTCCCTGGTGTGAGATTCTTTCACTTACTTTGCAAAGTCATCCATGTTGGGGTTCACTCTATCTTCACCGAACGCCAAGAACAATGGCGGACGTAAGTTGGAGATTGCTGCATAGTGCCGCTCTGGAGCCATGATGCGGCATTTCACAAACGTTCCAGAGGAATGCTGCTTTTGTGGTGAAAGAGAAACGGAATTTCACATGTACCTACAATGTCGCCATCTTCAGCCAATTTTCTTGCTGAAGAAAAACTTGCTTTTGCGCTAAAGGCTTCACTTCTCACCAACACTCTTCATCATCAGACACCCGGTGAAGAAGCAGAGCAAGTCACGAGATCTCCTTGCCAACTTTATTTTAACTTTTGCAAGGATGGCAATATATAAAACTAGGAAGGCAAAAATTGAAAGGAATGCGGTGGAACTCAGTGCTGTGGGCCTGAAAGGCTTGATGTGCTCACGCATTGTCTCAGAATATGGTAACTGTTCAAAATTTTAAGGAAACTTGGACCACAAAGGAAGCACTTTGTAATATCTCTCCACAAGGCACTTTGCTCTTATTCATATAAATGTGTTTTTGTAATTTGTCTCTCTCTCTTCATCTCTCTCTCTCTCCTCTCTCTCTCTCTCTCTCTCTCTCTCTCTCTCTCTCTCTCGTCTCTCTCTCTCTCTCCTCTCTCTCTCTCTCCTCTTCTCTCTCTCTCTCTCTTCTCCTCGCTCTCTCCCTCGTCTCTCTCTCTTCTCTCTCTCTCTGCTCATCTCTCTCTCTCTCTCTTCTCTCTTCTCTCATCCTCTCTCTCTCCTCTCTCTCTCTCTTTTTAATATATATATATATATATATATATATATATATATATATATTATATGTATTATATATTATATATCCTCGTATATTATATATATATATATTCTCTACTCTCTCGTTATGTATAATATTATATTATATAATATTATATATTAATATACTTCTCTTGATACTATATATATATATATATATATATAATATCTATATATATAATATATATATATATATATTCTCCTCTCTGTTATATATATATATTATATTCTCTGTATATATATATTATATATTATATATATATCTTATCTCTCTCTGTATATATTATTAATATATATTATAATATATATATATATATATATATATTATATATATATCTTCTTCTATATATATATACTATATATATATATATATATATATATTATCTATCTCTCTGTATAATATTCATATATAATATTCTCTGTAGTATATATATATATATTATATATATTATAACTATATATTATATTTATATCTCTACTTCTTATATATAATATATATCTATATAATATATAATATATATATATATATATATATATATATATATATTATATATATATTGTACGGCTGTGGAAATTCGCATACACCATGCAGGTCCGTAGCTGAGATATATTTCTTAAGTCTGTGTAAGTTAGCCCAACCATTGTTTAGAGGGAATTAATGGATCATTCGGCCTGCGATTACTTTGAGTGTAGGCTCTTTTCTGTTCTGTTTATTTTTCGAACCAAACCCACTTCAAAGGCAAACAACGCCAACAAAACAACCAACCAAGCCAACGCACTCCACAACGCAGCCGCCTACTCACACCACACCACCATCTTCGCCACTACTCGCACCAACGAACGCCATCCTCCGCGGTCTCACGTACGACCGTTTCCGCGTTGGAAACCGTGAACGGGGGGGAAGGAGAATGTCCCCACAGCGAGGCGGCGCGGTTTTTCCCGCCTGTATCCTCCTTGCCCGGCGCCAGAACGGCTTCGCTCGCCCCCAACAAGACGCAGTGGAGAAAGAAGGAACGCCCCCTTCTCGAGCGCCTCGAGAGAGTGGAGCGAGACGGGGCGGGGCGCCGGCGATAAGAGGCGGAGGCGGATGAGTTTTTCCTTCTGCTTGGAGGCTCTTTCTGCTCTGCTGCTTGGTCGTGGATTCGCTCTGCTCGCTCCTCATTCGCAGTTCTGGCTCTCTGGGTTCGGCGTGTGCTCTCTCAGTGTCGCGGGAAGCGTCGAAGCGGTAAAGGCAGACGGCCGAACGCCGAGAGAGCTCGCGGACCACGGCGAGTGACGGTCGCCCAGGACTCAACACCTCAGGGAAGTCGACTTCCCATTCTTTGGGTTTTTGTGAACGTTGTGTGTGGCGCCCGTGTCTGATAAGTAGTCAATTGTGTAAGTGTGCGTGTGCGTAAATCGGTTGTAGCTCTTCTATCGTTGCGTTGTCGTTCTTTCTTACTGTTGATATATTTGTGCATTTATTCAATTATAATTGTTGCTGTGAATACACTGCTTTAATTTGCTATTTGTGTCTGTCTGTGAATAAACGCTTCTGTTGAATTCTTCCCCCGTTTCGCTGCGTCCTTCTCGTTGGGTTCCATCTTGTTCATGTAAAGGGTTCGTCGTGGGCTAATCCGCCGATAATTAATCTGAACCGTCAAGGCCGACGATAACACCGCTCGTATCGTTAGCATGGAACGGGTCGCTTAAGCGGCCCGTGTCCGACAAGTCGGCCTGTGCGAGGTACACCCCTCGGTAGCTTACACCGTGCGGGTATTTTAGGATACGACTTTCGGCGATTCAACCCTATTCCGCGCGGTAGAATGCGGACTGGGTTGTTGAGGCCGAAAGGTCCACCCGTGACTGGATCCCGCGTTAGCCGGAGGGTCACGACTGAATTGTCGTCCCGGTGGCGAGGCGGTCGCGATTCGAGTCACGGGCGATCGCACGCCGACGGCGCGAATCTGCAACACTGGTTCAGGAGTGGATAACAACCCTCCTGTCTCCAGCTAAAGTCACGGGAATCGGTTCAGGGGTGAGAGAAGCGACACCGATCCTCTAAATTACGAGCGAGCTAAATTAACCCCTTACGTGGAATAAGATGGCGTCTCAAGGCGAGCGGGCGCCGGGGGTATTAGGAATGTATATGTGTGATAGCAATGTAGAATCCATGGCTCAGGATGAGATCCCATGCAGGACATTGGTGCAGGAACATTACTCCCCAACCAAACGCAGAGCCCAGAATAGGTGCGGCGCGGCCGCGGTGTATAACACCTCCCTCCCCCTCTCCCAAAATCCCCCGATCCTGGCCGAATCGGCTCAGCCGAGGCACTAAAATATGCCCAGCTATTCGCCATGTTGGCAGAAATGAACGGAAAAATGGATGAATGAAAAACGAAATAAAAGGATTGAACAAGCAAATGGAAACAAACACAAACAAAATGGATGAATGAAAAAACGAAATAAAAGGAGTGAACAAGCAAATGGAAACAAACACAAAAAATGAAAACGAATATGGAAACAAACACAAACGAAATGAAAACGAATATGGAAACAAATGCGCAAGGAATGAAGAAGAAATAAAAGAAATGCGGGGTGAAACGCAGCAAATGGGCCGGAGCCTGCAGGCGGGCATGAAGGCACAACAGCGAAGTGCGTAATGCGGACGCCACGTGTGGAACGAACGAGCTGGAGGGGGTGCAACGGTTGTCAGGCCCGCGGTGAAGGCGGGTGAGAAAAAAATAATTCGGGAGAGTGTTGGCGAGAAGTGTGGAGGTGACGGAAAAAGTGACGGTAACCGAGAGGGAAAATTAAATTGGGTGACGGAGCGTGCACGAAGGAAATAAAAAGAGTGGAGTGTGAGAAAAGACTTACAGGCATGACGAAGAGAGTTGATAAGCTGGGACTGGAGGTAAAAACGGAGACAGAGGAACTGGGAGACGGATAGACAACCACAAGGGCAAGCCGAAGAACAGTAAGAAGCCAAAGCAAGGTCGGATGTGCGGAGATGTGAAAGGAATTGAAAAGAAAACTGAGTTACAGAAACACAAAACAAAGAGACGAAACTACAAAACGAACTGAGAGTGTTAAAAGAGGAACAAGAAAGAGTACTGAAGAACAAGGAATGAACAGGAGAAAAGAAATCTGTCAGTTGAAAGAAATGGCGAATACAGAATGAGGAACAAGAAAGACAGTGGAATAAAAAACTGAAAGAGAATGAATTTGAAATGAACGACAAAACGAAAAAAATAAGTTGGAATACAGGAGAAGTTGAAAGAGCAACGAATGAAGCAGGAAGGAGAAATGAGGGATTGAAGGACACAACGAGATTGGGAGGGAAGAACGAGAGGAACAATGGATAGAAAACAAAAAGAACATGAAGCCGAGTTGACCAATTGAAAGAAAAAGCAAAGCTGGAGTGCGAAGAGGTAGACAAAAACAGCGAATGAACACAAAGGAAATTAACCACATGAAGAAAACCATGAAACTGCAGAAGGAAGGCAGGAGAAGAAACAAGGAAGAATAATGAGACAGCAGCAAACGAAACACAAAAGAGATTAACCAAACGAAGAAAACCATGAGGCTGGAGAAGGAAGGACAGAGAGGAAACAAGGAAGGTAATGAGGGAACAGCGAATAGAGCACAGAAGGAAATGAGCCAATTGAAAGAAACGATGAGATTGGAAAATGAAGAGCAGGAGAAACTGTGGGAGAGAAACAAAACTATACGAGTTTGAAATTAATGAACTGAAGGAGAGAGTAAAATTGAAATCCAAGAGATATGGAAAAACTCCATAAAGAAGCAGAGACTAATAAATGTATAGAGACGCGGAGACAGAAAAAATAGAGGAGAGCTGCACGATAATGACGGGGTAAAGGAACAGAACACACACACACAGAGTAGTGGAGGATAATGGGTGAGCTCGCGGAGCGTGTGGAGACCCGGTGTGAGAGGCAGGGTGACCTCCTTCGGAACAGGGAGAGGATAGACTCCCTCGGACGGAACGTGACCAGGTGGGTTCGGTCGTGCCAAGCGGAGTTGAAGGGACGATGCTGGGGATAGGTGCACGTGCAGCTTGGGGTATAGAGGCCCCGGGAACCCTTGTCGCGGACACGAATCCCAGTGTGGTTGTGCAAGGTGTGTGTTTGCGAGTGTGCGAGATGCGTGCTTTCCGGCACGCATGGTGTGAGTGAGACCCCCTGTGCAGGTGAAAGGTTGGGTGTGATGAGAGGTCCATGTGAGGGAGACCGTGTGGTGTGAGGTCTCTGTATGTGAGGAGATGACGGTCGGCATGCGTGAGCACGCAGCCGTGTCTCCAATGTGAGTGTGATGGAGTGGAGTCTGTGCGTCGTACACGCAGGTGTGCGTGGAGGGTCGAATGGCGACAACGACGGCGACAGAGGGACAAAGGCCGAAGAGCGGCTGTAGTTGGAATGGGGACCGCGCCGGGTCACCCAGCAGCGAGCGCGAGGTCCGTGCTGTGCAACGCACGAGCCGCCACGTGCTCGCTTGCGGGGTGAAGCCCGGTCGGAAACGCCGGGCGTGGATTTGCCGATCTCGCGGACGGAACAAGTGTAGCAGGTAACGGTTTGGACCGGATGGGTTCTCCACGCGAGCTTGTGTTAAGCTCCAACGGGCAGAGCACATGTGTTCGTGTGGGGCCCCTCGGAGTGCGAGGTTGCTTTGGGGGTGCGCAGGGTGACTCATGGCTGCACGTAGGGTGAATCCGGCAGGAGGGTAATCCCTGCCGGATGACGTCCAAGAGGACGAGGGGCACGTGCAGCTGCATGACGTCACGGGCAAGGTGCAAAGTGCGCGCTGCGAGTTGCCGCGCTGGTGCTGCGCATAATTGGAAAAACAAATTAACAATAGCAAGCCTCGCTTTCGGGAACAAGGATTCCCTGGGCAAGGGGTGAAAGACCCCTTACCCTGGCACAGGATGAAACTAGTTAGGGGGAAGGGTTAGTGTTAGTTAGACCGGCTCCATGGGGCAGGGGTAAGTCCTCATGGGGCCCGTGGAATGGATTAGGTAGAGGATTTTAGTTGAATTTAGGAAGAAGAGATTTTTAGGATTGGAGGACAGTGACAGACTTTGATGTGTAAGGGACGTAGTTAGCTACGTAGTGTTAAATGGAACGTGCTATAGTGTAAGGGACACGTGGGAGCACGAGTTAGTTAGGGGAGGCAGATAGAAGGATGGCAAGAGTTCAGCGATGTGTGTGTTGAAAAGCTGTGAGGTGAGTACATGATGAGTGGGTGAGGCCAGCGGGTCTGTGTGAGTGGAGCGAATGTGGAATGCATGGTGCGATGAGTGATTGGGGGGAGGAGTGACTCCGCCCAAGGGACCCCGGGTCATGTAAAGTGAGTTAGCTGTTAGTCAAATGGACAAAATGGAGGTCGTTTTGCTGTTGGTGGGAGTGTAGGCTCAACCCATTTGGAGGGTGCAGGAGCCCTGTTGACGGGCTGGGAGCGTGGCTGCGAACGGTGAGTATCGCTGAGTGGGTACCCCGGGACCGGGCTAGTCGGCCGTGGTAGGCCAAGGCCCATGGGGGCCGGGTTAGCGATAGTGGCACGGGTGCGCCCGCTGTGCGGGGCCCGGAGCGCCGTTAGCCGCGTGGGCAGTGCGTGGGCACGGGTGACCCTCGAAAGGGGCCCGGGCGCCACGTGCCAGTGTGCGTTTCAGGGGAGTTGCCATGGGGGCACTCCCCGGTGTTTAGGGAGCTGGTAGGCTCGGAGGCATGTAGTGCCCGGGGTGCCATCGTAGGGGATTCGGCAGAGGGTCGTGCCTGCCAAAGGGAGCCACGCGTCCCAGCCACGAAACCGTGCAAGGGCACGGGAAAGAAAATTGGAGGGCGAGGCCCGAAATAGTGAGGACACCAAACAGGCGACGGAATCTGGGTGTTAGAACCAATATTTAAGCGAGAGCGCCTTGTTGAAAGCCCCGGGGTAGTTTAAAGGTTAAATGGATAGAGAGATTAGAAAGTGTACCCCTCCGCACCATCCATCCTCTCGCTCCCGTTGTGGCCGCTGGACCCACTTTGGGTTAGATCGCTGAGATCTGGGGAGGCCATCCTGAGGCTTGTTGGCCTCGACACAGGACGCTAGCTCTCCCTCATTCCCCTCCGGGAAGGGAACGTAGGGGTTGGGAGAGGCTAGGTGACAGGATAGGTTAGCCGAAACAAAGACAGTAAAGGGGGTTAGGGACGATATCTAGTGGGGAAGGGATGAAAATAAAAACAAACAAAAAAATTAGTTGGGGCTAAATTGGGTTTTTACAAATTAAGGAGTGGTATGGACAGTGACAGCAAAGGCGATAGTGGAGGGAGACAGTAGGTAGGTCCGAGCCCGCCTTCTGCGAGTGGCCAGCACCACCACACTCCCTCCACCACCCTGCACTGCACGGCAAGAGGCCGCCAACTTCAGCGCTGGCTGTGTGTTACTTCGAGGCCTGTGCCGGCCAACTTCATCCGACTGTTGTTTTGCTGCAAGGCCTGTGCCGGTCATCGTCCGACGGCTGTTTTGTTCTGCAAGGCCTGTGCCGCCAGTCCATCCGCCGGCTGTGTTTTGCCTGCAGCGCTTGGTTCTGCAGGCTGTGTTCGCCTGCTCACCTTTGCTTTGCCCATGCCCACTGCCCACATCGTCATTTTGCCCCCGTCCAGTTTGCTTTGCCCCCCCTTGTCATTGCCATGTGCGCCAGGATCAAGCAACAGTTTGCAAGCTGCAGGAACTGTCCTGTTGGCAGCTGCACACACGGGCCTGCAGGTGCGGCCCGTGCACCGGTTTTCGTTTGACTTCTTTTTCCTGCAGAGTCCATTGATCCTGGGCCATGGAGTAGTGTAAATTTATAAGGTTAAGGTGTTAAGTTGTGTATTGTAAATATGAGTGCGCCCCGGCATGTCTGTTAGCGCCGGCAATTTTAGTTAAGTCGTCTGAATGAGTGGAGTTTGTTAGTTAGTTACTCAGCCCTCAGTTATTTATTTTGGGACACGAATACCATGAATGTCGCATCAGGGATCCGTAGGTAAACGTACTAGGGAGAACTACACATGATGGCACACGATAATTTGACGACTCGGAACGAGTCTGTAAAAAGGGGGGGGTAGTGTACGGCTGTGGAAATTCGCATTACCACATGGTCCCGTAGCTGAGATATATTTCTTAAGTACATGTGTAGTTAGCCCAAACCCATTGTTTAGAGGAATTAATGTGATTCATTCGGGCTGCGATACTTTGAGTTAGGCGTTTTTCTGTTCTTGCTTTATTTTCGAACACAACCACACTTCAACGCCAACAACGCCAACAACAACAACGCCAACCAAGCCACCACTCCAAACGCCAGCACCGCCACCCTCACAACCACACCACCATCTTCGCCACTACTCCACACCAACGAACGCCATCCTCCGCGGTCCACGTACGACGGTTTCCGCGTTGGAAACCGTCGAACGCGAGGGGAAGGGAGAAGTCCCCACAGCGAGGGCGCGCGTTTTCCCGCCTGTATCCTTCCTTGGCCCGGCGCCAGAATGGCTTCGCCTCGCCCCCACAAGACGCAGGTGGGAGGGAAAGAGAGGGAACGCCCCCTCTCTCGAAGCGCCTCGAAGAAAGGTGGAGCCGAGAACGGGGCGGGCGCCGGGCGTATAAGAGGCGAGGCGGATGAGGTTTTTCCTTCTGCTTGGAGGCTCTTTCTGCCTGCTGCTTGGTCGTTGATTCTGCTCTCTGCTCGCTCCTCCATTTCGGCGTTCTGGCTCTCTGGGTTCGGCGTGTGCTCTCTCAGTGTCGGCGGAAGGCGTCGAGAGGCCGGTAAAGGCAGACGGGGCCGAACGCCGGAGAGAGCTCGCGGACCACGGCGAGTGACGGTCGCCGAGGACTCAACACCTCAGGGAAGTCGACTTCCATTTCTTTTGGGTTCTGTGTGAACGTGGTGTGTGGCGCCGTGTCTGATAAGTAGTCAATTGTGTAAGTGTCTCGTGTGTGCGTAATCGGTTGTAGCTCTGCGTCATCGTTGCGTTTGTCGTTCTCTTCTTTTATGTGATATATGTGCATTTATTCAATTATAATTGTTGCTGTGAATACTACCTGCTTTATGTGTGCTATTTGTGTCTGTCTGTGAATTAAACGTGCTTCTATTGAATTCTTCCCCCGTTTCGCTGCGTCCTTCCTTCGTTGGGTCTCATCTTGTTTCATGTAAAGGGTTCGTCGTGGGCTAATCCACCCGATAATTAATCTGAACCGTCAAGGCCGACGATAACACCGCTCGGTTATCCCGTTAGCATGGAACGGGTCGCTTAAGCGGCCCGTGTCCGAAGTCGGCCTGTGGCGAGGTACAACCCTCGGTAGGTTACCCTGGCGGGTATTTAGGTATATCGACTTTCGGCGATTCACCCTATTCCGCGCGGGTAGAATGCGGACTGGGTTGTGGTGAGCCGAAAGGTCCACCCGTGACTGGATCCCGGCGTTAGCCGGGAGGGTCACGACTGAATTGTCCGTCGGTCGCGAGGCGGTCGCGATTCGAGTCACGTGGCCGATCGCACGCCGACGGGCGCGAATTCACAACAATATATATATATTAATATATATAATATATATATAATATAATAAATATATATATATAATATATATAATATCTCTCTCTCTGTATATATATATATATATATATATATATATATATAATATATATATATATATATATATAATCTCTATCTCTATCTTCCTCTGTATATATATATAATAAGATATAATAATATATATACAGAGAAATAGAATAATAATATATATATATATATATATATAATAATATATATATATAATATATCTATATCTCTTCTGTATATATATATATAATAATATATAATATATATTAATATACTATCCTCTCTGTATATATAATATATTATTTATCCCTCTGTAATATATATAATATATAATATATATATACGGAGATAGATAATATATATATAATATATATATAATATAATAATATAATAAAATACTCATATCTCTCGTATATATATATATATATATATATAATATAATATATAATATATATTATATATATATATATATATATAATATATATATATATTATATATATATAATATAAATTAATAATATATAAAAGCCTGGTGTTGGCGCAGTGGTTAGGGCAGCGGCTTGGGATCCAAGAGTCCTGAGTTCAAGCCCCGTTCGGCCACTGAATTAATACACCAGGGGGTTGACTCAGCCTGTCATCCTTCCGAGGTCGGCGAAATGAGTACCAGTATACTGGGCCGTGTATACCCGGTTAAAAATAGGTGTATCATATCCCTGTGGCGACCAGGGTTGCGTCAGGAAGGGCATCCGGCGTAAAACATGTGCCAAATCACTATGCGGATCATACGGATGATCCGCTGTGGCGACCCCTAGCGGAGCAGCCGAAAGAAGAAGAAGAAGAGAATATATATATATAATATATAATATATAATATATATATTAATATATTATTATATATAATCTCTCTCTGTATATATATATAATATATATATATATATATATATACAGTCAAAGCTCGTTACTATGCCACCTCGCTTCTATGCCCACTCTGCTATATACCACTTTTGCTCGTCCCGACAAAATTCAATACAAAATAAATTTTATGCCACCCCCTACTCTCGCTACCATGCCACTACTGTGTGACTGTTAAAAGGCACGAGTCATGAAAAAGTCTGTATTGCGCAGTGCTCGATTATCACACTCACGTCAAAGGCGAAGCGACGAACTACAGTCCAGCTGCGCACAACATAACTCAATACGTACGCGCATAGTCAGACTGTGTCAAAACACGCGATTCTTCTCCCCGATGCCAGCCACAACAAGCCAATCACAACACGCACAACGAGACACAAAAAAGCACGAGCACACACACAGACACGCAGGCACACGTACAACAGTGACATCATTTTTTTCAAATCAGCCCATAATGTCAGCTCAGAAACGCAAGCGAACCGACTTTACGCTGAAGGAGAAAAAGAGATCATCGATGCCGCGAAGAAGGAGCCGAATCAGTCCAAGTTGGCAGGGGAATTAGCAAGAAAGGGGGCTCGGAAGTTAAGAGAACCACCGTGAAGGCATTCTCAGCAAGAAGATGCAATCGAGGCTGCAATCAAAGCTGGATTTCCATCGAAGCGCATGAAGTTGACGCAGGCCCACGACCCGAGCTTGATGAGGGAGTGCTCATGTGGCTGAAGCAATCAAGAGGACAGAATGTTCCTGTCAGCGGCGATCTGATCAAGGAGAAGGCGATGAAACTGGCCGAGCTGATGCACATCCCAGACTTCATGGCGAGCGACGTTTGATTGGGCAATTTCAAGAAGCGCCACGGCATCACGTTCAAGACAGTGCAGGGCGAACTGGAGCGGTGATTCGCAATCCCTTCTTGAGTGGCAACAACAGGTTCTCCGGCCCTTACTCGGGCAGTTCTCCAGACGACGTCTTCAACCTGGACGAGACTGGACTCTTCCGGCAGCTGCTTCCGAACAAGACCATGGCTTTCAGGGAGAGCGGTGTACTGGAGGAAAGAAAAGCAAGCAAAGATACACTCTTCGTGGGGGCAAACAGGAGCGGCAGCGAGAAGTTCCCTCTTCTGGTGATTGGCAATTCCAAGAACCCCGTGCCTTCAAGAACAAAAGAGCCGGTCAAGTACAAGGCAACTCGAAGGCGTGGATGACGGCGGAGCTTTCGCGGAGATGTTGCGTGCGTGGGACGGACGACTCGGCCAGCAGGGACGCAGAGTGCTGGTCTGTCTCGATAACTTCTCTGGCCACCCTCCCGAGCTCGAGCTGAACAACATCCAACTGGTCTCCTTCCCACCCAACACGACAGCCAATTCGCACACCATGGATCAGGGAATCATAGAGAACCTCAAGCGCCAACACAAGAAGCTCCTGCTATGCCGCCGGCTTGAGGCCATGACGGAAAGGAGTTCAAGTTCACGTTGCTCGACACTCAACACGTCGCCCCGTGCTTGAGCGAGTCGGCAAGTCGACGATCAGGAACTGTTTCGAAGGCCAAGTTCATCGAAGAGGAGATCCAAACTGAGCCACAGGATGTGAGAGCCCGACATCTGGAAGCTCTGCCTGCCCGAGGAAAAGATGCACGAGAACGAGGAGATCGAGCTGTCTGACTTTCTCGAAGCCGACGACCGCCTCGCGACTGGCGGGTATTTCACGCTGGAGGAGATTGCGGAGGAGATCTGTGCAGTGAGGAGCCGGTGAAAGCGAAGATGACGAGGTAACTGTCGAGGAGGAAATCGTCCCGTTCGAGAAGCCCAGCGCGCTTGTAGCACCGTCCGGAAGTTCATCAGCAGAGAAGCGGAAGCCCGGTGTGATGCAAGCGTGCGATCGGCTAGACAACGAGATGCACGAGATCCGCCGAAAGAAGATGCGCCAGCCGACGATTCTTGAGAGCTTTGTGTGTCGTGAATTTCTCGCCATGCCATATGTAGTGTGTGAACTCTGTTAGTGTGTGTATGTCTCCGTTCGCTTAGCTTATACAACAGTCGTGCCTTTACTTGCTGGAATAAATTTTGTCTAAAATTAACTACAGAGGGTAACTGAGAAAATAGGCCGTTTTTACAAAATCTCGCTACTATGCCACTTTTGCTCGTCCCGACGGGGGCATAGTAACGACTTTGACTGTATATATATATATATATATATATATATAAATATATATATATATAATCTCTATCTCTCTGATATATAAATATATTAATAATATATAATATATATATATAATATAACATATCTCTATCTCTCTCTGTATATATATATATATATATATATATATATATATATATCTATCTACTCTCTCTGTATATATATATATATATATTAATATATATATATATATATATATATATATATATTATATATATATATATATATATATCTCTCTCTCTCTCTCTCTCCTCCTCTCTACATATATATATATATATCTCTCTCTCTCTCTCTCTCTCTCTCTCTCTCTCTCTCTCTCTCTCTCCTCTCTCTCTCTCTCCTCTCTCTCTCTCAGTGCGCTTCCTCTAAAATGCTCCACCTTACCTACTGCAATCCTGACGATGTACGAGCAGGGGTGAGGAGAGCGAGCGGCATTAAATAGAATTGTGGCAATTCTAACAAAAGCACTACGACTACTGTTACTACTACTACAACTACGACTACTTTAACAGCTTCATTTATTCCCACCTTCTTATGGTGTCAATCAGGAAACGTTTGCATCCCAAGTCTTTCAGGAACTGGCTGGCTTGGCAGGACATTCGACTGAAGTTGATTTGGACAGGAATTTGTCACATGTGCAGGGTGCTATCAATAGCTTCCCTATTCCTCCCGAAGGACACCGTGGGATCTTTAACATCCACCAAGTAATGCCAGCAGATGTGACACCCAGTTGAACGTCCATCCGAGGGTCAGCACACGCCTCACGCCTCACCCTGCATGTGAAACACCAGGATGACAGTTTATAGCTGGGTTAGCATTCAAACCTATGCGAGACAGCTCAGATGCGAGTGTGCGTACTTCGAGGCTATCCTGCCTGCCAACATTTGATAAAACGTGCTAGTAACAGTGACACCTTATTCGAATTTGAGTAACGGAAGTGAATTAATAACCTCACACATTTCTTCACTTTCTAAATACTTTTGGTGGAATATAATAACGTATATCGAATGAAGAACAAGATTGGTGCATTTGATGGATGTTAGAAACGGAAAACAAGGACGTGAAGAGATAACTGATAAATCAACACAGCAGATGGGATGTGAACCGAAGATCCCAGCATTGCGAATCAAGAACTCAAGTAGCCGACCATGTGAATAAAAAACAGAAAACCACACACGCACACACACACACACACACACACACACGCACACGCGCACACGCACACACCAACAACAACAATTAATATCAGCACTTAAGTCTGCCCTTCATTATAGTACACGCTTTCTGCATCGCTCTTCAGGAGTTTGCACAGGTCTGAATACAAGAGAAGTCAGGTGTATGGGTTTGCAGACAAAGTGGAATTTTTTTCCCTGCGAAATTGATTTGCAGTGATTGCCAGGGGGAAAAACAATATTCCAACTAGAAAGAGCAATCAGAGATTGCAGACCCTCGCCAGAACTTGTTTTGTGTGGTGTTTGTGTAGTTTTGTATGGTGTATTTTATGTGGCGTTTGCGTACTGGTGTGTTATGTAATTGACAAGAGACATAATTAGAACTGCCACTTTATAACTGCTGGCAGTGATGACCGGGTCCCAAGACGTTCCGCTTTGATGCAACCCACTTTGATTGGACACCTGACCCTGACTCATAACGTTTTTGATTATTATTCAATTGAATTTGGAATAGGATTAAAATAAATTCAATTGAAATCAAATGGAAGACCAAATAGGTACAGTCCTGCATTGGAGTCATCAGAAGGAACCCAAACAAGGAAAAAGCAAAGATGAAGTCATCAGGTGGAACCTGGATAGGATTCACATTTCAGCTGCTACTCCTCCACCCTCAAACCCATCCAGGCAGAGCCAAGTGAGCCTTAAAAACAAAACAAAAAAAAACACACCCAGATCTAAAAAAAATAAATAATTCTGACTGCTAGACCATATTCGCGGGTTGAGAGACATAATGTTGTAACTGCATTTTTGGCGAAATTGAAATGGCTCTCATGTCTTTCAACACCATTTATCTTTCAGTGCAATATTGTTGTAACTGCAAATATCAACCCAGTCTTCTCATCTGAGTAAGATTAAAATATTGTAAACTACACACATCGCAATTTCATTAGCGATTTGCAGGAAATGGGAAATTTTCAGTTACAACATTATGTCTCTCAACCCACGATATTTGAAGGCACTTTGCCGATCAAATATATGTCCGATCAAGTTGAAATTTTAAACATGTATTCTCCATCACAACTAAATCATAATTGTGAAGTTTCATGTTGATTGATGAAGCAGTTCCAGAGAAAACATTATTCAATATTTTTCTTCAATCCAATATGGCTGCCGAACCATGTGACCTATCAATTATTCCTTTACAACCATGTACACCCAAGGGTTGGGGAACATTTGTGTGAAGTTTCTCCTCGATCTGTTGAGCCTTTCTAGAGAAGATTTTTTAAAAGGTTTTAGGGTAAATCGAATATGGCTGCCAAACCATGTGACATATGACGTCATATGTGTGAACCTTTTGTTCCTCATGGATGTGTATGTGTAAAGTTTTGTGGGTCATATGTGTGAAGTTTCGCCTCAATCTGTTCAGCAACTTCAGAGAAGATTTTTGAAGGTTTAAGTAAAAAACAATACGGTTGCCAAATCACGTGACCAATGACGTCATAAAAAAACATTTGTCGACCATTTTATCCCTCGATGACCCTCAAAAATTTTCTTTCATACTGATCAGATATAGCCTTCTACATATGCAATTATGACATCATAATGAAAGCACCTATGACATAATAAAAAAACATCATCCTTATTCCCCATGAGTACTTGCCATGTGCCAAGTTTCAATTTTTTGGTTTGGTGCCGTTTCAGAGATAGAGGTCCAAAGTTTTTCCGGTTTTCTAACATTTCTGCCACACAAGGTGACCTATGACGTCATAATTATGATTAAAATACTCTACATGCGTCGTCGCACCTATGGTGAAAATTTCGTCTCAATCCGACAAGCGGTTGCAGAGAGAAACACAAAAGTTCGGTGAGGAAAAACAAACAAACAAAAAAAAAGATGTCGTACAGAGCATGATACTCCGAAAATCCACCTCCCCCCTCCAAAGGTTGCCATGGATACATCAAATTGTCCATTTCATCAAGATTAAAATTGACAATCTTAATCAAAGCTCTGGTCAATCGGATGAAAATTGTTTCTTTTCAGATTGAAACTGATAATTTCAGAAGTTTGACCTTGAGTTGATCTTTGACCTTTTGACCTCAAAAATAGTTGCTTTCCCAATTCAGTGATGGACTATGCAAATCCTGTTCAACTTGACAGGTCGGTGGTCTTTCTGTCTTCTACCATCTCCTCTCCGGTCTCCCCCCCGCTCTGTCTGCTATCTGTCCCGCCATTATTTCTGCCCGGCAGTCAAGGTCCGCCAGCAACCCCCTTCTGGTAAAACTACCAAAATATAGAATCACTGCTCACCTTCACTCTTTCATTCCTCTTTTTTCCCGCCTTTGGAATAAAGTCCCACATTCTGTTCAATCCCATTCTTCCCTCCAAGCCTTCAAAACAGCTGTTCACCACCACCTCTTATCGTCCCCCATCCAAATCCTCGATCTTTTCTACCCCTGTTAATCCACCCCAAACCTACCTCCTTCAAATTCCCTGCTTTCCTTCCTGAAAGTCCCTGTAATGTCCATCTTGTATACCCCGTGTTCCCCACCCCATCCCTCTCCCTTCCACAGGTCTCCTAATGTCTGTTCCCCACTGTTTTGTGTTTCCCTCTCCCACCCCTCTTGTCTCATGCCCCCCTTGCTGTGCGTTGTGTGTTAGCTCTCATATGAGCCTCGACAATGTATACAAAAAAAAAACTTTCACGTTAATAGGATGTAAATTGACGATTTTTCAGTTGAAAATTGATGATTTTCGAAGTTTGACCTTTAACCTCAAAATCAATAGGTTTTTCAGTTGAGACAACCTCCACAACTTGGTAAAGTTTCATGACGATTGGTTTAGAATTGTGACCTGTATCCGACAAACAGACAGACAAACAGACAAATAAAACAGACAAACAGACAGAATAACAAAATCGACTTACCAATATACTTGAAAAATCTTAGATTTTGCAAGTAACAAACAGACAGACAAACAAACAAACGGACCCAAACACAATACCCTCTCCTTCTGTGAGGGTAATTACACATGTCTGCACCTCACTGTCATTAAAGAGTGATACAATCCATTAAAGAGGTTGTGTTTTCGTCCAGTTTTCCATGTTTTACCTTTCCTTGTTGTGGTGTATTGTCATCTCTAAATCTCCCTCTATTTTGTCACTCAACCTAGCTGTTGTGGGCGTGCGTCCATCCATTCTGTTCCTCTCCTCTTTACCTCTGCCCTTGAAAGTGAAGGAGGTTATATTTTCACCCCTCTCTGTTTGTTAGTTTCAAAATCGAAGATTTTTCTTGGAGAGTGGCATTGGAAAGAGAGTGGCACTTACATATGTGGAAGAATTGCGTTGCTCAGCCAGTGGGTCACCCAGATAGCTCAGATGGCAGAGCACTGGTATGGTTTTTGCCAGAGGACCTGGGTTTAATTTCCAGTCTGGGCCTGTAATATTTCCACATATATTTATCCAAATGCATATATCCTAAAATTTTATAATGATACTTCTAAAATCATCTATTTTTATCTGAAAAATCGTCAATTTTCATCCAATTGACTAAAAAAAATAAACAGCAATTGCATAGGGCATCACTGAATTGGGAAACCAACTACATTTGAGATCAAAAGAAAAAAGGTCAATTCTTGGTCAAACTTCTAAACTCATCAATTTTCAAATGAAAAATCATCAATTTACATTCTGTTAACTTGAAAGTTGAACAGGATTTCCATAGTCCATCGCTGAATTGGGAAAGCATATATTTTTGAGGTCAAAAGGTCAAAGGTCAACTTAAGGTAAAACTCCTAAAATCATCAATTTCAATCTGAAAAATAATCAATTTTCATCTGATTGACCTTAGCTTTGATTAAAATTGTGAATTTTAATCTTAACTGGCATAACCCGCGCTCTGCGCGACATGTTGGGGTGGGTGTGTTTGAGAAAGGAACTGATGCAGAGTATCAGTAGTAATTTTACTTTAATGCAGTAAGTGGAATACGATTTCACTGTTTCAGAACCATTTTATTTACTTTTTTTGTACCATGCACCTCATATGGTCTTTGAGATAATGTAAGCCGAATATCACGTTTACGAGCACAGCACAAAGTCGAAGATAGCGCGACACGAAACCACAAACTCGGAAATAATATATAAGATGAAATGGACAATTTGATGTATCCATGGCAACCTTTGGAAAGGGGGGGATGGTTGCAAGTGTTATGCTCTGACAACATCTTTTTCTTGTTACTTGGCGAAATCTTCGAATTTGTCAAGTATGTTGGTCTGTTCCGTTTGTTGATTTGTTTGTTTGTTAGTCCGGTCGTCTACAGCCCAAACGGCTGGACCAGTCGTTCTTAATTTTTTACACCTGATAGGCCAATCCACCTGAGACGGTCCGCGTCCAAACCCCGTCTTAATCGGACTAAACGTCACGACGTGACGTCACACAACAGTGAAACACATTTTTTGACATAACTCAGTGACCGGAAGTCGTAGCGACTTCCGGTTGACGCCAAATTAAACTTCATTCAAATATCTAAATGATTACTAAATGCATCTTATTACAAATTACGCTTAGTTTTCGCAAGCGTATGACGTCAAAGTTTTGCCTATTGACGTCATTTTAAAAAATATATTTACGCTCGTGTGCAGCCGAAACTACTGAAGCAATCGTTCTCAAATTTTAACACGCGATAGCCAATCTTGCTGAAATAGTCTGGGATCAAATCACGTCATAATCGCACTTAACGTCACGACGTTACGTCAAAAAAAGGTGAAAACAAGCTTTTCAACATAACTCAGTAACCGGAAGTCGTGGCGACTTCCTGTTGACGCCAAAACAAACTTCAATAGAATATCTAAATGTTTTAAAATGCATGTTAGTACAAATTATGCACAGTTTTCGCAACCGTATGACGTCAAAGTTTTTAGCTATGGCGTGATTTAAAAAAAATTCTATTCGTTCTACAGGTCACAATTCTTAACCGATTTGGATGAAAATTTAACAGCTGATAGAAATCCAAGTGCAAAAAGATGTGTGACTTTTGGTGATGTTCAATATCAGGATCTGGATTCTGCATCACTTTATATTATCGCCCATTATAAAACCAATGGGGAATTTTGTGAATTACACATGGCTATTTCTCAAACAGTTTTGCACAAATTATATTGAAACTTATACTGTCTATTTATGCATGTAATATTAACATGTGTACAAAGTTTGATCGAAATTGACCCAAGGTCAAGGTCAGGGTCACCCAAAACATGAAAAACACACATATAAAAATACATGTTTTTGTTTTACAACATATTTCAAACCTGATAACGGGATCGTAAAGCTGGTTGAAAAGCAATGTTCCTAGGTATTTTCAAATATTTTCTACGATCAGAATGAAGGCAACAAGCACCGATGATAAGTTGTTGAATGTCACATGGTGGCTTTAAATGAGTTGTGAAAATTTTCAATCTGCTGCCGTTACCATGACAACGCCGCGCCTGATAATTGTTATTTGTGACGTCGCGTCATTTTATTAATTACGAGCAAATAAAACACCACACATTCCATGACATTACAGCTTGGACCACCACACGGAAAGGTCAACCAATTCGCCAAGTGTCATGCTAAGCACGATTTTTCATTTGTTTGTTTGTCTGTCTGTCTGTCTGAATGCAGGATATCTCAAAAAGTTGTGGACGGATCCGGATGAAATTTTGTGGGCATGTTGGGTATGTGACAAGGACGAACCGATTAGTTTATAGTGAAGATCCGAATCCGGATCTAGTTACTCGATTTTTAAAAGTGATTCTTCACCATTGAGAGACAGGTCTAAACTAATATATAGCACGATATCTCAAAAAGTTGTGGACGGATTCGGATGAAACTTGGTAGACAGGTTGGGTATGTGACAATGACGAAATGGTTAGATTTTTGTGAAGATCCGAATCCGGATCTGGATACGTGAATTATTTAATTTTTAAAGTGATTGATTCTTCACCATTGAGAGTTAGGGCCAAAAACGATATATAGCCTGATATTTAAAAAATGTTTTGGGCCCGAGCCGCCCGATATGTTCTCGTGGATCAGGCATTGCGGGGCGGAGGTATGCGCTCTACCGAGTGTCCTTCTAGTTTTGTTCTGTTACATCCTGATCCATTCTGTTCAAGCTCCTCCATGAGTCTCGACACTGTTTATAAAAAAAAAATGCCAGGTTTGAACGAGTCAGGAATCATGTTCTAAAGGCTGGATAAGAAAGTGACAAATGGCCAAAGACAAACGAGATTACACTTCAGAGGGCGGACGGAGAACCAGGTTAGTATATACACGGTGTATGGGTGTATGCTTAAGTGCAAGACCAAACGTGAGCCAGTTTTTAGATAAGGCTGACGCTGACGTCCCGATGGCAAGACAGCAGCGGCCCTGTGCATCAGCCACACCGTGCAGTACAGCAATGATTTATTAAGGTTATATATTTCATGGCAGTTCCGCAACACATCACTGAGGTGTCTTCGTGATGGTGTGTGCACCTTGGGCGAGGGTTACACGTGTCTGTGAACGTGTTCGTCCGTTATCCCCAGACTATAGGTCCATGGTATTATAGGTTTTGATCTTTCCTAGCCTTACTCCGGCGAAAAGGTCCAATACCCTATTTTAATTTGGTAGAATTGGAACAATCGACAAGATCCACCTCCTGTCATTACGAATGGTCACTGCTGTGGCTCACTTACAAAAAGGAACAAAACTGGAGATTTGAAATAAGGTATTTTAAAATCTGTGCTGTGAAAGTGATCAACTTTTGATCAGTAGTGCTCACTGGTCAATAATAGTGGAATCGATAATAATCAGCATTAAAAAAAAACAGGACATTCACAAATATAAAACTGCGTGGCGTTGGGAAGATCCAATATTGAAACTCGGCGCTACCAACTGGTCCAGCTGCTCAGCAGTTAAGGCTCAGGGCAGATGTTCCAACCACCGAGTGGTCATCATGTTGGTAGGATGTCAAGGAACTGCTTTTCTGCTACTCATTATGATGACTTGTTTGTGCTCCCATTAAAAACAAGCTTGTTAAAGAAAATAAAGCTAAATGGTTAAAGGCATTTAGTATTGATCCTATATATTCGCCAATGCCTGGTTTCCCCCAATCCTTCTTGGCACGGAATCTCAAGAGTCTGGGCTGAGTTCATATCTTACGTACACCCATTAGGGATGGGGTGTGGGAGCTTGGTGCCTGATTGTTGGTCCAGCTACTGAGCGTTCTCTGTTTGGAGTGGAGTGGAGAGGGGTCTAAAATTGCCGAAGATGTGAACGTAATATGTAGATGGCTCCTGTCTTGGAAATGAATAAATAGCCCAGGAAATAACAATCATCTCATCCAATCCAATCATGTGCTGCGCCAGCAACTGACTGCTGGTTTGCATCATTGCTGGGAGCACAGCTGGGCCGCTGATGCAGTTCCCCCTGTAGGTTAGAACAGGAATTTGTAATTTTAGTCATCAAAGTTTTATAATGTTAAATTTGTTATGATGACCAAATAATAATTATGAAAACCAAAGCTAATAATGATGATCATAACCAGGGTGGCAGTTTATTGCTCTGTCAGGAGTCAAAATGAGCTGAGCTTAAAGATGAGTGCACACACCTCTCGGCTATCCTTCCAGCCCCCTTCTTATTAACACTTGCTCAGATTTATCTTGGACACCTTCTAAATTATTTCAATCTCACAGAAGAATAACATGTTTTATATATCACATCCAAGCGCACCTTTACCTTTAAATAACAATTCAATGCTGTTCGGTCAACTTTCTCTTTATCGTTTTCATTCACTCCATTTTAGACCATAGGATGAAAAGGTGAATATACCACATTTTTTGAAAACTGTGACCCCCATCTTGGAATTACATGAAATTTAGAGATTAAGTAGATTTGATGGTGCTGAATCCAAATATGAATGTTGCTAAGCTGTAAATCCGCACGGTTTAATTATAATGGTCACTTTATGTTTTTCTTAGAATTTGGACTATTTCTCCATCCAAAATTGTATTTAAAACTTTGAAACGGCAGGCACAGCGAGTCTCGAAATTTTATTTTGCAATGATATCTATCAAGCTGAGATGCTGCAGGACTCAAAGGTACAGTTAAGATAAAACAGCGTGCCTTGATGTAATTTTCAATGTTGTTGGTGAAAAAATATGTTTTTGACCCTATATTAAGAAATACATACTTTTCGCTTCCACCCTTTGACACAATTCTTAATGTTTGCATACAGGTCAAAAACAGTTCAGTGATTTTATACAGAAAAAAAAATGTATAACAATCAAAAGGAAACCACTTGATTTTTCTGTTATCAACTTTTAATTTAGCTTTCATTGTGTGTACAATATGATAATTAAAAAAATTAAAATTTATTTATTTATGTACAGAACAAAGTGTAGATCTTTACCTTATTGTTACTGAAGTGGAATCATACTTCACTTTAAAATAAATGCTGCTGGTCACAACAAATATTTGCGTAAACTTATATTTGATTGCTTCGCTGGGTTGTAGTTAAAACCAAATCTTTGCAAACATACTGATGGAACATATTACCAATGAAGTATAGGACACTTCACAATGATTCTACTCATAAGAAATAAAGTGCACTTTGTGCAGTAACCATTTTGCTATGATATAGTAATGTGAGAAATTGTATATTGTTTGGAAATAGAGCATTCTGTATTGACAATTAAATATTGTGACAAACATGCCTGCCTTATTTTCATTATTTTGATCAGAGTCTGCAGTACTTCTCCCCCAAATCTGAAACTTCCCTGCGAACATCAATTTTCTTCCCAATTTCTTGCCTAAATTCAACCCATTTGGAAACTAGATCTAATTGGCATTTGTCTTATATGAAACACTAGTTTTTGTGTTTTTGAGCTTGGAAATTGCTGTTTTTATTTAAAAAAAAATTTGGCATGAAAACTCAGTAAAATCTAACTCAAAGAGACAAATTATCCCAGTTGCTTGCAGTGAATAATGAGAATAGACATCCCTGGTACCTGTACTATATACTATTCACAGACCACAAAAAAAGCAGTGTGCATTGGAATATATCTGCATTTTAAAGCTACATTTGTAACCAGGTATAAAAAAATTACAATGCTTAAATTTCAATGGACAGCATGGCTCTCTCGGCGCAGGCCAGAAATTGCAAATACATGCAACTGGCACACCACGAAAAGCA
>CM068964.1:26670442-26682790 GCA_035128595.1 Eptatretus atami
ACCGTGTAAATGTTTAGTTCACTCACTCAGTGAGCAACGCCATTGCGGAAAAACCCATTTTCATTAATATCTGAAAAACACCGCATGATACTATCACAAATAAGGTGTCTATACCCATGTTTTTATGGTGAAATATTACAATGCCACCTCTCGTGCTTGAAAGTGTTGAGTTTACCCTGAAAGTTGCCTACTGGAGTCGTACCATCTCTGTCTTTTGTTACAATGTGGCAAATAATGCATTCGTCTGTCCCTTTTTGTTATTTACAGATCATGGCAAATGACGCCCCCGTTTGTATAACTTGCAAAGAAAGAGGAGAAAAGAAACGTGCCCTGAAGTGTTTCAATTCCAGCAACTGGGAAACAGCCAAAAATGCTGCTAGACGGCGAAAGGCAATTCAAAGTGACAAGTTTTCGAACACCTCGGAAGAGATCAGAACAGCTGAGGGCCCAGAAGGCAAATATTACCACTCAGTTTGCCTCAGTCGATTCTGTGCTGTTAAGAGAGGAGCACCTCCAAGCACAGAACCATCTGAACCACCTCAGAAGACCACTCGTTCAAGTTCCGATCATCCTTCTACCAGCACGAGAGTCGTCCTTGGACAGGAATGTCTTTTTTGTGGACAGAAGAGGAAGAGGAAGTTGCAGAAAAAATGAACCTCTCAGCCAATGTTTGACCACAGACGGGAGCAAGGCAATCCTTCTTGCTGCTAAGAAAAAGTGTGATACTAGGATCATTGGACTAGGGGAAGATCTTATTGCAAAGGAAGCCAAATACCATAACACTTGCAGTCGTGACTATGTAAGACTGGATGTGACGGATGAAGAGCAAACGTCGGATCGGAAGATCCACGTTGAAGCCTTCAAAAACGTGTCGATGTTCCTCGAAAATGAAGTCATCAAAAACAAAACTCCCATGTTGGCGTCAGTAATTTTCAATTTGTACAAAGAAGAGTTTCTTGCTCTTGGAGGAACACAGGATGACATTGAAAGGTACACTACACAAAGTGTGATATCGAAGATAAAGGAACGATTCCTGGAAATCCTCGTTGACAAACGAGCAAACAAATCTGGAAACCTTGTATTCCACTCATCACTGACATCTGCTGAGGCATTTGCGATGCTGACTGATTCCAATGAATAGATTGAAGAAATCAGGTGTGCTGCCATGGCATCGCGGAGAGAAATTCTTGCAATCCCCAATCAAAGACCCATCACCCACTTCAGTTCACACCTGAAGGAAAATTCCCAAGTATCCCCGATCTGACTCTCCTGTCCGTACTCTCATCGGTGGTTGCAATCAGAAATTGGTGTAAATAACTCTATTCGGGATGTGATCGAGAGAAAAGCATTAGCTGGTGCATCGGATGCTGTGTTCAACTGTGCCAGAGGAAGAGTTAGGCCTTGGAAGCATCAAGCCCTTGGGCTCGGGTTGGGAACACTGACAGGATCGAAAACAGTGTTGACCACCCTGAACCGCTGTGGTCATTGTATCAGCTACGATGAAGAGAAGCGGCTCGAGACTGAAATGGCCTACACCTGCTTTGACTTGGAACAGGAAACTCCTGCCGGTCTCCATCTGCGCGATGGATTGGGAACAGGTAATAATAATAATGATAATAATAATAATAATAGTAATAATAATAGCAATAATAAGACAAATACACGTTTGTGGTGAAAATGTTGTGTTATTACCTTTTTGTATTTTTCAGCATTAGCCTGGGATAACTACGATGTTAACACGGTGAACGAAATGGCAAGGACTGTTTTTATTCAATATTAATAATTACAAATTATTATTAAAATATATTAATGGTAGATAGAATAAAATGGTAGATGATAATGATGATGATGATATTTATTCTTCTTTTTCAGCATTAGCCTGGGATAACTACGATGTAAACACGGAGACACCAGATGGAAAGAATACTCTGCATTCAACAGTAGGGATATGTTACCAAAATCAACTTCCATCTGAACCACGACCAGAAGAAACAGACTGGCATCACTGAGCACTAATCGGCCTTCATGCCTTGACTGGTTGTGATTTCACATCGTGTTTCTACAGAAAGGGCAAAGTGAAGCCCTTCCAGCGGATGGAGTCAGATGCAGCTCATGTGATGGCATTGTGATCTCTAACAGCTGAGGAGGTAGACGTCCAAGCTGTTACATCCTTTGTCTGCGTGCTGTATGGCTTCAAAACCTCTGACATTAATGAAGCCAGATACAAGGCGTTCATGCGAATGGGTGGTGGTGACGAAAAGGAGCCCCTTGCCAGAATAAAGAAGATAAACTGTGCCTCTCTTCCCCCGTGCGCCAAGACACTTGGTAATCATATGAAAAGGGTGCACTATGTGGCAAGAATCTGGAAGAGAGCTGATCAGACAGATCCAACTGGTGGGGCGAGTCCGACAGACTATTGATGGAAGTTGTCTCAAAACTGCTTTGAACCAGACTGGTATCCAGGAAGTTCAGTTCCAGAGTCCCTCACAGGCCCACATGAGGATGATGGGGATGGTGTGGAAGATAATTCAGTAGATGAGGAAGAGTCAGATAATGCTTGGAGTGAGGACAGTGATGAGAGTGACGAAAGTGATAGAGAAGACTTGTAATGCCAAGAGGACAAGTGAATTATGTGAACTGCACATTTGCAAGTTTTCCATATATCGTTGTTCGGTAATGGCGTCGCTTAATGAGCGGGTGGGCTACACATTTACATGGTAAACTACACATTTCCCAGTAATAACACAGATGTCAGGGTAATGATTGACCATAAAAATATCGGTATAGACACCTTATTTGTGATATTATCACGCACAGTTTTTCAGATAGTGAGGTTTCGGTAATGGCGTCGCTAATTTAGTGGATGAACCATGCATTTACGTGGTAAACTATACATTTTCTAGCAATATGCATAGCATTAGGGTAATGATTGACAATGAAAACATAGGTATGGACACCTTATCCGTGATGTTATCATGCATAGTTTGCTAGATATTGAGTAAATTAGGTTTTTCGGTAATGGCGTCACTAATTGAGTGATTTCGGGGGAAAGCCACGGGTCAGACCCGGCAGCAATGCATTTTTGTGATGTCGGTGGATGACCCATCAGCCAATGAGGTCAAACGTTCGGCGCTTTTTCACTTGAATAAACCTTCTGGTCTCCTGGACTAGAATGCTGTTCTAGTACAAACTGTTCAGGAGGCCGTTTATTCCTGATGCGTGAAACACCCTGCAACCCATGCCTGCGAAAACAGACTTTTTGGAACGCCGCCAAAATTTTCTCAACCAATCATCATGTAACTTTGTTATAAAAATTTCCATGCATAGGTACTTCTATGTTGATAGTTTTGCATCAATCGCTCAAGCGGTTGCGGAAAAAAACACGAATTTAAAAGCGAACAAGTCTGGAGACGGTGATGGTTCACGAGGGGACGCCACGGGCAAACTGGTGGGAATCGGGAAAAACGTAAATGATGAAGTTGTAGTACTCGAAGAGCACGACTTGCATACCAACTTTCATTCGAAACAGTTGAAAACCCTAGGAGCTCGATGCCAATTTATTGATTTTTTTGACATTTTCTAAGTTCGTGATCTTGTGACCTTGACCTTGGGACGAAAATGAAAAATCGAGCACCGTGGGGCTATGCAGGTGCCATTGGGCTAACCAAATACCGAAACCCCTGCCAGATTCGACAAACTTCCTTGGAGAAGATGTAACTTGAAACCGGCTACACCCTAAAAACACATGTTTTTTTGGGCGTGGCTCCGCCATAATGGGCGCAACATGCCCATTCTCCGGAAAACACAACTAGATCATGATACAAACCTCGCACCCTATTTTATCAAGATCTGATCAAAACCCACGGAACTATGCTCGGGACAGACAGACAGACAGACAGACAGACACACACCCATAACGAATATAGTGGTCACTTGCTCGTGAACCAATAAAGGTGAAAAGTGAGGTGGAAGAAAAAAAAAAAGGTGAGGGTCTCGGTCAAGGCCAACATTAAACAACATGGTCAAGGATGGTTGTGAACGCCTATGATGGCTACTTGTTCGGAAAACATTTTGAACGCACCAGATCAAAACACGAACTTCACTGAAGTTCAGTGGATAAAGTATGGAGTTCAAACACCATCAACAGTCGGCTCACTTCGCACCTGCAGCCAGACGTTGCTGTCCTCTGGTGGAAGAATTAAGAATGGCAACGAAAGCTTTCCTATCGGGATACTAATACAATAATAATATATGTTCCCTTTCAAGGAATTTCAATGAAGAAGGCATTTCAGCCGATCAAAGCCTGTGTTATTATTACCAACCAATGGTAGTTCGTCCATGCTCTATCCTTTTTAATACTGAGTAGGGTGTCCAGCCCCCAGGGTGTCATTCTGCCAAATACCGACACACCATTAGCCACACACCCAGACCCTCAACAAAATCTTGCACCTTTGCAATAAAAATTTACCTCTTTCAGCACCAGCACCAGAATAGCATTCATATTCCCAAACACTTGAGCGGCATCCATATGCACCAACTAGCCATCTTCTTTATGAGATATCATGGTGGATTAGGATCTGCTTGTCCGAGTCAGTATTCATTTGTCCTTCAATTTTAACAAAAGCATCAACCTAAGCAGCAGAAATACACCCCCAAACATGAACAGCACCTCAAACCATTTTTCATAGTAGGCTGTACGACACATATCCTTACAAGTAAAAAAAACATTTTAAATGAGAAGGGCACTCGGTAGAGCGCATACCTCCACCACGCAATGCCTGATCCACGAGAGCATACCTCCACCACGTAATGCCTGATCCATCGATTTTGGCCCGATCTCTCAATGGTGAAGATCCGGATCTGGATCTTCACGAAAATCGAATCAGTTCGTCCTTGTCACACACCCAACCTGCACGACAAATTTCATCTGAATCCGTCCACAACTTTTTGAGATATACTGCACACAAACAGCCAAACAGAGAGGGGTGAAAACATAACCTCCTTCACCTTCGGTGGTGGAGGTAACTAACTACAAGGGCACTCTTTGATGTCGTGACGTCGCCAGATATGCCTCCACCCACATCATTACATTATACATACTTGTACCAAATTTGATTTGAATTCCTGAACCCAGATTCAAAATATATAATTCTGGCTGCCAGACCATGCGTCCAATCCGGTTTGAATTTAGAACACATATTCCCCATGACCACCAGATCATAATTGTGACATTTCATGTCACTTGATGAAGTGGTTCAAGAGAAAAAAAAAATTCAAAGATTTTTGTTTAATCCAATATGACTGCCAGATCATGTGACCTACTAATTATTCATCAACACACTGGTATCCCCAAGGCTCTGGGAGCATGTGGGTGAAGTTTCCCCTCGATCTCTCAAGCCGCTTTGGAGGAGGTGATTTTTAAAGATTTGATGGTAAATCCAATATGGCTGCCAAACCATGTGATCTATGACATCATAGTTGGAGAAGTTTTTGTTCCTCATGGCTTGGTGATCATACCTGTAAAGTTTCACCTCGATCTGATCAGCCGTTTCAGAGAAAAAGATTTTTGAAGGTTTGTATGTTTAAAACAATATGGCGGCCGAACCACGTGACCAATGACATCAATTTTTTTCCACAATTACAATTTAGCTCCAGATGACCCTCATAATTTTTCATACTGATTGGATAAAGTGTTTGATGTATGCAATTATGATGTCATAACGAAGCCACCTATAACATCATCAAAATATCACACTTGTTTCCCATGGGGAGTACTTCACATGTGCTAAGATTCAATTTTTTTCCATGGAGTGGTTTCGGAGATACAGAGATCTAAATTATTTCCTTTTTTTCCAACATAGCTGCCACACCAGGTGACCTCTGACGTCATAATTATCATACAAAGATTCTACATGAGTAGTCACACCTATAATGAAAAGTTTGTATCAATCGGATAAGCGGTCGCAGAGAAAACAGAAAATTAGCATGGATGGACATACGAACGGACGGACAACCCGAAATAATAATGCCACCAGCGACTTCATCAGCAGAGGCATAACCAGAGTTGGTGTCAAAGCCACCCAATGCTCGCCTGTTAACATTTAATCGTTGTTAAAAAGAGATGTAATAATTAATAATTTTATAATCCTAACAATTTTTTTTGGGGGTGGGGGGTTGGAAATCACTAAAAATGTAGAAATGCAAAAAAAAAAATTCTCTAACATTTTTGTGGGGGGGGGGGGACCAAGTCCAAAATCTAATGGCATGCCTTGGACCATACCTAACCCCCCCCCACACAAGTTTCGTCGAAATCCGTCGAGGAGTTTTTCCGTAATACAAAAAATTAACATTTTCACGCTCACTGCTGACTGACGCTGACGCTCACGCCGGGGGTATTCGCTAGCCTCTCGTTCTCGAACAGGGAGCTAAAAATGCAAATGAATGTCGGGATCTTCTTCCAAAAATGTATGTAAACAAGGTAGGATGGTCACAAGCAATGATCATGTGAAACCATCCTTCATCCTTCTTTGAAAATGGTGCCCCGCACAAGACAGTGGGTGTGTGTTGTGTTGTGTGTGTGTGGTTGTGTTGTGTGTGGTGTGTGTGTGTG
This sequence comes from Eptatretus atami, assembly GCA_035128595.1. Lineage (NCBI taxonomy): Eukaryota > Metazoa > Chordata > Myxini > Myxiniformes > Myxinidae > Eptatretus > Eptatretus atami. The sequence continues at coordinate 26,677,053 of CM068964.1, forward strand.
TGTGTGTGTGTGGTGTGTGTGTGTGTGTGTGTTTGAAATTTTTAAGTCTATCAAAAAGAGCAAACGGGTCTATAAAGTAAATCAATATTCACATAGTTTAAAAGAATAAACTTAAAGAAATTTCGATTTCTCAAACAACAGTCTTTATATTGGCAACAACATACTCCACAGACAGTGGGATACCATGGGTTCAGATCCGACCCCTTTGTTTGTAAATTTACCTGCACATGTAGCAAGTTGATTGGGTCCAGAACATGTGCAAATAAACTAACAACTGTGTGAAGTGTGGAAGCATCTTTAGATTCAGTGATTTACTCGAAATTAATGAGGGTTTGTATTTGATCAGCTTCATGATGATATAATCCAAAAGAACTGGAATTAAAAAAGGAAAACCAAACTCACACTTCATTTTAATTTTATAATTACAAATCGACATCAATAATAATAAATTTTACATCAAATAATTGATAAACGAGATGATTCTCCATCCACATTGACGAATACCTTTCTTAGGCAGCAGTACCAAACAAGTTATTCCATGGCAATGTCGAGTGCATGAATGTGTGTGTGTACGATATAACACAACACACACACACACACACACACACACACACACACACACACACACAACACACACACACACACACGTTAGTGTCTTGTGTGCAATCAAACATTATTCACAGAAAGATGAAGGGATGGTTTCTATATGGATCAATTTTTGACCACCCAACATTGTTTACAGACATATATCTGGGGTTCGAGTTTCACCACGGAGGGAAGTGCTCGAGTTCCTCCAGAACACCAGGTCCTGAGGCCACTGAGTACGGATAACTCTGAGTGCCGGTGGGTTGCTAAACAACCACGAGTGCCAATTGGTACCGCCAATTCTGGCAGGTTTCACTACTTTGCGTGGGTACCTTACCTGTGGACGGCCGCACCAAGGGGGGGTCTCATGCCCTCGATGCATACTCAAGTTAACTTACCGTATCAGGTGCAGCCGAGTGAAGCTGTCGAGTATGTACCAGCTAACAAGAGCCAATCAGTGGAGTGGAACTTTCAGGCTAATACTAACATGCGGACGATGGTAGATCAATGGGGAAAAGACACGATGAACTGAGTACATTTATAACACAAGCAAGTTTATTACAAGTGGGTAAGGCAAAAGGACATGCAAATATTTACAAAGAAACAAGACAGTGCAGAATTAACCTGTTATTCAGAACTTGCACACTCTTAACTTACATAACCATGAAAGGTGCCATCAGAATCATTCCTGAGGAAGGTTAGAGATCAAAGAAAGAGAAATTTTGAGGTGTTTGCAACCTCTTATTTACCAGGCGTGGGCAACGGGCCCATGCTTCCCAGTTGCTGAGGAGGGGGAAGGAAAACTGAGGGTGTCCCAGGTGTGTGGTTGGAGGAGGTGCAATGAGGTCTTTGTGGTGCCATGTGGCGAGGTGCAGAGAGAAGGGTGTAAAGATGTGGGTCAGGGGGTTTTGGAAACAAAGAAAAGAATGTGTGAGGATAGTCCTAATGATGTGTGAGGAAGCTTGTACATGTAATTGTTTAACGAGCTAAAGCGGCGCTTGGTCTGGTGTCTCCTGCTCGCAGGTGGACTTCATTACATTCTGTTTCCTCAATCAAACTTCACTCATTCTGTGAAGCTCTGTTCCGCTCCATGATCCTAAGAACAAGACGAGAGAAGAGAGGGTGGGCCAAACGAGAGAGAGAGTGAACCAGAGAACAAAGCTCTCTTTTATAATCCCCCAGTGGGGGTGGAGTTTGAGAGGCAGAACACGTGGGTTATGGGCGTTTCCCTGCACCCCCATTGGTGCACAGATGCTTACCACGGCTTTGGCTCTGCCCAGGCAACGATTTGTCACCAGAAATGGCTTCAGTAGCTCTGCCCTCGCCCACGCGATGGAGCTCTGAGAATAAAATGGGGTGAAGGTATCTGGTTGCACTCCCTGGCCACGAATACACGCCGGACACCAGATGATGGCTATAATTGAGTGGAACGCACGAGCTATCCATATGATGTTGAATGGCATTAGCACTCCAAGATAGATGCTAGAACATCCAGACCCGGGCATCTATTATAGTTTGAGCTGCTCCCTTGTCTCCTGCCAGTCCAGAGGGAGGTGGTGAATGTCAGTGGTGATTGTGGTTGAGCGATGGAAGTGGTGGAGTAGCGTAGCGATTGTAGTGCGGCAAGTTTGTGATGGTGATGGTGGTCGTCGAGATTGTGGTGTCGATGGTGAGTTTAGGCGAGTTTGAGCTGTGGTCCGATGATGTGGGGATTTTAGGAAGGCGTTGTGGTGGTAGAATGAAGGTTGTAGCGTTGTGGTTCGAGTCTGGCGAAGGTTTGAGATGAGCGTCCGTCGGGTAATGGCATGCGATTTGAAGGAGAAATGGCGCGCTTATGCTATTGAGCTGCTTGCGTGCAGGCATGCGTGAAGGAAATACTCGTGCGTACGAAGTAAAATAGGTAAAGGATAAAGAATGGGAATAAAGACCTGCCTAAAAGCTCACACAACGCATTCTGTCCCATCGAACCACTAGATATAAGGGAAGGGCTATCTATAAGGAATACTCATGAAATAACTGTCACAGGACCGCTATATATTGCGTGCCATTGCCTTGGGGGAGCGCCGGCTTCACAGAACCGCAACAATACTAATTGGAGGAACAACCCTACATCCATTTTCATTTTTTTACCCTTGCCAGAGGAGTGGGTATTGCGTTTGGGTCCATTTGTTTGTCTGTCTGTCTTTCTGTCTGTTTGCTTGTGCGTCCGCACAGAACTTCAGTGTTTTTCTCCGTAACCACTTGTTGGATTGAGACAAAATATTTACCAAAGGTGCGACTACTTAAGTAGAATGTTTTCATGATAATTATGATGTCATAGGTCACATGGTGTAGCAGCCATGTTGGAAAGAGAGAAAAACTTTGTTCCTCTATCTCTAAAACCACACCAAGGAAAAAATAGAAACTTGGCAAACAGAAAGATTGAAACTTACTCCTCATGGGAAATAAGTGATTTTTTTTTATGATGTCATAAGTGCATTTGTAGAATGCTACATCTAACGAGTATGAAAAATTTTGAGAGACATCTTGGGATAAATGTTCCACAGAAAAAAAATTTGATGACATCATCGGTCACGTGATTCGGCAGCCATATTGTTTTTTTTGTTTTTTTTTAACCTTCAAAAATCTTCTCTGAAGTGGCTGAACAGATCGAGGCGAAACTTTACACGTATGACCGCCTACCTATGAGGAACAAAAGGTTCACACATATGATGCCATAGGTCACATGGTTTGGCAGCCATATTGGATTTACCCTGAAACCTATAAAAATGTTTTTCTCCAGAACGGCTGGACAAGTGGAGGGGAAATTTCACAAAAATGTTCCCCAAATATTGGGTGTACAAGTTCTCCATTTCTGCTGGGCCCCCACGTCCAGCAGCTCCCCAAAAAACAAACCACGTTCTGGGTTTTCCATACTGCCCTCCTTCGCACTATGGGCTCCCTCCCTCTCTTCACACACCTCTGCCCCTCGCCACACAGGCTTTGTGGCATCGCCAAGGATCAGCTCCTCAGCTTCTTCTTCCTCTCCTTCACACTCAGCTTTCTGCTCCCCACAAGACAAGCTTTGAGCTTCTTTTTGCTCCTCTCAGGACAAGGACAAGCTCTGGGGTGACTCTGTCCCATCTCTTGCACTCCTGTCCTCCTCTTCCTCCTCTCAGGATCTCGCTTTCTTCCCGTCTCAGCTCGTGTGAGCCTCTCCCTCATTGGTCCACATCCTGTGTGGACATGTCCATGATGCAGCTGGTGGAAAATGCCAATGTTTCTGAGGGAACCGCCACCAGCGCCCCCAGCCCCTCCCCTTACGCAAGGACACCGAAAGTGCCTCCAGTCCCTCCCTCACGCGCAAACCTCCTCTGTACAGTCCTACACTGTACTACATGAGAGGTGCCATCCCGCAGGCCACGGACACCAAGCATCGTGCTTTGTGCCATGAACGTGTGACATAAGATAATGCGTGGATAGCGTTGCAATGGAGAGGGATGCAGACGGAATGAATGCGCCCAATTAAACAATGCGTGAATAGAGTGAAATGCGGAGAGGGAAGCAACTGGACCGAGGGACGAAGTGACGGCTGTGAGGTTGAAGGTGAGACCGATGAGGTGAGGGAGGGATTGTCGAAATGAGGTTTGGAGAAGGGGGTTATTGGTGGATTGAGAAAGGCAGAGGGGGAACCGACCAATGGTGGAAAGGATGGATTGTCAAAATGTGCAGGGGGGGAGGGGATTATGGACCATTGGGGTAAAGGAGGAAAGATTGAAAGTAGCAGGGGGGGAGGAGGGAAGACATCACACTGGGAAACCACGAACTAACCTCAACACATGCCGCCCAAACAACCATTAGACAAGGGGCCAAGGACTATCTACACATACTCGTAGACTCATGAAATAACGAACCCTGGGGTCACTTTCCTTTCTGGCAAGATAACTCCAAGCTGCGGAATCGTCTCGCTCTGAGCCCCATGATATGAATCGCCCCACACCGAACCCCACGACATGAGTTGCCTTGCACCGATCTCCCGGACCATGCCCCGGCGACCGGCCGAGGGTCGTGTCGGCCCCGCATGCCCGCCCGGGCACCCCCGATTAGCGCTGATCAATGCCTGCTCGGTGATGTGCCACGCGGCCCAAACTGCACAGCACGCATCTGCCTGATCGCGGCTTCACCGGGCAGAGAGGCGAGGAGACGTCTGCCGCCCATGGGGAACACCCGCGGCCGCCAGCGAGGACCGACGGTAAGGTGTTAGGGTAAACCCATGAACAGACGGTAAGATGTGTGCCATTCGTGCCCTGCTCTGTATGATGATAAGGGCTGTGCGCTGTGCGCGGTATCACGGGCTGTGCGCGACTCCGCCGTTGTACACGTGGTCAGCGCGCAGGTCCGCCGCCATCGAGCATGCCCAGTACAGTGCGCGCGGATCCGCCATGGCCCACGTGGTCAGCGCTCGCGTTCGCCCGATTCTGCTATGTGCGCGGGGGCCAACCCCGATCTGTGTCAGGAATTGAGTGGAACGATCGGATATAATAATTAGATGAAGGTTTGGAATGAAAAAGAATATAGATATAAGTATCAGATGGAGAAATGGAGGGAAAAAGAGGATGCCAATATAATTAAATCCAGAAATGAGTTGAAAAGAACACACCACCCTTATCTTGCACACTTGTGTCCTGTACAACGTGGCATGGCTGTTGTTTTTCTATTATCGGCCCCTGACGATGTAGTTATTGGCACCGAGCTGTCAGCCACACTCTCGCCGATATTGGGTCATTTTCTTCTGTGTTGTGAAAAACAACATCCGTGCAACATCTTTAAGAGATTCGTTTGTATGCCTTTTCAATGCAACCAGCAATCTCATCCCAGATAATTGGAAACGTCAGACGATCATCTTGAGCTTGCGGCAGAGGTTCCTTCGAGGGTATCGCTGTATCCTCGCAGCTGCGCTGTCGATGCTCGTGTTGTGTGGTCGCGGCTTTCTATTCCCCTCCCCCGGCCGTGGCACGTGCTGCACATGTTAGCCTCTGCGAGGACGCATACGTTGATGGTGTGTCTGCAGTTTTTACAGGCGGCTGTCTGAGTGCAGTGTCTGCTTTGATTTATTTCACGAAGAAGAGGAAAAGGGGAGGAATGAAGATAGAGATATAATCAGACCTAACTAT
>CM068964.1:26700392-26715484 GCA_035128595.1 Eptatretus atami
CGTGCGTGTGTCCTCCATAACTCCAAAACCATGAAACTCAGCAGCCTGAAACTTTGCATGCATACTAAGACAACTCCAAAGTAGTGCATGAATGAAAATTGGGTGTTTGGGTTCATTCAAACACCCCTTTTAAAGATAATTAACGGCCTTATTAATTATCCTTTAGCAAGGCATCATCCTTGGTCAGCGTTCCGTCAGCTTGCTGCAGTCTTCATTTGCCATTTTGTTCAGCCTATACAAACATGCCTTGATTTGGAAACACAATCTACTCTGATGGACCAATTAAAGTATATAATTGAAATATATCTGTTTGAGAATCGGATCTCGTGGGCTAAATAAGTGTCGAAATCTGGAGCGAAATCTGAAAATTTTAACAAATTAGCAATTTTTATAACTAAATGTTTTTATTGAAGCAAAGCATTAAGCTTAATTTTGTCTACTTTTCAGACGATTCCATTTGGTGAAGAAAAGATTAAGGAATGTGCAGAAAATGTTTTTTTGGCAATTCCATACGCAGTTTTCTTTTTACCATTTTTTGCGATCTGCTTTGATGACAAAATATGAATATAAATATACTAACAGTTGCTGCAATACATTAATAGTGCGCAGTTGCTGAAAATGAAGAGGTACATTTAGGCAGCACACACAGACATGGTACAAATTGGTACAAATGACTCTCCGTAGGGTGTGCGCGTACCTGCATGATTGGTTACGTGTGTGCGGCACATGGTCCGAACCCAACCTCGCACTCGGGCCCGTGGTGCATGGCGCTGTGGAGGAGGTTATGTGGCCGTCTCGTGAACCATGTGCTTCTGCAGATGTGCAGATGTGCTGCAGTGCCGTGCATGTGTGTAAGTGAAAGCATGAGTGTATCGCTGGTGCATGTGCATAGTTAGCATGGACCGCGATGAGGTTGGAGAAACACGTATTTGGGGGGGGGGAGGCATGCATGCAGACAGGTCGATACCATGGGTTTTAATTTTTAAATGCTCCCGCCCGGATTTATATGGAACGCGGCGGTTAAAAAGAAAACACTGCTGTTTGGACGTGTTTTATCACCCCTGTAATGCCCTGGTGTGCTGCCTATCCTCCCTTTACACTTCCTTCCCTCCCCTTCAATTCCCCTCACGCTGCCTCCCGCTCCCCTCATGCTGCCTTCCCCTCCCCTCATGCTGCCTTCCTCTCTCCCTCATGCTGCTCGCTCCCGCTCACGCTGCCTCCCGCTCCCCTTACACTGCCTTTCATTTCTCCTAAAGACTGCCCTCCATTCCCATCACACTGACTTCCCATTCCCTCCCCTCCCCTCACCCTGCCTATCCTCCCCTCACGCTGCCTCCCCTCCCCTCCACGCTGTCTCCCCTCCCCTCACGCTGTCTCCCCCTCCCTCACGCTGCCTCCGCTCCCCTCACGCTGCCTTCCATTTCTCCTCACACTGTCCTCCATTCCCATCACACTGACTTCCCATTCCTCCCCTCCCCTCACCCTGCCTCCTCCCCTCCACGCTGCCTCCCTCCCTCACACGGTCTCCCCTCCCCTCATGCTGTCTCCCCTCCCTCACGCTGCCTTCCATTCCCCTCATGCTGCCTTCCCTTCCCCTCATGCTGCCTTCCTTCCCCTCACACTGACTTCCCATTCCCTCCCTCCCCTCACACTGCCTCCCCCTCCCCTCACGCTGCCTCCCCTCCCCTCACGCGGTCTCCCCCTCCCCTCATGCTGTCTCCCCTCCCCTCACGCTGCCTTCCATTCCCCTCATGCTGCCTTCCCTTCCCCTCATGCTGCCTTCCCTTCCCCTCACACTGACTTCCATTCCTCCCCTCACGCTGCCTCCCCCCCTCACGCTGCCTTCCCCCTCCCCCACACACTGCTTCCCTTCCCCTCACACTGACTTCCCATTCCCTCCCCCTCCCTCACACTTCCTCCCCTCCCCCACACACTGCCTTCCATCCCCCTCATGCTGCCTTCCCTTCCCCTCACACTGACTTCCCATTCCCTCCCCTCACGCTGCTTCCCCCTCCCTCACGCTGCTTCCCCTCCCCTCACGCTGCCTCCCCCCCTCACGCTGCCTCCCCCTCCCCTCACGCTGCCTTTCCCCTCCCCTCACGCTGCCTTCCCTCCCCTCACGCTGCCCTCCCCTCCCCTCAGCTGTCTCCCCCCCCACACTCTGCCTTCCCTCCCCCCACACCTCTGCCTTCCCTCCCCCGCACCCACACACCATGCCTTCCCACCCACACTATGCCTTCCACCCCACACTCTGCTTTACCACCCCAAACTGTGCCTTCAAACCCCCACATTCTGCCTTCCCACTCCCACTCTGCCTTCCCCCTCCACACTCTGCCCCCTCCCCTCTTCACTTCGGCCTGCTCAACAATGCCTTGACTTGGAAGAGGCCACAAAGGTTTCTGTACGATAAAGTACTCAAAAATTTTTTTTCACTTTGCTCACTCATATCATTGAATGCCTGATCTTCATACCTACGAATCATTGTATACAGACAGTCCTCGACTTAAGGCGCGTCACACCTTGACGATTTAGCCAGCAATGGCAACGTATAAAAATGTATGTAAAACGTTGGCGTACGCTGAAGTTTTGAGTTTTTTTTTAAGTTTTGGTCGTATCATAACGTGTTGGTCGTATGCATAAACATATTAGAACGGGCACAGAACGTTTCGTTGTCTAATAGATAACTATATACCAACGAATGCTTAGCCTGTTGTCGCGTTCATAACCTACTAGCCGAGACCCCGTCACAGACGGATTCCGTTCATTAACCACCCTCACCAGCTCACCCACACTCGAGGGACATGAACTGGACAGGGCGTGCTTGTCCCCGCCTACTCATCCCCCGCCCCTGCCCCATTCCCCCCCGCCTACTCATCCCCCGCCCCTGCCCCATTCCCCCCCCGCCTTCAACTTGCTTAACCCCGCCCAAAAATGTAATTACCCGCCCCACCTCTTCACTCCTCGCCCCCGTCTCAACGAAAAGTGTTTATTCTGCTTCAGAGTTGAAAGTTGACTATTGCCCAGATGTGCGATGCACTCTTACAGTACGAAGTTTCTTTCAGTCCAGGTCACAGTACCAAGAAAAACGTGACGCAACCGCAAGGAGGGAGCCACAAAATTGGTCCTTCAGTATTAATATATAGAAGATACAATGTTTCTTGTTACATTTTTTGTGTCAAATTCAACATTCTGAGGTAGTAAGCAATGTGCAGAAGAGGGTTTTACATTGCAGACGCTATTTTCGAAGAGTGGAATTACACCGCTCAGCGGTAACGGTCTGTCGACGGCAGACGTAATGATGTCAGCGAATGACCGATGATGTCATGACGTCCTGACGCCTCTCAGCGGTGACGTCACCTTAATATACATTGTCAAAGCTCGTATAAGAGCTAACACACAGACCGATATAACAAGGGAAGCAGGAGACAAGAGGGTGGAGAGGAAGCACAAAACAGTGTGGAATAGACACATGAATTTGTGGAAGAGAGGGTGGCAGGGTACATGGGTAAACAAGTGGACCAACAGGGACTTTCAGGAAGCAAGGGTTGGATGAGGGAGATTAACGGGGTAGAAAAATCATGGTTTTGGATGGGGGAAGATAAGAGATGGTGAGTGAACAGCTATTTTGGAAGGACCTGGAGGGAAGAGTGGGATAGAAGAAGAGTGTTGGGGTTTATTCAAAGGCAGAAAAAGAGGAATGGATAGACTGAAGGTTTGAGCAGTGATTCTATTTTGTATTTTACCAGAAGGGGTTGCTGGCGGACCTTGAGGCCCTGCAGAAATTATGGGCAGGACAAGCGTAAGGCATACCCCTTGGTAACTCATAACAAGTCTCTTCCCTAGTCCCCTTAGTGTCCCATCCAATATTCACCCCTTCTGTCTCCCTTCAGATGCTCTGCCTCACAGCTTCAGCTTTTGGAGTCATCTATTATTTGTACGCACACATGGCAGAATTTTCATTATCCTCTTCTCCTTCCTCTGTTCCTTCCCTTTATTCTATCTCCATACTCAATATCCTGGCCAATCTTCATTCCGCTGTCCTTCCGAAAATTGCACTAGCTCCTTTCCTCTCTTCCATCATTCATTTCTCTTCTTTTTCTTCAATTTACTCCCTACCTGAAACGTACACATTAAAGAGATACCTCCACGCCTTCCTCTTCTTTCTGTTCTTTTTTCATGTTGGCATTCCAATTTTTCCCCTCCCTTTACTCTGTGCAAGCTAATAAAATAGATGCTTTATAAAGGAGTCACATGATCACATTATTTACCATAAGGAGGAGTACCGGCACGATTTGCTTGAACAATAGTACGCATTATGGTATATGGAAGTGACTCAGAATGCTTCTTTTAATAACTGATATGACCCCCCTGTGAACTCAATGAAAGCATAGCAATAAAGCAGTTCTTCAAGATTACACTGGTGGTTTGCCATTGCCTTCCAGCATTGTTTGTCCATTCTCCATCTTTTTAAATGCTGAGTGTCCAAGGCAAAAGCAGTACCTTACCATTTTGAGTCCTTTAGTATGCTTGGACGGGGTTTGAACGAATAACCTCCCAGATCGGAGTGGAAGAGATTAGTATGCAGTTACATTACAACTGAACTGTTGCATTGTGGTCTGTTTGCAGCAAGGCGGAAAACAAATAACAGAAAACACTCATATGTATGTTTTTTTTTTAAAGCTTAGCGGGGATACCTTGCTTAGCTTGAATAACAGGTGTGAGTAGACAAGATTTCATGTTGAGTCACCTTTTGCCCAACTATTATGAATTGTTTTTGATGGAATAAATTAGCAGCAGAAAAGATATTCAAATAATTGAAAGGAAGTTTTGGTTCTTGTGTGATGTCTGGTTTACTTTTGGCCCGAGCATGATGGCACTGACAGAGAGAAAACAACAGAGGTTTACAGGATTGAGAACAACTAGGTTTTAGGAGATTGAGATGAAGAGGCGTGAATAAAGGAGGCATGGACTGAAACTGAGAAGGAGGATGGGTGTGGCAGCTGACAAAAAGGCTGGCTGAAGCGGGCTGGACACTTGTGCAGATGGAGGAAGAGAGAATGGCGAAGAGAGGGATAGGATATCAATAACTGCGGGGTGGTTAGAGGAAAACTGGGAGAGATGACTGAGGACCAGGGGAAGAAGGAGTATCATGGTCATGGCAGCCCAGAAGAGTACCATCTTCACAAACACTGTACCTCTTGACGAAAAGCAATGGTGGCCATTATCTATAGATTGGTAAAACCAGCCTGCGGTCGTCATGCACAATTTGATGTCATCGCTTCATGTGCCGTTTGGGCTGTATTAATTTGTTAAATCCCGTATTAAAATATTTTTTAATGGTACGGTTGCTATACCCAGACAGAAATATGCTTCCTTCAGTTGAATCATTGTGATTGTTTCAGCCTATATATTGTCGGCACGTGACACCTTATCAACATTTTGAGGAGAAAAAAACAAAGCGGATTTTGTGATCTCTCGATCTGGTACTTAATCGATGTATTGGCATATTTTCCATTCTTGTTAGTTATGAAACGGTTCGAGAAAAAAGGTACGCCTTTTAAAAGCTGATGACTTCAACTCGATAGTAGTTTTTAGCGTATCGTTTTGTACACTTGAATAGTGCCCTTTTTTTTGATAGGTGGCCATTTGAATAGGTGGCCACTCATTGGCCCACATATGGAGTAATACAGGGGTTCCCAAAAGTTTGTGGAGTTGTCTGGCTTGTCTTAAGCTCCGCGCAATTAACAAGTTAGGTCAATTTGTAAAGAACAGTTCAACAATTGCAGCGCATTCTGATCTGTCCATCTATTCATGGTTAATCAACAGGGTTAGAGCATCAAAACCCCCCCAAAAAAATTCATCACATTTACAACAGATTTCAAAATCAAGTAAAAAAAATTATAATAGATAAATATAATAATTATATATATATATATATATATATATTATTAGCAACTGCGAAAGAGAATTATATGACTATATATATAAAGCCTCATTCTAACCACTCATCACTGATATTAATGTTCGGGTACTTCTGTGTGACGTAGAAAGCTGAAATTTTTCATGCCAAGACAAAAAAAATAGAACATCGGAAAGCAAACCGTGAATGAAAATAGATAAATAAATGAAATAAAAAAATGCAATCGTGAGGACCCGAGCAATGGAGAAGCACAGTTCGTTCTTGCTTACATATGTTAAGAGTGCCCGCTCGTGCTACCTATGATACATAGTATTGGATTAAGTGTGTTATGATGGATGTGAAGTATGCATTGTTAAGGATTTGGATTTTTATTGGATTGTGTGTCTAGATGAGTTTTAATTATGCATTTACGGTTTGGCGTTTTTGGTTTGAATTGCGTTGTACGCAGAGTCTGATGGACTGTGTATTGTTGATGAGATTAATCGTTTCGTTTGTTTAGATTGAGATATTTTTTTTTGATGGGATGTGTGTTACGATTATAGTACTTCATTATTCGTTTGTTTAGGATTTGAGATTTTTTTTGATGGGATTGTGTGATTACGAGTTATAGTACTTCGTTATGTCGTTGTTAAGAATTTGGGACTTTTGCATGAGATTTCTGTTAACAATGATTTATATGGTGTTTGTTAAGGATTTGGATTTTGTATGGAGATTGCATGTTTACGTTAAGTTTAATTATGGCTTTTATGTTTGGGATTTTTTTTGTCGGGTTATTGCTCTTTTTACATATGTTATTACCTTTGGAACCTCACATGTCGGAAACAGAGTTTTTTAAAATATAATTTAATTTTTTTTAACTTCCCGCTCCACCATACCCAATTCTTATGTGGTTGGTTTGAGCATCCCAAAAGCTTGCAACTCTTTCTTATAACGAATCTTAACACACACCTGGACCTTTAAGCACTTTGCGTAAGTTTTCAAACATCAACTGTAATGCAATTTTCAAACCGATCGCTTGACATTCCCTCTATGGTGCGCACCCAGCCCGAATGATAAGGCCAACAGCGGGGTGAGCAGGGCTTGGAAGGTAGCCGTGCTAGGGGTGGGGAAAGGGTTTTAGAAGAACCTGAGGGAGGGGGTGGAGTTGATGGAGGTTGGTTGGCGGAGGTTCGGGTTTGAAAATTACAATTGTGTTGACAGCAGCACGCGCCGCCTCGAACGAGCACCTAAATGTCCTATGTATCAAAGTATTAGTGCCGCGTTTCATATTGGCAGATCGAGCGATCTCGGGTATTATGATCGGTGCAAAACTGGCCCGCTTAACGTGACAATTCTGAAGTCACAGCGCCACGGGTAAGCCCCGCACGGGGCACCACCAATGCTCGGCCTCGAGTCAAAGGATTAGCGAAAATCATTTTGGGCAGCGCACCAATTCGCCCAAGGGCAGGGTCTCGTTCGACCACGGCCCCTAGGTATACCAGGCACCCGGAGCAGGCCCAAAGCATGAAGAGTGTGGAATGTCCAGAAAACAGATCCTTCGCTGGCTAGCGACCGGGGCTCCTGACAGACATAAACAGCAATTAATGGCTTGAACCCCCCCCTCATCTTTTTTCCACGTCCAAGAAAGCCAAGGACCGAGCTGGCGACAAACTCGACGTCGATATGTTAATTGGACGGCTATGATGTAGTGTCAGGCATTGTTTTTAAACGCTATATCTTTTTTATGTTCTTCTCTTTAAGAGCGCACGGATGGTCTGCATGCCGTCGCCGTTTGATGTTGCTCTCCCCGCGAGAGGCAAATTTCCTGAGAAAGTTCAACACTTGCCGCCCATTCTGTTTTGGCTCACGTGAAATGGGCGACAGGGTCTGTACAATTAGTAGACTGAAACACAAAGCAGCCTTTCCCCTTCTTTGAGTTTCTGGGGTCACGACCTGATAAGGGACTAAATCGTCCATGGCGCAATGAGTCGGGGTCAAGGCACCAGAGCACGGACAATTGAAACTCTGACGCGTTTTTCTGACCAAATACTCCAAACACGACAAGAACCGTCATGTTTAGTAAAGAGACGCAAAGATGACACGCTCGCTATAGACCACGGTCAGTGCCTGATCAGCGCCACCAGAGCCGTCCATAATGGGCGGTTCACTTGTTTATGTACCTGCCACCCGCACCTCCCACTTGCCCCCCACCCAAACCCTCCCTTTGTGCTGACCATGGACCGCGACAACGCCCTTACTGATTGCTGGCTCTAGAGTGGTTCCGTTCACATGAGTATGGGGACACTGCATAGGATTTCCATAAGCTGCGTTTAAAATTTCATCTGTGATCGATTCGATTTACCTGATCGAGTTTTGCAAATATCACCGAATTTAATTACTGCTACTTATAGTTTGTAATCTGAAACTTCCAGTCACAAATCATGGTTTCTCTGTTTGAGTATTATGAGAACATTTCATTGGAAACCATATTTGACCGTCTATATATTATGTACACGTGGAGTAAATTATGACAGAATGACTTAGAATTCACTAGAACACCTTCCCACGCGTTCTTGAGAAAAAGGAGTATGGCGACTGTCTTTTCAACTCTTGCGTTGGTGTTTCAGAGCATGAACTATATTAGCTTTGTTTTGTACTTTGAAAAGAGCGGATGGTAACCATACACAAAGTCGAACGGAACAGTCCAGCTGGTCTTCTCCAAACTCTTCTTGAGAAACTGCGATTTTTTAACGATCTTGAGAAAGAGATGCACTAAGCAAACATCTTTGCATAGAAGTTAGCTCTTGCACTCGTGCCACCATTGTTTGTTGCACTGAATCCAGCTGTTACTCACCCACAGAGCACGCCTGGCAAATTCATTGGTCCGAGACGGCATACAAAATTTGCCCAAGTACTACGAAATTGAAGGTTTATGGAAGTGCAAAACAAGGTGATTTGTGTCTCACCACTGTTCAAGTATCTAATTCAATTTGAAATAAAAATGATTTTCAAGGTTGGTAGAAAATAAACCCCAAAAAAACCCCTTTGCAGTTAGATTTTACACCATTATTACCGTCTTTTACACCACCTTATTTAACAAGTAAATTAGTTATTGCACTGCCTTTTTTGTGTCCTTATGTGACGTCCCTAAAAACTAAGTTTCCTTGTTGGGAATAATGTTCAATTTCACACCAGACAGACAGACTGAACAATTTCTTTACCGCAAGTTCACATACGTTGCCGGGACGAGATCCGTACAATTGCCAAATTCAGAGCTAAAGTACTGCTAAATTGCTGATTTGTGTTCCGATTAATGTTCCCACAGTGTTCAAAATTATAGATTCAATTGAAATTAAGGATTCCTTGATCACTGACTGACGATCGTGTCATGATAGACAGAGTGTGAACCAATTGCTTTACCCCGCTTTGCGCTATTGCATGCGCGGGTTAAAAAGAAGAGAGGCGGAGTGTAGGAGGGGGGATGGTGGGGGGAGTGGGGTAGAGTAAGAAGGAAAGGGAAAGAAGAGTGGAGGCAATAAAAGGATGATGAAGGGCACACATGGCACATACTGGAGGAGTGAAGGGATGGCGAATGGGGCACGACTGGTAAAAATTTAAAAAATGAAATTATTCCGCGGAATTGTTGCGTCCGTGAAATAAATAGACATGGCCTTTATAAAAACAAAATAAATTGTTTATATTGCCTCTTTTGCGCTATCTTCGTTGAAAATGTGATGACCATCATACACCCGCCTATAACTCATCGAAGTAAACAGCTGCTTGGGCATAATTGTCTAACGGGTCCTTCGCCGATACGTCGTGTTACCTGTTGGTGAATGTAATGACCTCACAAAAAGGCTGCCTCCCTCAACGTACACCCGAGTACTTATTACGGCCAAGCGGAACCATTGAGAATGCTAGGCGTTCACCTATGTCGATCAATGAAAGAAAGGACACAAGAAGGTCAAATTGGAAACGATAACAATTTATTTATTTACACACACAGCAGGCCAATCATCCAACATTTATTACCCAAAAGCAATTAATCCAAGCAGGGCAGGCAAAGACACGGAAGGCAGAATATTTACCCCTAATACGTATTTCCCCACTATACAGACTTACTTAGACAAAAGCAGGCGCCATCATTCATTCCGGGAAGAAGGAGACTGAGAAGGAATGAAAAAAGAACGAGCGGAAGTGTGACATGACCTCATGCAACTTGTTTTACCTCATGCAACCACACGCGGGTTACGTCAGGCCAAATATTGTGAGAGTGGAGGTTGGAATGAGGAAAGATGGGCAGGATGGTACTGTTGTGTCGAAGCATGTGGATTATGAGTTAAGGTTGCGTGTGAGACACCCCATTAGAGACTGCACCATGCCCTTGCTCAGTACTGCTTGCCTCTGGCACTGCATGATTACTCCAGCGCTTGTATCCAGCACAGCTGGGTCCAGCGCTAACCCGCTCTCTGGCAGCAATCTTCTCAAAAAATGCTTCTGAGATGTACTCACACCCTTGGAGTGCATCTAACAACAGCCTGCAAAATGCGTCTTGCTTCCGTCTGTTTAAGCCGCTTGGCTGGGCGGTTTTGACAGGAGCAAATGCCACGAGGAGCAGTCAGTCCTCATTGGGCATATCCGAGGGAGCAGCGATGGGACTGGAATCTCGTGCATCTGAGCCATGGCACCCCCCCCTTCCCTCCTGCGCAAAGTTCCTTTACTCGCGTGGTAGAAGAGAGAAGCGTTTTCCCACTGGACAAATGTCACAGGAGTGCAAGGAAGGAAAAAGTGGAAGTAATTCGCTACCGGTCTGGAGGATTAATTGTCTATGGTAGAGGGACGGATAACAAGGTGGTTGGTGTTTGAAGAATAAGATGAAGAGTCAGATGAATGATGGGCTTGATGTTGTGAATCAATACTTATAAATTGTGTGTCTCCTCCATAACTCCCACACCATGAAACATAGCGCCTGAAAACTTTCATGCACTACCTAAAGAAACCCAAGGAGAATGAATGAAATTTCCGGTATTTGGGTTAAATTAAAACACCCCTTTGTTAAGATGATTAACGGCCTCAATTATAATTATATCTTAATGTAGGCACATTCCGGCCACCTCGCTGGGCATCGAGGTGTGCCACAGGCGCAGAAGGCATAGAGATGGAAGGATTGGAGATGGAAGTTGCAGGAAAGAATTAATGACAAGAGACGATGTGGTGTGACGAGAATGAAATGGCAACGCGCGAAGGAGAGTAAAGAAGAACGTGAGCAATGCGAAAGCAAAAGGAATGACAGAGGGAAGGACTCAGAGGGAAGGGACAAGCTTGGAGAGAAGGACGAGCATGCGGACCCGTTGTTCGTGCATAATATAAAATCAATTCAGCCACAACAGAGTCCGTTAACCCTCTCAAGCTGCAAAACCATCGAATCTCTCAATCGTTCTTCCAAGCTTCCTTCTCCCTCAGTAAGGTCTACATGCATAAATTTCAGGAGACTAGGCCGTCTCTCAGTTAAAAAGCGAAGATGTTTATGCATTATGTAAAATGCCTGTAAATGAATGCATTAAAAAATTGATGGTTACATGTTATAAGTTTTTTTAGCATGGTTAGTAAAGTGTTAAATACCACTGCTGATGTAATGAGCTAATTTTGACGCTAATGGCAGTATTGTACTGTAACTGCCTGGCGGGATTCTTGTAGATCATGGAAAACTTCTCAGATGAAACTTTCCAAATGACGAGCATCGCATTTGCTGGAAGGCACGGAATTGTTCTGTGATACTATAATAAACCCGTGGAGGGAGGTGTGAGAGACGGGTTGACATGTGACAAGAAGTGCGTTTTGATCGCCCCATGCTCGAATTTAACTCTGCGATGATGTGAACGACCGGTGTACAGTCCAGGCGTTGTTAACACGTGGAGACTGCATATAATCAGGCTGATTAAAACTCATAAAGATTGTCTCTCAGGAAAGATTCCTTTGAGCTTCTTGAAAATCATCCTGGCGGTGCCAGGGCCGTTGACGAGGAACACCGCAATGGATATCGAAGGATCGGACAGCCCCGAAGGCAATGAGGTGAACACGTGTGAGTTGTGCCAGCAGGACCGAGAACAGGGTGCGGAAACAATCAACTGTGGAATCGGAATGAGATGTTGCAGTTAATGGTAACATTCCTCTATTTGACCTTTGAATCTGTTCATTTGAAATACAAGTTTCAAAAATGTTATCTGTTATTTGGTCATGTGTAACGTCACTCAGAGGTCACATACCACGTAACTGACAAAATATCATTTGTAGTGAGTATCTCACCTTGTACGTTCAGTTCTTGACCTGGATTGCAGTCGTGTAGAACGCGCTGGGGTTCAGCCACCCACGAACAACATACGTACACCAAAGGGTCAAGGACCCCCAAAGTGTGGTGTAGCACCCCCACCCCCGACAACTGTCCTTCGGCCTCCCTGTTCCTCTACCTTTCAGTGTTCCTTTTTTCCCAACTATTAGTACTGTACATGTGTAAGTGTTCAATTGATTTATCTAATATTTTTCGGTTTTTTCATATTTACTCAATGAAATCAACTTGGCACAAACATCAAACTGATTAAATGTTCCAGGAAACAGAACCTTATAGTAAAGCCGCTGTCACACCTTTGACGATTTAGCCCAGCGTATGACCGATTTTGAAAAATTTGTCTAAAACGCTGGCACACGTCGAATACGTTTGTTATACGTTAAGAGCACGCCTGAAAAACACTGCCATACGTCGTATCTACGCCAGCTTTAAACGTTTACTTTTGGGTTGTCCTCATGTTTTGCATGCTGATTTTTACGACGTATTGCCGGCGTATGACTCACACGTTCCGCCTACGCTGCCATAAGTCTGTGGCACGTTATGCGATCGTCGACACACGTTACTTGTAAGTACTCATTAAGTCGAAACAACGTCGAGGTAATGTTTGCGTACCCCGAAAACTTATTTCTAACCTATGAGTCAAGTTTTGTAAGCACGCTACACGAGGCATTGTTGAGCACTTCGCAACACGTTACTTGAAAGTTCCTCATACGTCGAAAGCAAAGTCAAGTAATGTTTAGGGTCACCCGTGACTTATTATAACCGTATGCAGAAACGTGCCTTTGGGAAATTATTTGGTAAAGCATGTCCAACGCAAAATACATATGTAGATTATTTGACGTTCTTCAGGACACCACAAACTTACTGAACGCCGTTTCTAACTTCACAGATACCGTATAATTGCGTAATGCACGTATTAGGGGAATTGTATCTTAAAAAGGGGCTTCACAGGAGGAACCCGTCTTTTTTAGTACTTCGTGGTGAGACATGTCCATGTCATTCCGAGAGTGGAGGATACGGCACAGGCTGAGACGGACAATACCTACCTGTCTCCAACAATCAACATGACCTCATCGAGCGTTGACACGCACATTGCGTCCAATGTTAGAGCCGGGAGAAGAAGACGTTAAATAGAGAAGGAACATGGTCGACATTGGTCGGGACGGCGACGCCATACGGTATATATGAAACACAGCTCAATGGTGGAACATCCGGAACGAGGACCATGCATCTCATCACTTCCTGCGAATTGCCCCAGCGATGTTTCACGACTGCTAGCCAGTCGGGTCAAGTGGATAACCAAGCAGTATACCTTCTACAGGTACCGGCTTGAGCCCTGGCATGAGGCTGGCACTGAGCCTCGCTTGCTGTTGGTCTTGATACTGCAGTGCTGTGAAGCATTTAACTCGCTTCAATGAAACATTTAATTTGCCGAGCACCCAGCGTCCAAACAATAGGCGAGTGACCGCCATTTATTTAAAAGTGAAGTTTGCACCTGATGAATAGAAAACCTCACGTAATCGCTCGACGATATGCGCCCAGCTATGCATACGTATAGACTATGCTTGGGCATTAGATTGTGGACGCCATAAACACTCTCAATCTACATCGTTGGTATAACTATATATATAGTTATCGAAGCGTTCTGTGTTTCTTCACTAAGTTACATTATGCATTGTCCAAGTTGTTTTGAATACTTTAAAACTGAAACAAAAAAATATTCATCGTCGGAATGATGAAAAAAAAATTAGCCGAAAAGAACATCGAACAGATTGGATGCAAAGTATCTCCCTATTCATGGAACAAACGGGATCCATCATCACCCACACCCTCCCCATCACGCGCACCTACTACATACTCACTACTACTACTATACTACTGACGCTTCCACCTGAATACTACCACTACTGATACTACTGACATGACATCGACTCAACATGGAGTCCTGGAACACTGACTGGTTCCTCTTGTAGAAGCCCATTTGTATTAATTACAATTCCCCTAAACGCTGCCAAACGCCATTATACGGTTAATGTAAGTTAGAAACACGTTCAGTAACTCTCGGTCGTCTGAAGACGTTCAATCAAATTTGTCTACTAAGAAATGGCGGTTATCAGACGTATACCACATAGTTCAAAGCACGTACTCATCCGCTTAAAAATGTAAGTTTCGGCGTATGCTAAACATTACCTCGAGTGTTTCGACTTATGAGTAACTTACAATAACGATGTGTCCGGACGTGTGACAACAGATCCGGAGCA
Organism: Eptatretus atami; assembly: GCA_035128595.1. Taxonomy (NCBI): domain Eukaryota; kingdom Metazoa; phylum Chordata; class Myxini; order Myxiniformes; family Myxinidae; genus Eptatretus; species Eptatretus atami. Next base: position 26,714,899 of record CM068964.1, read on the forward strand.
TGAACCGAGAACTATATGCCGCATATGCGTAACGGTGAGCCATACGTCAGTACGTCGCTTAAAATTTTCACGCATGCTTGAAATTCACGACCGTACTAGACGTACCACGGAATATGACAGCATACTTCATTGCTTTTCAGCGTGCTCCTGAACGCATTAACAACTTACCCATACCAGTATTCGACGTAAGTGCCAGCGTTTTAACACAACATTTTTCAGTAGTCGGCATACGCTGGCTAAATCGTCAAGTGTGACTGCGATGTTGACACTTCCAATTTTCAGGCGGCTTTGATTTAAATCGGCGTGCGGCAGGTTTTTTAACAGGCTACGACCAACGAGTCGTCGGCGATACGTGCAGCGCGCTATGCCTAAGTTAAAACTATCGTTGGCATCTATATATTAATAATGAAGGACCAATTTTGTGCTCTCCTAGCGTCGCCGTTCATGTTTTTCTCGGTACTGTGACCTGGACTGAAAAGAACTTCATACCTGAAGAGTGCATCGCACCATAGTGGCAATAGTCACTTTCAACTCTGAAGCCAGAATAAACACTTTTCAGTTTTACATTCGTTTACATGGCGACGTG
>CM068964.1:26720817-26730984 GCA_035128595.1 Eptatretus atami
ATTTACAGGCATTTACTAATGCTTACAACATCTTAGCTTTTAACTGAGAGACGGGCCTACTCTCCTGAAATTGATGCATGTAGAACCTCTGAAGGAGAAGGAGAATTGGAGAGAACGATTGAGAGATTCGATGGTTTGCAGCTTGAGAGGGTTACGGACTCTGTTTGTGGCTTGATTGATTTTTATTATTTGCACGAACACGAGTCGCATCTCGTCCTTCTCTCCAAGCTTGTCCTTCCCTCTGAGTCCTTCCCTCTGTCATTCCTTTTGCTTCGCTTGCTCACGTTCCTTCTTTACTCTCCTTCGCGCTTTGCCATTTCATTTCTCGTCACACCATTCGTCTTTGTCATTAATTCTTTCCTGCAACTTCCATCTCCATCCTTTCCATCTCTATGCCTTCTGCCCTTGCACACCTTCGATGCCAGCGAGGTGGCCGAGAATGTGCCTAATAAAGGATATAATTAAATGAGGCCGTTAATCATCTTAAAAAGGGGTGTTTTAATTAACCCAAATACCCAAATTTCATTCATGTCCTCCCTTGGAGTTCTCTTAGGATGCATGCAAAGTTTCAGGCCGCTATGTTTCATGGTTTGGGAGTTATGGAGGAGACACACATTTATAAGTATTGATTCACAATCAACCCTCCCATTCATCTGACTCTTCACTCTTATTCTTCAACACCAACCACCTGTTCATCCGTCCCTCACCATAGACAATTAATCCTCCAGACCGGTAGCGAATTACCTTCCCACGTTTTTCCTTCCTTGCACTCCTGGACATTTGTCACGTGGGACAACGCTTCTCAAACACATGCGAGTACAAAGGAACGTTTGCGCAGGAGGGAAGGGGCGGGGGTGCCCATGGCCATCAGATGCAGAGATTCCAGTCCCATCGCTGCTCCCATCGGATATGCACCAATGAGGACGATGCTCTCGTGGCATTTGCTCTGTCAAAACCACGCCCAGCCCAAGCGGCTTAAACAGACGGAAAGCAAGAGCATTTGCAGCTGTTGTTGATGCCCCAAGGGTGTGAGTACATCTCAGAATGCATTTTTGAGAGATTGCCTGCCAGAGAGCGGGTTCGCTGGACCCAGCTGTGCTGGGATACAAGGCGCTGGAGCTAATCATGCCAGTGCCAGAGGCAAGCAGTACGTGAGCCAAGGGCATGGTGCAGTCTCTGGGGTGTCTCACAGCAACCTTTACACTCATATCACATGCTTCTGACACAACAGTAACACTCCACTGCCCATCTTTCCCATTCCAACCTCCACTCTCACAATATTTGGCCTGACGTAACCCCGCGTGGTTGCATGAGGTAAACAAGTTGCATGAGGTCATGTCCACACTCCGCTCTGCTTCTTTCTCTTCATTCCTTCTCGTCTCCTTCTTCCCGGAATGAATGATGGCGCCTGTCTGTTGTCTAAGTAAGTCTGTATATGGGGAAATACGTATTAGGGGTATGTCTGCTCTTCCGTGTCTTTGCCTGCCCTGCTTGATTAATTGCTTTGTAAATACATGTTGGATGATTGCCTGCTGGTGTGTGTAAATAAATAATTGTTATCTTTCAAATTTGCCTCGTTTGTGTCCTTTCTTTCATTGATCCGACATAGCGTGAACGCTGCACTCATGGTTCCGCTTGGCCGTAATAAGTACTCAGGTGTACGTTGAGGGAGCAGACTTTTGTTGAGGTCATTACATCACCAACAGGTAACACGACGTAATCGGCGAGAGGACCCTGTTAGACCTAATTATCCCAAGCAGCTGTTTACTTTCATGAGTTAAGCGGTGTATGATGTCATCACATTTTCAACGAAGATAGCCAAAAGAGCAAATATAAACAATTTATTTTGTTTTATAAAGGGCCATGTCTATTTATCACGGACGCAAAATTCGTGGAATATTTCATTTTTAAATTTTTACCTCGTGCCCCAGTCCGCCATCCCTCACCCCTCCAGTATGTGCCATGTGTGTCCCTTCATCTCCTTTTATTGCCTCCCACTCTTCTTTCCCTTTCCTTCTTACTCTACCCCACTCCTCCCCACCATCCTCCCCTCCTCACACTCCAGCCTTCTCTTCCTTTTTACCCCGCATGCATAGCGCAAAGCGGGGTAAAGCAATTGGTTCACTCTGTCTATCTGACAGACGTCAGTCAGTGATCAAGGAACTCCTTAATTTCAATTGAATCTTAAATTTTGAACACTGTGGAACATTAATTGGAACACAAATCAGCAATTTAGCAGTACTTTAGCTCTGAATTTGGCAAATTGTACGGGATCTTGTCCCGAGCACGTATGTGAACTTGCGGTAAAGAAATTGTTTCAGTCTGTCTGTCTGTGTGAAATTGAACATTATTCCCAACAAGAAACTTAGTTTTTAGGGACGTCACATAAGGACACCAAAAACAGGCATGAATAACTAATTTAACGTGTTAAATAAGGTGGTGTAAAAGACGGTGAATCAATGGTGGTAAACATCTAACTCAAGGGGTTTTTTGGGGGTTTTTTTTCTACAACCTTGAAAATCATTTTTATTTCAATTGAATTAGATACTTGAACAGTGGTGAACACAAATCACCTTGTTTGCACTTCCATAAACCTTCAATTTCGTAGTACTTGGGCAAATTTTTATGCCGTCTCGACCAATGAAATTTGCCGCGTGCTCTGTGGGTGGAGTAACAGCTGGATTCAGGCAAAAAACAAAATGGTGGCACCGAGTGCAGAGCTAACTTCATGCAAAAGATGTTTGCTTAGTGCATCTCTTTCTCAAAGATCGTTCCAAAATCGTCAGTTTCTCCAAGAAGAGTTGGCAGAAGACTCAGCTCTGGACTGTTCCGTTCGACTTTGTATGGTTACCATCACGCCTCTTATTCAAAGTACAAACAAAGCTAATATAGTTCATGCTCTGAAACACAACGCAAGAGTTGAAAAGACTAGTCCCATATCCTTTTTCTCAAGACTGCGTGGGGTAAGGTGTTCTATGAACTTTCTAGTTCATTCTGTCAATAAATTTACTCCACGTGTACATAATATATAGACGGTCACAAATATGGTTTCCAATGAAATGTTCTCAATAAGTATCCAAACAGAGAAACCATGAATTTGTGACTGGGAATGTTGTCAGATTACAAACTATAGTACAGTATTAATATCGTGATATTTGCAAAACATCGATCAGGTAAAAATCGGAATCGATCAGATGACAATTTTAAACGCACCTTATGGAAATCCTCATGCAGTGTCCCCATACTCATGTGAACGGAACCACTCTAGAGGCCAGCAATCAGTAAGGGCGTTGTCGCGGTCCATGGTACAGCACAAAGGGAGGGTTTGGGGGGGGGGCAGGTGGGAGTGTGGGGTGGCCAGGTACATAAACAAGTGAACCGCCCATTATGGAGGCTCTGGTGGCGCTCGACCAGGCACTGACCGTGGTCCTTAAGCGAGCGTGTCATCTTTGCTCTCTTTACTAAACATGACGGTCTTGTCGTGTTTGAGTATTTGGTCAGAAAAACGCGTCGAGTTCAATTGTCCGTGCTCTGGTGCCTTGACCCGACTCATTGCGCCATGGACTATTTAGTCCTTATCAGTCGCTGACCCCCAGAAACTCAAAAGGGGGAAAGGCTGCTTTGTGTTTAGTCTACTAATTGTACACCGCCTGACGCCCAATTTCACGTGAGCCAAAACAGATGGGCGCAAGGTATGAACTTTCCAGGAAATTTGCTCTCCGGGGAGAAGCACATCAAACTGGCGACGCCATGCCAGAACCAGTCCGTGGCTTCTTAAAGAGAAGAACATAACAAAGATATAGCGTTTAAAACAATGCCCGACACTACATCATAGCCTGTCCATTAACATTCATACGTCGAGTTTGGTCCCAGCTCGGTCTGGCATTTCTTGGACGTGGAAAAAGATGAGGGAGGGGGTTCAAGCCTTAATTGCTGTTTATGTCTGCAGGAGCCCCGGCTTCGTACGCCAGCGAAGGGCATCTGTTTTTCTGGAGCATTCCACACTCTCATGCTTGGGCCTGCTCCGGGTGCCTGGTATACCAGGGGCCGAATGGTCGAACGAGACCCCCACCCTTGGGCGAATTCGGTGCCGCTGCCCAAAATGATTTCGCCTAATCCTTTGACTCGACGGCGAGCATTGGTGGTCCCCGTGCGGGGCTTACCCGTGGCGCTGTGATCTTACAGAATTGCACGTTAGAGCGGGCCAGTTTGCACTCGATCATAATACCCGAGGATCGCTCGGACTGCCATATGAAACCGGCCCTAATACTTTGATACATCGAACATTTAGGTGCTCGTTCGAGGCGCGCAGTGCTGCTGTCAACACAATTGTAATTTTCAACCCGAACCCCCGCCAACCAACCTCCATCAACTCCACCCCCCTCCCCTCAGGTTCCTTCTAAAAACCCCTTTCCCCACCCCCTAGCACGGCTCCCTTCCAAGCCCTGCTCACCCCCCTTGTTGGCACTTTCATCGGTGCTGGGTGCGCACATGCAGGGATGTCTCAAGCGATCGGTTGAAATTGCCATTACAGTTGATGTTTGAAAACTTACCAAAGTGCTTAAAGGTCCAGGGTGTGTGGTTAAGATTCTTATAAGAAAGAGTTGCAGCTTCTTTGGGATCTCAAACCACACCACTAAGATGTGGGTATGGTGGAGCGGGAGTTAAAAAAATTAAATTTAATTTTAAAAAAACCTTGTTCCGACATGTGAGGTTCCAAAGGTAAATAACAATATGTAAAAAGATGCATAACCCGACAAAAAAAACCCAAACATTAACAATGCCATAATTAAACTTAACGTAAACATGCAATCCCATACAAAAATCCCAAATCCTTAACAAACACCATAAAATCATTGTAAACACGAAATCTCATGCAAAAGTCCCAAATTCTTAACAAACGACATAACGAAGTACTATAATCGTAATCACACAATCCCATCAAAAAAATCTCAAATCCTAAACAAACGACATAATGAAGTACTATAATCGTAAACACACAATCCCATCAAAAAAAAATCTCAAATCCTAAACAAACGAAACGATTAATCTCATCAACAATACACAGTCCCATCCAGACTCATCGTAAACACGCAATTCCAACCAAAAACGCCAAACCGTTAAATGCCATAATTAAACTCATCATAAACACACAATCCCAATCAAAAATCCCAAATCCTTAACAAATGCCATACTTCAACTCATCATACACACTTAATCCCATACTATGGTGATCATAGAGTAGCACGAGCGGGCTATGCTTACATATTGTAAGCAAGAACGAACTGTGCTTCCCCATTGTCTCGGGTCACTCACCTGCATTTTTTTATTTTCATTTATTTATATTTTCATTCACGGTTGCTTTCCGATGGTTCTATTATTTTTTGTCCGTTGGCATGAAAAATTTCAGCTTTCTACGTCACACAGAAGGTACCGAACATTAATATCAGTGAGTGAGTGGTTAGAATGAGCTTTATATATATAGTCATATATCCTTCGCAAGTTGCTAATATATATATATATATAATATATAATTATTTTTATTTATTTACTTGATTTTGAAATCTTTGTAAATGTGATGATTTTTTGGGGGGGGTTTGATGCTCTAACCCTGTTGATTAACCATGAATAGATGGACAGATCAAGAATGCGCTGCAATTGTTGAACTGTTCTTTACAAATTGACCTTAAATTGTTTAATTGCAGCGAGCTTACAGACAGACAACTCCACAACTTTTGGGACACCCTGTATTACTCCATATGTTGGGCCAATGAGTGGCCACCTATTCAAATGGCCACCTATTCAAAAAAAATGGCCACCTATTCAAATGTGTACAAAACGATACGCTTAAAAACTACTATCGAGTGAAGTCATCAGCATTTAAAAGGCGTACCTTTTATTCTCGAACGTTTTCATAACTAACAAGAATGGAAAATATGCCAAAATACATCGTTAAAGTACCAGATCGAGAGATCACAAAATCGCTGTTTTTTTTCATCCTCAAAATGTTGATAAGTGTCACCGTGCCGAGCACAATTATGGCTGAAACAATCACAATGATTCCAACTGAAGGAAGCAGTATTCTGTCTTGGGTATTGCACCCGTACCATTAAAAAATGTTTTAATCGGATTTAAAAATTAATACAGCCCAAAACGCAATGAAGCGATGACATCACATTGGCATGACGACGCAGGCCTGGTTTTACCATCTCATAGAATATGGCCACCATTGCTTTGTCAAGGTGGTACAGTGTTTGTGAAGATGGTATCTTCTGGCCTGCCATGACCATGATACTCCTTCACTTCCCCCTGTCCTCAGTCATCTCTCTCCACTCTCTAACCACCCCCACGTTATTGATATCCCTATCCACTCTCTTCGCCATTCTCTCTTCCTCCATCTGCACCAAGTGTCCAGCCCGCTTCAGCCAGCTTTTTGTCAAGCTGCACACCCATCTCCTTCCTCAGTTCATCCATCCTCCTTCTATTCACCCTCTTCACTCCCTCAATCCTCCTAAAACCTAGTTGTTCTCAATCCTGTAACCTCTGTTGTTTTTCTCTCTGTCAGTGCCACCATCTCTGGGCCATAAAAGTAAGCCAGCATCACACAAGAACCAAAACTTTCCTTTCAATTATCTTGATATCTTTCTGCCTGCTAATTTTATTCCATCAAAACAAATTCATAATCAGTGGGAAAAGTTGACGTCACAGAAATTGTCTACTCACCCTGTTATTCAACTAAGCCAAGGTAATCCCCGCTATACTTTAAAAAAAAAAACATACATATAGTGTTTCTGTAATTTGTTCCGACCTTGGCATGCAAACAGACAACCAAGCACCAGTTCAGTTGTATGTAACTGCCATATAATTCTTCCACTCCGAGTCTGGGAGGTTATTCGTTCAAACCCCGTCCAAGCCATACTAAAGACTTCAAAAATGGTAGGTACTGCTTCCTTGCTTGACACTCAGCATTAAAAAGGATGGAGAATGGACAAACAATGCTGGGAAGGCAATGGCAAACCACCCAGTGTAACTCTTGCCAAGAAACTGCTTTATCTGCTGATGCTTTCATTGAGGTTCACAGGGGGGTCATATCAGTTATTAAAAAGAGCATTCTGAAGTCACCTTTCCATATACCATATGCGTACTATTGTTCAAGCAAATCGTGCCGTACCTCCTCCTTATGGTAATAGATGTGATCATGTGACTCCTTTATAAAGCATCTATTTATTACGCTTGCACAGAGTAGGGAGGGGAAAAATTGGAAATGCCAACATTGAAAAAAGGAACAGAAATGAAGAGGACAGGAGTGGAGGTATCTCTTTATTGTGTACGTTTAGGTAGGGAGTAAATTGAAGAAAAGAAGAGAATGAATGATGGAAGAAGGAAAGGAGCTCAGTGCAATTTCGGAGGGAAGGGAAGGAAGATTGGGAGGATATTTGAGTATGGAGATAGAATAAAGGGAAGGAACAGAGGAAGGAGAGAGGATAATGAAAAATTCTGCCATGTTGGCGTACAAAATAAATAGATGACTCCAAAAGTGAAGCTGTGAGCAGAGCATCTGAGTGGAGACAGAAGGGGTGGAATATTGGATGGGACACTAAGGGGACTAGGGAAGAGACTTGTATGAGTTACCAATGGGGTATGCTTACGCATTGTCCTGCCCATATTTCTGCAGGGCGCTCAAGGTCCGCCAGCAACCCCCTTCTGGTAAAACTACCAAAATAGAGAATCACTGCTCACCTTCAGTCTATCATTCCTCTTTTTTCCTGCCTTTGGAATAAACTCCCACACTCTCTTCTATCCCACTCTTCCCTCCAGGTCTTCAAAATAGCTGTTCACCACCATCTCTTATCTTCCCCCATCCAAAACCATGATCTTTTCTACCCCCGTTAATCCACCTCCTTCATATTCCCTGCTTTCTTTCCTGAAAGTCCCTGTTGTGTCCATCTTGTTTACCCCATGTACCCTGCCCCATCCCTCTCCCTTCCACAAATCTCATGTGTCTATTCCACACTGTTTTGTGCTTCCCTCTCCCACCCCTCTTGTCTCCTGCTCCCCTTGTTATACGTTCTGTGTGTTAGCTCTTATACGAGCCTTGACAATGTATATTAAAAAATAAAAAAATGAACCATGCTATCCCATTGTCTCCGGTCACTCACCTGCGTTTATTTTTTTCATTTATTTATATTTTCATTTACGGACGCTTACCAATGGATGTGTGATTTTACCTGGTAAATCGGCTTCGATGTCCATCAACAAGCAAAATTCCAGCTTCCTAAATCAACCAGAAGGTTTCGATCTATAATATCGGTCAGTGAATTAGTGAGTTGGTCGGTCGATCAGTGGTTAGAAAGATGTATTTATATATATATATATTATACTATACTATATTATAATATAATATTATATATATATATATATATATTATATATTATACATATATATGAAGACCACAAGGGGAAAACCAGAGATGTCAGGATAAGTCAATTTTGAAGAAACTGAAAAACAAAGTTTCAAGACTTTGGTGGACTGTTTAATAACTGTCATATGATTTCTTTTCCAGTAAAAGGAAGAGTGATCATTGGCCGATCAAATTAAGCATGTAGCATTTGCCAAGCTTCTGTGTTATTTAATTTAAGAGCAAAGAACGAATCAATGTTGCAAACTGACATCACTGGTTATTCCCTTGTTTAATAATTGCCATGCAATTTTAACCCAGGATGTGTAGCAAATTCATGCTTGTTGGTTATTAGCATACATTACATGACTTTGGTGATCACAGATTATTTTTTTCAACATTAAACGGTCATTGTTTTTTGTTTGATTGGTGTTCAACGCCATACTCAAGGGTATTTCGCTTATATGATGACGGATTCTCCATTTCTTACTCCGTACTACTTATATGATGGAAAACCGGGAGGAAACCAAGGATAAACCACCCCGCAATAGCCGAAGTCACCTCATGTGACTCCCTCATATACCTAGCAGGTGATTGGCGGTGGGTACATCGAATGAGGATGGGTACTCAGACGGGCTAACCATTAAGCCACGGCGTGGGTCCCATAAAAGTCACAATAAAGGTTTGACCAGGCTTGAACACGATATGCACCAACTACGGAGCCCATGATATAACCAAATAGGCCATTGTAGTGCTCAGAGTTTATGCTGTGAAAGTTTTACAACCTTTCATTTTTTAGTTTCTCAACTCTGAATATTATGGTGGAACAGTTAACATGAATGAAAGGGAGATAACCAGGAGTAAAGTACTGACAACTCTGGGTTTCTACTTGTTCAGCTTTGACAACACTTGTTTTTTCATTGCACGGCTAAACTTTATACCACATAAATTATGTGACACCCTCGGTTATTTGTTAAAGTAATATTGTGAGAGGAAACCTTATGTTGCCAACTATTGGCAGGTGCAATAACCCTGAAATTTATAAAAAGTGACATCTCTTTTTTCCCTTGTGGTCTTCGTATATTATATATATATATATATATATATATATGTATATTGTTGAAGGGGTGGGGGTCATGGAGTTCCCGTGTAGACGCCCCTCAAAATAATTTACTCGATGATGATGTCATTGGCGTCCAGATTGGGAAAAATACAGTTCATCAAGTCAGAAAAAACATTTTATAAAAATGAATAAACATGTTGGGATGGAATCCTTCCAAAACAAGCAAACAAGGTAAGAAGGAATGACAAAGGAAGGAATGACAAGGTAGGAATGACACCATAATCCTTTTACAGAATGCCATCACGACATCTTTTCATATTTTTCCATCTCAATTCATTTTTCCATTGCCAGGACTTGTTTTGTGTGGCGTTTGTGTACTGGTGTGTTACGTAATTAATGAGAGACATAACGAGAACTGCCACTTTATGACTGCTGGCAGTGATGAAGGGGTATGCCATAAATAGCTATGTCATTAAATGTTCCATCTTCCCGAGGAGAGACCTTCCAGACGTCCCGCTTTGATGCAACCCCACTTTGATTAGACACCTGACCCTGACCCATGACGTTCATTATTATTCAATTGAATTTAGAATGGGATCAAAATAAATTCAATTCAAATCAAATAGAAGACCAAACAAGTACAGTCCTGCATTGGAGTCATGAGAAGGAACCCGAACAAGCAAAAAGCAACGATGAAGTCATCAGG
>CM068964.1:26742037-26756347 GCA_035128595.1 Eptatretus atami
ACAGATCGCAGACAGAGCAGGGTAGGGTGAGGCCGGAGAGGAGAGGGTAGAAGACAGAAAGACCACTGACCTGCCTGAGGTGAGAGAGTGAGAGACCCAAAGACTCCGCTTCATCATGGGAGATACCAATGATGCTAAATGCCTTGGTTTCCACAGTGTGAAGATGAGAAAGGTGAGAGGCGGGAGCACCAGCCCAGAGGGGTGGAGCAGTACTCCATCAGGCTGCGGATGAAAGCTTTGTTCGTGGTCAGGAGCTCAGGTGTGTCAAGGAAGGACTTGGCACGACGGAGGATGCCCAGTCGGCGACTGGCTTTGGAGGCCAGTTTGGAAATGTGGCTTTCCCAGGAAAGATTGTGGCAGATCGTGAGAGCCAGAAGCTTGAATGAAAGGACTTCTTCAAGAGGATTGTTGAGAAAGTATATGGGGGAGGTGGGGGGCGGGGTTCAGACGGTCCTTTTGGAGCGACATAGTGAGTGTGTGAGATTTGTCAGGATTGAAAGACATGTTCCAAGTGTTAGATCAGCTTGTGATTTTATCCAGATCTGCAGAGAGTGAAGAGGCTGAGGGATGACAGATGGTATGGCAGAGCGTGGACTCATCAGCAAAGAGATAAAGAGGATTTTCCAGAGAGTCAGAGAGATCATTGATGAAAACCAGAAAAAGAACAGGGCCCAGAACGCTGCCTTGAGGAACTCCATCCTGGACAGGAAGAGGGGATGAGAGAACTCCATTAAGGGCCACATGTTGACTGAAACAGGAGAGGAAGTCTGCGAGCCATGAGTGGAGATGGCCTTGGATACAATAACAAGAGAGTTTGGTGAGCAGGGAAGGGTGCCAGACCATATTGAAAGCACGCGATATGTCTAGGAAGATGGCTCTGATCTCATGTCTGGACTTGTCGCTTGACTCCACCCACCATGGCACCCAGAAAAATAATATGGCCGCCATCTTTGTTTTCTCGTGGGCCTAAAACCCTGTTTTTCATTGCATGGCGCTGAAGCCACTGCCGGCCCCTGGTGGCCTAAAGTGCGGCACCTGACGTGTGACCGATTATAATACATAAATGTGAAAATACCCCATCATAATCCACCATAAACGCTATCAAATTGACCCAATAGTTTAAAATAAGTGTTACAATGTGAAGCATAAAAGTAACTACATCAGCATATGGTTGTAGTACACAAACAATTACGCTTGTAGCCCAGTTAACCACAACGAAGAAGAGTATGTGGAGGCGTAGTTAAATGACAAGCAATATGGAGTTCTGCAGGCGGTGTGGCGGCTCTCACACTGATGTCTTATCAGCAATTGTGCCCCCCCCCCCCAAAAAAAACAACAACAACAATCGTGAAGATCACTGGCTGGCCGAAGACATCAGGCCTGTAAGCCTCTGCTGATTATACACTGCTCGGGTTTGTTGCATTGTCGGGTTTGTTGCATCAAATTTCCATTGTCTTTGTTTGGGTCGTGATGCTCATGATGAGGGACCCTGAAAAATCTAATTGATGTCAAAAAGAAATTATTAGTTCGGTTTAATTAAGCCCGTATGCATGCATGGTATGCACCTCTCTAAAAATAGTGCTACGTAATTTTTCAACGGCCCCACATGGGGTTAAAAAATCCTTGACCGTGTGACGAATCAGCTCATTCTGATATAACCGCAGCGGAGGCAAACATGGATGAGAGGTGTCAAGTTAATCTTTCAATGGCGCATTAAACGCCCGTTTCCCAATTTGCCCGTTACCGGATTTTGTCACAGCCTGTGACCACAGTGCAGTCATTCTACATTGATCTAAGGCTCATGTAGGAGCACATCCCCAATAAAGTACACAACCATCAGTGATACCTGTGGAACACCAGCATGACAATTTAGGTTGTGGGGTCAGGAATTGAGCCCAGAGTGGTTTGACTAAAGGTAAGGACAACACATCTGCCAAGTAATTCCCTTATAAAATATTAAACTAGTAGCATCTGGCAGGGGCTACCCAGCACTGTCCACCTGGGTGAGCTTTTCCCGGTGGTGGTTTTGGGACGTGTTGCACATTGAAAAGCTATGGAGTTATTGGCCTCATGGTGGTTACCTTTTGCCTGTAGGCCAGCAGCAGCACTGCCTGACCCCACAACCCAATATACACTTTATGGCCGCATTTGGTGCCTCAAAACGGACGTCAAGACCAACATGTGTTGGCTTAAGACCTTGCCCAGATTCTGAAGTGCCCACACCCAAAATTTGTGGCTTCTCAGTGCTATTGTTCGGCTGTGAAAAAACAACGTACGAACACATAAACAAACACTTGAAAATATTATTAAACGACGTCTACCACCGGATATATTTTTTATCTACTACAACTACTACTACTATGACGACTCAAAACAGTTGGCCAGAACTAACTTTCGACTGAAGTTGATTTGGGCAGGAATTTGTATTTTGTTCAGGGTACCAGAGACAACTCGCCGACTAATCGTGAAAGCCAACGTGGGGTCTTTAACGCCCAACTAATACAAGCAGATGGGACACCCCACTTAACATCCGCACAAGGGACAGCATACTTTGTGTTGAAACACTAACATGTGAAGCAGCACTCTGACAGTTTGTAGTCGGGTCAGGAATCAAACCTAGACCAGACAGATCAAAGTCAAATGCACGATCCTGCGAAAGCATCCCTTGAGTTATAGAGTTGTTCACTTGGCCATGAGGGGTCATTCACATCAAAATATCAAGCTTCATGAAAAACCTGAACTGCCATTTCAATGAGAGGAGCATCGTTGGTGGTTCCTAAATGAAGCACATACGTCCAACCAGGAATAATGGACAAACCCCCAACAAAAAGCCCCCAACACACAAACCCCCCAAAAGGGCGAAAACACAACACAGCACCCCAAAAAAAGTCAAAAAACAAACACCCCCCATAAACAGCCATCAGAAAAATTTCCGCACACACAAACATGCCTCAAAGCAAATGCAACACACACCAAATCCCAAAAAGAACCCCACAAAGAAAAACAAACCCCCATACACAACCTAAAAAACCCTAACACAAACATGAAAAAAAAAACATCGCTCCCTCACACAAAACACCCCAAACAAACCCCGTCTCCAAAAGGACCACATGGCAACCCACCCCTGCCCCCCCCTATCTATTTCTTAAACAATCCTCTTGAGTAAGTTCAGTCATTCAAACTTCTGTGTCTCACTATCAGCCGTGATCTTTATCGGTCAAAACACATTTCAAAGTTGGCCTCCAAAGCCAGTCATCGAATGGGCATCCTCCGTCGTCCAAAGTCCTTCCTTGGTACACCAGAACTATCCACCTACAAGGTCTTCATCCCAAGCTTGATGGAGTACTGCTCTCCCGTCAGTGCTGGCACCCCTGCCTCACATCTTGCTCGACTTGATGCCGCGGAAACCAAGATCTTCAAGATCATTGTAATCTCCTGTGATGAAGCCGAGTCAATATGCTTATCACTTTCCCATAACAGACAGGTCGGTTGTTCTTTGTCTTGAACCACCTCCTTTCTGGTCTTGTACCCTCTTGCTCTTTCCATGCTTCATCTCCCCCAGGTTTCTGCATCGTGCAGGCGGTCCACCATCAACCCTATTCTGGTGAAACTCCATAAATCCAGGATCACTGCTCACCTCCACTCATTTGTTCTTCTTTTTCCCCAACTGTGGAACCAACGTCCACCAACGGAACTATCTCATTCTTCCATCCAGGTCTTCAAGCCAGCTCAATCCAAAACCATGATCTTTTCTACCCTAGTTAACCCCCCACCTCTCCCCTCTACACGCACCTCCTTCCAAATTTCCAGTTTTTCCTTCCTGAGAGTTTGCTTGTGTATCCTTTTTGTCCACGCCATGTGTCCTCCCCAACCACTCATTCCTCCACACACCCATTGTTTGTCCAAGTCTCCCTCTATTTTGTCATTCAACTTTGCTGTTGGTGTTTTCCCCTTCTATCGACTGTCCTTTTGTCTGTTATGTCCTGATCCGTTTAGTGTTGTAGCTCTTACACGAGCTTTGCCTTTGTATACAAAAAAAAGAAAGAAAACAGCGAACCCCACACACACGAACTCCGCTCCACAAACACCCCCCAAACTGCACACAACGCCCACACACACACACACACACCACACACACACACACACACACACACCACACACACACACACACACACACACACACAAACTCCGCACTCACAAACACCCAAATAAACAACCCTGCACACCAAACCACCCCCCCCCCCCAACAGACACACAAATTCCCCAAAACGAACTCCACACCCACAATCATCCCAAAAAATAACCCAGCACACAAAAACCACCCACTACTCGCCCCCCTCCCCCACCAACCACACACACGCCACACAAACTCCACACCTGCAAACAACCAAAAAAACAACGCAGCACACAAAAACCACCCTCCACCCCCACACAACACCCTCACCCCCTCCCCTAATAAACGAATCCCACATACACAAACACAAAAAAACAAACCCTGCATGCACAAAACTTCCAAAAACTCTCCCCACCCACTCACACAAACAAACACCTCCCCCCCTCCAGACGAATCACATCATATACATCCCCCCCCCTCCAGACGAATCACACACACAATCCCCCCCCCCCCCAAAACAACTCCACACACAAACTCCTCAAAAATGAACCACACACGCAACCACCATAACCCCCCCATTTACAGAAACAACCCAAAAAATAAAGCTGCACCAAAAAAAACCCAAAAATGAAACCTGCATAAGCAAACAAACACACACACACAACCCCCCCAAAAACTAACCCCGCACATACAAACTCCTGAAGAACTCACCCCGCACAACAAAACCCCCCAAAAAGTAACACACACACACACACACACCACACACACACACACACACCACCACACACACACACACACACACACACACATCCCCAAAAATAAAACACGAACCCCACACCCACAAACCACGCTCAAAGAACAGAAATGTTTTTCCATATGGCGAGAGCATGTTTACCCTGAAACCACAAAGCACAATTAATTACGATGAGAAGAGGCTAATTCCACGTGCGCGCACTTTTCCACGGGTTGCATTTGATTATGGCGCTGAGAATTTTATTGCTTTCATTAGAACTCGCTTGAAAAATAGTTGGGCTTTATATGAGCGGTAAAATGAAACCGGCAAAAAAATTCAAATCTCACCGCAGGCTGAACTCGCGCATTTTACAAAAGGCCACGTCGAGGTCCTCGCCCATCATAAAGCGGAGAAAATGCATTGAAACGCCTGGACACGGATTCCGCTTCGGAAAGGTTAACACCGAGCGGGTTCGCTTAGCGTGGACCGTGGTTGCGCCTTTGAACTGGAAACAGGACTCGAGCAGGGGGTGAACCCGAGTAGGCCATTCGATCAAAGCCCTGAATAAAAGGACATTGTCGGCAGACGGAACTTGATACAGCAAACTCTCCGAATACATCATTTCCTTCTTAAATTACGAGGTACAACTCATGCGACACTCCGTACAAAATTACTGAGACGGCCCGAATTGTCTCTTCGGGTCCATCGATATATTACGTTCGCCAATATGCTGGGATTTTCACTTATTTATCTAACACACCCACGGGTGCTGAGGTGGCGCAGCTTACCTACAAGTTGTCTGGCCCGCATTCGATTCCCGACCCGACTGTAAACTGTTACTGCTTTGACATTGCCTTCTCAGAAAGCACCACAATACCAATGTATTTGTAACCCGATCTTGATGAGGTGACCAAACTTGTCTTACCAAAGATCCCGTGCAGAGAGTCGGCGAGTTATCGCCGGCGTTCTGGCGAAATACAAATTCCTGCTCCGAACTGCACTCGCAAAAGCAGTCTGTTCTCGGATATTCCTCAACAGCAGGTTACACTGCTTGCTATCTCCTGGAGCACGGTTGCTGTGCTGGCATCAGCTCCTACACCATAAACAGTCACGCATCAAGATGTTCACGTATCACATGAAAATGGCCATTTTTAGCTCTACGAGAAGGGAGACGACATCTACTCTCAAGCTTCTTTAGTCAGTCTGTCTGTGTCTGTCTCTCTCTCTCTCTCCATAACTATCCTCCCTTCTCTTATACTCTTCTCAATTTGCATTCAGCCCTCAACCCTGCTCCCCATGGGTATGCAATAAATCAATGACCCATGACCAACATTCTTCCTGAGATCTCATAACATTGGTATTCGATTTCTATTATATCTTATGAGAAATCGTACAAATCTTTGGTAAGGGATAAGTGTATTACAAGTCACGTGAGCACAAGTACAAATCTGCAGCCACTGGAGAACTCCAATGCTTTTATTGCTTTGAGAGATACAGAGGACGCAGCATGAAATGGAACTTCAAGCAAATTTCTTGTTTGTTGCTTTGTGAAGGGAACTCACACAATTGCTGGAAGTAAATGACTACAATCTATAAGTCGTACAGCAAATATAATGTGCAGCTCGAAATAGTTAAAAACAACTTTGATCAAACAAACTTGTATGTGCACAAAATCTCCCCTTCGTGCACCTTCACGTGTCCGATCACCAGCACTCTCCCAACGATGATAGAACTCACCCCATCCTGTGGGCTAAGTGTAAACAACAGAAAAGGTGCAAACAAACATCTACATTGTCTGCTGGAACAAAGGCCGCACTCCTTCAGGGACATTCTCCAATAAGGGAACACCAATCAGCACAGTGTGTACGAAAAAGCTCTTGACATTTAGGACGGACAACTGAAGTACTGAACGTGTATTCCACACGTCCAAGTCCTGGAGGTGTGTCCACTGCTGGCAAGAGGGTGGCGCAATACGCTCTAATGGGTGTCAAAGTCACATCCCAGGTCCACGTCGTTCAATCAGAGCATCCGGAGCAGCATTGAACCAGGAGGCGTGACTTCATTTGGAACTTGATCAAAACTACAATATTTATTTACTCGTATTATTACACATACAGGATATAATGTGAATAGTACACGATCTATATTTCCTACGAGACACGATTTTGTCAGAATCTCAATATTCCCCAATGCTGAGAGCGCGAGCGACAAATTTGATTGGTCGACCTGACATAATATTTTGTCCAAGTACTGCGAACCTGGAAGTTTTTGGAAGTGCCAGCAAGGCGATTTGTGATCTACAGTGTTCAAGTATATAATTAAATTGGAAAAAAAAAAAAAATAATAATAATAATAATACCATCATGTACAATGACGGCTGTAGACAGACAGGTGAACTAATCACTTAAACCTGCTGTTGCGCTTCACCCGCGTGGAGTAAACGTATCTCATGGTAGGAAAGATTTCACATCACAGTTACCAAAATCCTTCAGTTCATGATTGGAGAGCGAAGATCCATGCCAAGCAGCCGTCTGTCGCACTTTACACTATAAAATTGTCAAAGGCCGCGATGCGGATTCTTACCCGTAAACGATTATCCTTTAAAATTCGCACAAACTCGTCGAATCAAAATGTTGTTTTTTTCCAAAGGACACGATTAGAGCCATTGTTTTTTTATTAATTACTATTATTTTTGGACCCAATGTTGACGCTCAGCGTGATGCATTGGTTGAGAAATTCCATTGCGCTCAGCAGAGCTACTTTAAGAGAACAGAGCAGATGACCTTAAAAAAAACAAAAACAAAAAAACAGCAAAGTCATTCAGACAAGTCTTCCTTCTCCATCAAGGAAACCTTTGGATATCGGCAGATCATTCAAAACAGATCTTGCTGAAATTTTGTTTGTTAAAACCCTCTCCATCAAAACGGTGAAGTCACATGACTTCAGGACCGCTTGGCTACTTTGGCAGAGGCCCGCGTTGAGACTTTGGAGGCCACCGATTCTTCCTCCTGATGCTTCTCATCAACCGAGGGGGAGGCGTCCGTGTCTTTCCAATCGGAGGGCTCTGGGATGTCGCAGTCCAAAAACATCTGTGGAGGGCTAGCCTCTGCATCTTCTCGCTCCCAGCACACGATGTGCACCTCCTCGGGAGGCAGTATCGGCACATTTTGCACAGCACAGAGTGGACCCTTCTTTCCGTCGCACTCCAGCCAACGACCTGTGAAACCAGGGAGACACGGGTTTGCAGGCTGTGCACACCATGCAAATTGACAAGAGAGTGAGAACAGCCTGGCCATGAGAAGACGGTGACCTTACAGGAGCATGTGGTCACCAGTCCTTGCATTGTGCGAACTCTATCGTTGAAAGTTTGGCCGACACTTTCCCTCAAGATCATTTTAGCGTTACACCACATAGTCTAATGTCCTCCATGACGCTCAACTCCTGCATTCAAAAAGGAATACAAATCAAGAAATGATTTGGTTCCCTCTGAACACCCATGCATTTGTAGTGCAGCGAGTCTCCAACAGAGGGCATTTTAAGGTAATTGAAGAGGTGGAGGGGTGAGTTGGGGGATGAGGAACCCACCGACGGTCGTGCAAAAACGAACAAATCAAAAGCTGCCCCCGTGAGATTGAAGAAACAGACAAATATTTTCCAGGAACAAAAATTAAAGTTGGAGGAAGACAGCTGCAGAACAAGTGGGATGGTTTAATAATTAAATTAAACCCTTCTTCAGCAGGTTTAATAAAAACACCAAACAAAAAGGAAAGCACAAAAAGTGAGGAAAAGCTAAAATGATCAATCACAAATTTTTGGCTTAAACAAACACACCGAATATGTTGAAATTTGGTATTCTGCCAAATGTTCTCCAAAAAAGTGGGCAGAACCGTCCATTTTCATTAAAAGGAAACTGTGGAGTCACCATGGAAAATGAGCAACAATTCTCGAATCTGTCAATCGTTCTGTCGAATAGCTGAAGTGGAGACGTCGCACCTCACGCGATGACTCTGACCCAAGAAGATATTTACCCTGCCCCTTGAAGATATACCTGGTGTTAGCTTAATGGTTAGGGTGGTGGGCTTGGGATCCTAGGATCCTGAGTTCAAATCCCACTCAGCTGTTGAATTTGTTGTTTTTTTGTAGACCTTGTCGAGGCTCGTATGAGAGCTAACACACAACACACAGCAAGGGGGACATGAGACAAGAGGGGTGGGAGTGGGAAGGAGAAAACAGTGGGGAACAGAGACATTAGGAGATCTGTGGAAGGGAGAGGGATGGGGGGAACATGGGGAATACAAGATGGACTTCCAGGACTTTCAGGATGGAAAGCAGGGAATTTGAAGGAGATGGGTTTGGGTGGATTAACGGGGTAGAAAAGATCGAGGATTTGGATGGGGGACGATAAGAGGTGGTGGTGAACAGCTGTTTTGAAGGCCTGGAGGAAGAATGGGATTGAAGAGAGTGAGGGAGTTTATTCCAAAGGCAGGAAAAAAGAGGAATGAAAGAGTGAAGGTGAGCAATGATTCATGATTTTGGTAGTTTTACCAGAAGAATTAATACCAGGTGGGGTTAACTCGGCCTGTCATCCTTCCGAGGTTGGCAAAATGAGTACCAGCTTGCTGGTATCCTGTGTCGGAGTGGCGACCCGTCCAGGATTGTGCCCAATAGCCAAGGAGACTGCTTAAGCAGTACCTACACTCTGCACAGAGTATGGTCCCAATCTCCTCCTCCTCCTCCCTTGAAGAAGACGATTGGCCCCACACCACTAAGGATGGCAATTGCCCCGCCAAACCAAGAGTAGTGATTGGTCCCGCCACACAAAGGGTGTCGATTGGCTGATTGGCCCCACCACACAAAGTTTGGTGATTGGTCCCGCCACACAAATGGTGACGAATGGCCGGCCCCACGAAGGGTGGCAAATGGCCGGCCCCACTAAGGGTGGTGAATGGCCGGCCCCACGAAGAGTGGCGAATGGCCGGCCCCACGAAGGATGGCGATTGGTCAGACCCACAAAGGTTGGCGATTGGTCAGACCCACAAAGGTTGGCGATTGGTCAGACCCACAAAGGTTGGCGATTGGTCGGACCCACAAAGGTTGGCGATTGGTCGGACCCACAAAGGTTGGCGATTGGCCGGACCAATGAAGGATGGCGATTGGCCTGTCCAACAAAGGTTGGCCATTGTCCGGCCTAACAAAGGTTGGCGATTGGCCGGCCCAACAAAGGTTGGACATTTTCCCACCCCGCAAAGGGTGGAGCTCGGCTGGCCCCAGCAAAGGATGGCGATTGGCCGGCCCCACAAAGGTTGGTGATTGGCCCGCCCAACAAAGGGTGGACCTTTTCCGGCCCCACAAAGGGTGGAGATCGGCCGGCCCCATCAAGAATGGAAATTGGACGGCCCTATAAAGAGTGGAGATTGGCTGTCGCCCCACTCCCGACACAGCACGCACTATAAAAGACACTGCGCAGGCTGGTGCAGCACCCCTTTAGCCGTCATTATCCGTGGCTAGCTGGGAGAGCAGACGCGACTCTAATTTGTTTGCTTTTCCTGACACCACACAGGCAGGGAGGGCCTCGAGCCGAGGGGGCTGCACTCACCTAGAGAAGCAGACCCTGACTCGGGCCCAATTACATGGTGAGCCGGGAGCAGCGAATGTGACAGGTCATCTGCAGGACTTAAATAACCCGACAAAATCTTTCTGAAGTGCAAAGCTCCAAAACGTATCAGCATATCCTTTCATTCTCAGAGTTTCTTTGGGAGCACGACGGCAGGATGAAGGCATGCGACGAACAAAAGAAAAACATTTGCACTTCGGCATAATGTCTGGCAGATTGATAGAGATTGAGACAGCATCTCTACCTTTATACTCCGGGTACTAGGATGTCATTAGACAAAAGGTTAGACAAACAGAGCCCTCATTACAGGGTGGGGGAGGGGGGGAGAGAAAGAAAAAAACAGCTGCCGAATGTTGCCAACAAGTTGTCGGACCTATGGTTGCGAATGACTGAGCAAGAAAGTGTTCCACAGCAAATGCTGGCAGGCCTCACCATCATGAAAACCCTGATTAATAGGCCAATTTCTGGTCTCACTTAAGCAGCCTACACGAAATATTGTTAAATCCAGCATGAAATTGCATGTCATCGGGTGAAAGTTTCTTTTTTCCTTTTCGTTACAAGACTTCAACTGCACCCCTGCTGCCCCCAAGAAACACTCTAGACACACCATCCCCCTGCATGTACTACATTTGTAAGGAATCCCATTATTAATTTGCTGCCATATTCAAATCTGCGCTTGGGGAGTAACTTCTGGGTATGCTGCTATCCCTGCCATTTGCCTTTTCTGCAATCTCTGCATGAAATCTACACACTTTTGCACTAATGAAAAATAGCCCTCATCCTTGGTCATCTCGTATGTCCTCCAACACATGGATCTTGTTACATACCCAAAGCAAAAGTCACCGCAACTTAGCGATTAACAAAGCAAAGAGTTTCTACTTTCGTCCGAGGGAAACGATGCAAGGCCTCGAGGTGAGGAGAGTGTTTGAGCATGACGCAAACATCTGCTGTGCTGAGCCTTCACTGGCAAAACCAAGATGCACAGATCGTGCATGCAGAACCATTACACGCACAAGGACAAGTGGATTTTTAAAAGGCACACAGAGATGTGAGAATTAATAAACGTGAAACAGATTAGGAGAAACAAGCACAACACACGATGGCAGTAATGGATGCTCGGATCGGACGTCTTCCAAGTTGTACACATGAAACATATAACACGGGTGGCAAGATCAAAACTTTCACTGTAAATTACAGGGCCCTCCACTCGCAATCCCTCAAGCTCCATTGGTTGCCGGACGCCAAGGGCCCCAGGACACCCTGCAGCTGCGAACAATAACCGTCCTACTGCCGAGTGCACAGTCCCAAGACCAATAACCACAGTGCCAGGCTACAGGCCACGGCTTCTTCCTCCAGGCCCAAGCTGGGCCCTCTGTAATCATCCACACTCTCACCGCACTTTCCCTTAAACACAGCCAATTTTGGAGCCACTTCAGCCGCAAGCTCACGTTGGTGTCATCCTCTCTCATCTTCTGGCGCCAACCCTGGTCCAGCCATGTGGCACAATTCTTATAAAACTTTTCCCTTTTCCTACAGCAAACATACACACTCACCATCGCGGCCACGAAGCCAGGAGACAAAATGGCCGCGGCATCGCTGAACGAGTGCGCTGATGGCATATGGTGCACCAGAAAAGCTGAAGTCGTACTCGTACAAGCGAGTGTGCGGAAGTCCTTGTTCAAAATGCAGCAGCACCAAGCGAGAGAGCCTGCACAGAATACGCACCACCAAAAATCCCCTCTGAGTACTATAGTGCTTTTGTGGCTTCGCTGCAAGACCACCGTTGTTAACATGTACTCATTGGTCCTTCACAATCTCTTACACCAAATCAAAAATGGTGATACTTGTTTTGGACAAAAACCAGGTATGAATAATATACTGCATCGACTTTGAATCGCATGAAATACGAGTTAATGGTGAAAAAACACACATCCTTGTTATTTTTAACACCCTCTAGGCCTCCTGGTGGAGCTTCCACACACGTCAATTGCAGGATAAGAACATTAGGAGACAATCGTGTACTTTTACATGAATTACAAGGACATGAATAGAAGATGGACAAATCAACACAGTAAATGGATTGGGTGGAAATGGTCACCTTTTGCACACTGCAGGTGTCAGATCAGGCAAAACCATATGGTAGTACAGTCCCAAATCACTGTTACACCCTCTGCAGAAAAATTGCCCGGTTGAGCAAGATGCCAATGTTTTTGTAAAAATAAAAAATAAATTAAAAAGTAATGCACTTTCAGGTTCCCATGTCGGCATATGTCCTTTTTCAGATGCGGAGAAGTTGGCCGCTCTATTGAATGAGACCAGCTCTGGCACCGGATTTAGTCTCCAGCAACGATGCGTGCCATGGAAGTGTTGCCTTCATGACAAAAACGCCAAAAATGCTTCTGACACAGAGCAAGCTGGTTCATTTCCTTCTCCTGCTCTTCCTATTCCCCATCCTCCTCCTCCTCCTCCTCCTCTCATGCCTCCCCTTCCTCCAAGTGGAGGTGCATCACACATTTTATCCTCACCTTTTGTCCCCCAGATCTCCAGTGACGATGCGAAAATCTCCAAGTGGAGTGACAGCACTTTTGGCCTGATACTCATAGATGGCCGATTAATCCTCACATGAGTAGAAACCACAGTGGGGGAAGTTGGCAGTCTTGTGCAAACCAACTGATGGTAAAATTTCATATTTTCATCCTTATCAACCACCAGATCTCATGGTCCATCACCTGGTCTCAAAAACAATTGCAAATATCCACACAGGAATTCTTAACTTGCATCAGGAGATAGTAAATGTCAAGCCAAGGGGTTTCTTTTTCTTTTTAAACCAAAGATTGAAGGTCGTATGGTAACCATCACAAGATGGTCCGGCTTATCTAGCGATCGCTTCCAAATCAGTATCTTGCAACGAATGGCTGGGGATTGCTCGGGTCCGCCGGACTTTCGCTGCTGCCGCCACAAATTGCAAAAACAAGGCCTGGGTCTGTACAGCCAAATTAAAGCCGAGTCAGGACCATCAGTGCCTGGACTGCAAGCTCAAATTAGCTCCCCCCATTTTCTGCCAAATTAGTCCACTGGATCATTCTATCACTAATGCAGCTAATTATGCCAATTTTGAGATTACTGCTAACGTCTTAATGACTTCCTTTTGAAAATACAGGCAAGCATGGCCTGACTTAACAAAACAAAGTCGAAAAAACTTCCCAACTCATCGTTTTGAGAGGAATGTTTGAATAATGCTCGACGGTGCAATGCAATAACAGACGTGTGGATATACACAGGTATAGACTGCCCACAAATTTGCCCACGGCAATGTCAGATCCCACCTTAACTCAAATATTAACAGTCAAACCAAAATTGGACAATAATAAAAATAATAATAATAGTTCCATTACAAGGAGCTTCAATGCAGGAAGAGGCAATTAGGCCCATCAAGCCTGCGCAATGTTTGCCAACCTATGGTTTGTCTGTGCTCTATCCCTTTTAAATGCTGAGCATCAAGCAAGGACACAGCAGGTACCATTTTGAAAGTGTTTGTTGTGACTCGGCCAGGGTTCGACCAGCCAACCTCGCAGACTCTCAAACCATTACATGGAGTGAGTTTTCCATTCCATTGACCATCAGATCAGATGTCATATCTGCTGATATTGAGGAAAGCAATGAAGGCATCTAAGTCCACAAGAAAGTGTGCAGTTCGGCTACAGGCAAAAATTTTCGAGTTTCTGCGATCATCTGACCCTGATTAGACCGTGGGCCGAGCTCCCATTTTGTTTAGTTTCATGACCCACCTCGTGTACCTACCTGTATTTATATGTTGTGTGAAAATATTATAGAAATCATATCTGAAAC
>CM068964.1:26764145-26783641 GCA_035128595.1 Eptatretus atami
AAAAAAAGGCTGCCGCCACAATCGATTCAAATCATAACACGCCCGCAGAAATGGAAGTGTCAACATCGCAGTCACACCTTGGCGATCCTTGCCACGTATGCGACCTCTGGAAAATGCCGTTAAAACGCTGGCGCACGTCGAATACGGTATGGGTAGTTTGTATGCGTGAGATAAAACGCTAAAGTACGCTATTCAATACGTCGTATAAGTGGAGACGAGTCTTGTAATATAAACGTTGTTAAACATTTCGACGTACGTGCTGGTATGCACACACGTTCCGCTTAGCGATGGAATAAGTTGTACGCAACTATGCGAAGTTGGCACACGTCGAACAAAAGTTACTTGTAAGGTCTCATAGTCGAAACATCAAGGTAATGGTTAGCGTCAGTGCTCAGACTCCATGTTTTTTTTTGTTTTTTTTTTTTTTCTCGGTATGACGGTGATGGTCGACACTCGATCTAGTGGGTTAGATTAAATCGTTGACGGCAGCCTTTTAATTATTTATATTATAACCGACACTAGAAATTCGAAGTGTCGACATCACCGTCATACCGAAGAAGAAAAAAAAAATACACCCAGGAGCTGGAACACTGACGCTAACCATTACCTTGACAGTGGTTATCGACTTATGAGTACCTTACAAGGTAACGGTGTCGACGTGGTGAACGATCGGGTAACTGCCTACAACTACGTTACTCATAGGTTAAGAAATAATTTCGGGTAAGCTAAACATTACCTCGACGTGTTCGACTTTATGAAGTAACTACAAGTAACGTGTTGTCGACGTGTGTCAAGATCGCGTAACGGTCCAACTTATGGCCAGCATATGCGGAAGTGTGAGTCCATATCGTGGCATAACGTCGAATTTCAAGCATTGGAAAATTTAGGCAACCGAAAATAAACGTTAAAGCCAGCGCACTACAGTATGGCAGTTTTTCAGGCGTGCTCTCAATGTTATAAAACTTACCCATAACGTATTCGACGTGTACAGCGTTTTACACAAATTATTTCAAAAAATCGGCATACGCTGGCTAAAACGGTCAAAGGTGTGACTGGCCTTAACTGAAAGCCTTTTACCATGTTCTCATCCAAAGAAAACTTCTGACCTGTCTTGTAGGCTGGCACATTGGTATACGACCAATAAACTCCTGCATGTGTTTTCCCTGAATACCTGACAATGTCCTTCTGTGGAACTCTTGAGACCTTGTCACAGTCTTATGTTGAATGTGCACGCTTGATCCCTTTGTTTGGTTTGCTTTGTTGAATTGTGCTCCAAGCTTCTTTGAAGTTCACTTAAAAGTTTTATTTTTTGACTTTGAATCCAAAACACATCCACTGGAAGTGATTTTTGCCAATTTTCTCATTGCCACAGCAAAGAAGTCAATTTATCGCACAAGGAAAGCGAAAATTGAAAATATTTTAGGGTGCTGATAACCTTCTGGCTTTGTTTAAAGGTCCCCTGACATGCAAAACTTTCTGGTTATTTATATATTAATTTGACTTCTAGTGAAGAAATCACCCATGTTTTTTTTTAATCAAAATGGGATATTAGAGCAATATTTCGATCATTTATTGTGCTTTTCACAACTTGCTATGCCCCCCCTAAAAAAAGTGACTTCACGAATCGCAGCGTTGACGTCACATATAGAAACTCGCACAGAGTGGATTGACTCGAGATTCTAGAGTCTAGACCAGCGTTTCTCAACCTTTTTACCCTTGTGGAACCTTGAAATAGTTTCATGTCTCAGGGAACCCCTGCATAAAAATTATTATATACCATATTAATATCTAGCTCTTTTATATTTTTATCGTGTTCACGTGGTAAATATAATATATTTTTTCAGATACTGGGTTTAAGAAGAAAAAATGACCCCTTTTTGTCAAATTTATTGGCAATGAAAAAAAACAATACACGCTCTGTTTATGAGACCTCACAGAGGTTTTAATTCACAAAAAAAATTTTTTTTGTTTGTTTGTTAAAACGTCATTTTTTGAAAGTTTGTCAACCCCAGTCTGTTTGACAATTAAAAAACACACCTCATGTAACTTGATCAACAAACTTAAACAAATAAGCTAAGCAATAAAGGTAAACAGAAGAACTAACCTTGAGAAGAGAGACTTGCGCTAGGAAGCACAGAGAAGATAGATGGACACCGTGCATGCGCCCTTGAGTCAGTCATCAATGATACACGAATCCGCCGCGTAAGGACGTCCACTACCAGTGAGGGTGGTTTCACACTGCGCCATATAGACATCGTTAAATACATTCCTATGGTTGTTATAATTGTAAATATATATAAGAGGTTGAAGCCTCTATTATAATAACCAAGGATTTCCCAACATGCCGTCGTGTATAGAAAATTACAAATATTAAATCAACAAAAACTACTCAAAAATACATTAACCTATTTATTACTGTTTCTCGCGGAACCCTAGCGACCTCTTGCGGAACCCTAGGGTTCCGGGAACCCGGTTGAGAAACACTGGTCTAGGATAGTCTGATAAATCCGTCGCCGTCCGACCAAGCCGATAAATCTGACGTGCTGTAGCTTTTATTTTATTATCTCTTTTTCATTGTTTTCTACTGGCGCTACCATGACACAGTAGGAATAAATAAATAAAATGCAACAGAACGTCAGATTTATCGGACTACTGCGAGACAATTGTGTCACAAGGTGTGTTCTGCACACAAGTTTCATCGTATCCGGACAGCGAGATTGCTTCGTTTATGCGCAGAGAGGATACGGCGATGACATGCGCCGGCCTTGCTTGTGATTAAAATTGCCGCGGAGCAACATGTCCGCTGCGCTGTTCACGTCACCACACTAAAATAATTTCTGATATCGAGCATATGCAAGTCGAATTTACATTATTGAATTACGAATAGGATTTAGTCTACCAGTTGTATTTACGAGTCTTCCTTCGATATCCTCCCGATCATCATGAACTCCGGGAATTTCATCGCCATTTTCCTCTGCTTGTCCTGCTTCGGGCTCGAACTGGTAAGGCCTACTTCATTTCAGTGCCTGAACTTCACCTCCCGCGACTATGTTATCCGACAATTCTCCATGTGATTCAGACCAAAATCCTTCATTTCTCTCACACTCATGTCGTTACCAACAGTGAAAGTCCATGTCATCCTTTTCAAACAAAATGTTCGATTTTTTAAAGCAGAAATGAACGAAGTATATTGAGTCGACCAATCAAATGTGGAAACACACAGCAAGCCAATAGAATCGTAGACCACCAACGAGTAATTAACGTGCAGCCTTTGTCATCCTGTAGTTGACGTCATGTGGGTTACGCCCCTTTCAGGAGAATTTTTTAGGGGCATTCCCAAGAGGTTTGTTTTTTTATTTTACATTTTACAGAATGAGTATGTGAAAAAACATTGTCAGATCTGAAATCACGATGAAAAACTCCTATAGGACATTTTTAAATGAAATTTCAGTACTTTTGCATGTCAGGGGACCTTTAAAGGAACGTTTTGCCCGTATTAAAATGAATTTTCTTTTACACTTTCATAAACAAAATGTGCATTTTTAAAAGTGTGTGGGCTCTAAATGATGCACTTTGTACTGTTCAAAATGGTCTTTTAATAACACACTGATCACTTTTGCCATCATGATGCAACCTTGGATTCTTGAATATGTAACTTTGTGTGTCCTTATGAAAAATGTTTCCTTTATTAATTGTGTCTGTGTGTCTCTGTGTCGTCTCTGTCTCTGTCTCTGTCTCGTCTCTCTCTCCCCCCACCCACCTTCCCCTCCACCACCTCCTCTCCCTCCCCCCCCACCCCTCTCCCTCCCCACCTCCCCTCTCCCCCACCCACTCCCCTCTCCTCTCTCTCTCTCCCCACACCTCCCCTCTCTCTCTCTCTCTCTCTCTCTCTCTCTCTCTTCTCTTCTCTCTCCCCCACCCATCTCCTTCTCACTCTTCTCCCACCTCTCTCTCTCTCTCTCTCTCTCTCTCTCTCTCTCTCTCTCTCTCTCCACCCATCTCCTTCTCACCTCTTCTCCCACCTCTCTCTCTCTCTCTCTCTCTCTCTCTCTCTCCTCTCTCTCTCTTCTCTCTCTCCTCTCTCTCTCTCTCTCCTTCTCGCCTCTCTCCCACCTCTCTCTCTCTCTCTCTCTCTCTCTCTCCACCCCTCTCCTTCTCTCGCCTCTCTTCTCCCCCCTCTCCTTCTCGCTCTTCTCTCCCCCCTCTCTTCTCGCTCTCTCTCCCACCCCTCTCCTTCTCGCTCTCTCTCCCAAACCTCTCCTTCTCGCTCTCTCTCCACCCTCTCCTTCTCGCTCTCTTCTTTCCACCCTCTCCTTTCTTGCTCCTCTCCCACCCTCTCCTTCTCGCTCTCTCTCCACCCTCTCCTTTCGCTTCTCTCTCCCACCCCTTCCTTCTCGCTCTCTCTCCCACCCCTCTCCTTCCGCTCTCTCCCACCCTCTCCTCGCTCTCTCTCCCCCACCCCTCTCCTTCTCGCTCTCTCTCCCACCCCTCTCCTTCTCGTCTCTCTCCCACCCCTATCCTTTCTCGCTCTCTCTCCCACCCTCTCCTTCTCGCTCTCTCTCCCACCCCTCTCCTTCTCGCTCTCTCTCCCACCCTCTCCTTCTCGCTCTCTCTCCCACCCCTCTCCCTCGCTCTCTCTCCCACCTCTCCTTCTCACTCTTCTCCCACCCCTCTCCTTTCTCACTCTTTCTCTCACCCCTCACCCCTCTCTCTCTCCCACCCCTCACCCCTCTCTCTCCCTCTTCACCACAAGTCAGACTACCAAAAGAAAGTCGAGAACCCCTCCCCCTTCCCCCTCAAGTCCTCTACCAAACCCAATTCCAGAGCCCCCTCCCCTCATGCTTGCGTCCTCCAAAACCACTTCCTCATTTCCCGTGTCCCCACCTTCTCCTCGTTCCCACCCCACTTCCGGAGTGTATGGCAACGTTTCATGAGGCGTTGACCTCCCACCCTCCCCTTATTCGCTCTCACCTCCTCACTCCCCGCCCCTCTCTCTCTCCCTCACCTTCCTCCTTCCTCTCTCTCCCCAACCCTGCCCCCCCCCCACTTATATTTGTATCAGTGAAGCGACGGGCTGTATTTGCATCACACATATATATGTTCCATTGAGTCTATAAGTGATCGCATGCATGGACAATAAATTCAAGTGCAGTAAAATATAAAAAATACTGATTTTCAAAAATGCATCATTGGCTGCAAGCTGATGCTTTTTCCCCACACAAAACATCAAGTTCACATTTGTAGTTGCTGTAAATCAAACTGAGCCCCTCCCACCCCTCAAAAAAACGTTTTCAAAGTGCAATCTTTTATTACCCTTAAGTGATGGAATTTATAAATAAGCATCAATTCCTTCTGTATTCTGAATTTATTTTATCTTAAACTTTAATTAACTCAACATACCAGTACTGAAACACTTGTGCATGCAAATTAAACCAACACTGAAAAATCCACATCAACAGAGCAACCCAAACCAGCAAACGAACACTTCCGTTCACACTCGAACCACCGAGCACCTAATGGTGAAGGAAACATTCTTGACCATCGGAGTGATCCCACTTGACGAAACGCTGCAGACTTTATACAATCCACGACATGACATTTGCTACCCTTTATTTATTTATTTTGGACCGTTATATTATTTTGTATGGGAGTGAATAAGTGAAATGCTGTGAAGGAAAAGCCCATCGAGCTCAAAATCGCGTGTCCGTTATGGTGCATTTTGTCTCTTGCTGGGATATCGAGCATCAGAAACCAATTATATCCGGAAAATGCGTACAATACTTCCTTATATCCATCACTCGTGCAAAGGAACAGAACTCAAGGCTCAGAACTACACCACACAAAACCATTATGACAAATGGGATTAATAAACAACACAAAACCTTTCCACAAAGCATGGCAAATACAAACTTGTCAAGCAAGCAAACACAACAATTAATTAGAATCACAGACGTTCGCAAGTGAATGGGATACGTTTGCCCACCCCGGCCGCCCCCCTTTATATACATTAACCCTTGTGAAATAAAATGCAAGACATCACACCAATGTATATCTGCCTTAATCTGCGGCAAGGTAATTTTGGTACCGAGTATTGTCTGAATTGACTGACAAGGTAAATACTCATCAGGCCAGAACCTATATGTCATGTCCGATTTTGACCTTTGACCATCTCGTCGAATGTAAAGACAAGCAGAAAATTAATGTCTATTTACTTCAATATGTAGAGGCTGCAGAAAGAGATCATTTTATCAATTGCTGTCTGGATTCGTTGGAATACCGAGGCCTCACAAGCCAAACACCTTAATTTTGAGATAGATTTTGATCTTTGACCCCTGTATAATGCTGAAAATGACTCCAATCCAAAAGGTTTCTATGCAATCCTAAAGGGGCTGGGTGAAAGCACATGTTTCACATTTATAGATTCGAATACAGGGGAAAGGTAAGGCAAAATGTGATTTTACTGTTTCCCCAATGACCCCTGAAAATTGCAATGGAGCCAAAATCATGAAAAATACATTATACATATATATATATTACATATATATATATATACATATTATACTATATATATATACATATATACATACTATATATATACAATATACATTAGGTGGTCCAAAAAAGTCCAAAACAATAGAATGTTGCTCCACAAGCTTAAAATTATTCTAATATGATCCAATAACGCGCATAATTTTTTTTAGCTTGATCGGAGGTGATTTAGAGGT
This sequence comes from Eptatretus atami, assembly GCA_035128595.1. Classification (NCBI taxonomy): domain Eukaryota; kingdom Metazoa; phylum Chordata; class Myxini; order Myxiniformes; family Myxinidae; genus Eptatretus; species Eptatretus atami. The sequence goes on from CM068964.1 coordinate 26,770,871, forward strand.
CGCTCCATATGACGACTTTTAGTCTCATGACTTGAATAAATTAGGGTATGGTCAGGTACGATAACGGGTACTTCTGGATGTCCGAGGTGGAAATGGAGTGCATTTTCGAACTCTATGGGTCGATTTACTCTAAGAAATGACTGCACCGACATTGAATTCACTACCATTTCGAAAATATGACCTAAAACAAGATTTATCATTACTGGAGTTGAGTAACTAATCCTACTCATTTCGATATTTTCTAATCTATAATTAATTTGTTGTCCGTTAAACATTTCTAAGAGTAAATCGACCCACTGAGTTCGAAAATGCAGTCCATTTTCACCTAGGAAGTTCAGAAGTGTGCGGATTCGCATCTCACCATACCCTAATTTAATATAATAATAACTAAATAAATAACTAACATATTTTTCGTGAATCATTGAATCTAAAACACTGGATGTTGGGCCGACTAGAAATAAGTTCAGGCGGGAGTGGAGACAGCAATAGAGGCGGAGATGATAGTGGTATTTGGTAAATGAGACAAAATATTCTAATAGTTTGTAATTCCATTGATTGAAAAATTAGGGTATAGTGAGATGCGAATCCGTACACTTCTGAACTTCCTAGGTGAAAATGGACTGCATTTTCGAACTCAGTGGGGTCGATTTACTCTAAGAAATGTTTAGACGGACAACAAATTAATTATAGATTAGAAAATATCGAAATGAGTACGATTAGTTACTCAACTCCAGTAATGATAAATCTTGTTTTAGGTCATATTTTCGAAATGGTAGTGAATTCAATGTCAGTGCAGTCATTTCTTAGAGTAAATCGACCCCATAGAGTTCGAAAATGCACTCCATTTCCACCTCGGATATCCAGAAGTACCCGTAATCGTACCTGACCATACCCTAATTTAACCAACTCATGAAACTAAAAGTCGTCATATGGAGCGACCTCTAAATCACCTCGATCAACTTAAATTTTTTTATGCGCGTTAATGAATCATCGTGGAATAATTTAAGGCTTGTGGGACAACATCTGAATTTTTTTTTTGCTGTTTTTGGACCACCCTAATACATATATACATATACAGTCATCGCGCTGTAACGACGTTCCGGGCAATGACGGATCGCATATACGACGGATCTGCCAGCTCTGAAAAAAAAAAAATGAAAAAAAATGTAGCTGAAAAATTCCTATCGCCGAGTGATGTAGCCGACGTAGCGCTGCCAGTCGTATAAAAATAGCACATACAATTATGTACGCTGTACAGTACATAATACTTCATAATGATAATAAACGACAGTGTGGCCCTGTTATAATGCGATCGTTGAGGTCCATAAAATGTCATCGCAAAAAAACAGGATCGTGCTAAATCGGGATTCAAGGAAATCGGCTTTCAAACTGAACCAATGTTTGCACGTTTACCTTCTAGCAAGTAAATTACCTTTAAATTGAAGAATTCCGCGAATAAATCGTTGTTACAGTCGAAATTAAAACACAAATTAATTTTGGTGAAGCTTTTCATGTTGTTTAAAACAATCGCACTGTTCCGAAAATATATATCACAATTGACAGGAGCTCGTTTCTTCATTTGTAAATTATAACATCGATGCAATGATTACGTATTTATAAAATCCAAACGCTATTTATTCACCTTTCTATAATCGATGCGAGAGGAGATTGTAAGCTGCTGCTAACAATACCGATGGCCGTCATGAACAGCACAAAGTAAAACTAACGTGTCTTCCATCTCTCTTGGATGTGTGTTACAATTGCCGACAGTATTCAGTACAGTAACATGCTGCACAGGTTGTATCCGAGGAGCAATAGGCTACACCATATAGCCTAGGTGTGTAGGTTTGTGTAAGTACGATGTTCGAAAACGAAACAAAACAAAAAAAAAAGATGTTCGCACAACGACGACGTCGCTTAACGACGCGTTTCTCAGAACGTAACCCCGTCGTTAAGTGGCGCATGACTGTATATACATATACGTGTATATATATATACACATATACATATATATACATATATATATACATATATATACAGTATATATATATATACATATATATATATAAACATATTATATATATATATATATATATATATATAATGAGTACCAGCTTGCTTGTGATGACTGAGTCATTCGAGTATCCTGCGTCGGAGTGGCGACCCGTCCAGGATTGTACGCAATAGCCAAGGAGACTGCTTCGGCAGCACCAACGCTCTGTACAGAGTTGGTCCCAATGGAATGGATGGATATACACATATACATATACAGTGGGGAGAACAAGTATTTGATACACTGCCGATTTTGCAGGTTTTCCCACTTACAAAGCACGTAGAGGTCAGTAAATTTTATCATAGGTACACTTCAACTGTGAAAGACGGAATCTAAAACAAAAATCCTGAAAATCACATTGTATGATTTTTAAATAATTAATTTGCATTTTATTGCATGAAATAAGTATTTGATCACCTCCCAACCAGTAAGAATTCCGGCTCTCACAGACCTGTTAGTTTGTCTTTAAGAAGCCCTCCCATTCTCCACTCATTACCTGTATTAATTGCACCTGTTTGAACTCGTTATCTGCATAAAAGACAGCTGTCCACACTCAATCAATCAGACTCCAACCTCTCCACAATGGGCAAGACCAGAGAGCTGTCTCAGGACATCAGGGACAAAATTGTAGACTTGCACAAGGCTGGGATGGGCTACAGGACAATAGGCAAGCAGCTTGGTGAGAAGGCAACAACTGTTGGTGCAAATATTAGAAAATGGAAGAAGTTCAAGATAACAGTCAATCTCCCTCGGTCTGGGCTCCATGCAAGATCTCACCTCGTTGAGCCTCAATGATCATGAGAAAGGTGAGGGATCAGCCCAGAAATACACGGCAGGACCTGGTCAATGACCTGAAGAGAGCTGGGACCACAGTATCAAAGAAAACCATAAGTAACACACTACACCATCATGGATTAAAATCCTGCAGCCACGCAAGGTCCCTCTGCTCAAGCCAGCGCATGTCCAGGCCCGTCTGAAGTTTGCCAATGACCATCTGGATGATCCAGAGGAGGAATGGGAGAAGGTCATGTGGTCTGATGAGACCAAAATAGAGCTTTTTGGTTTAAACTCCACTCGCCGTGTTTGGAGGAAGAAGAAGGATGAGCCCAACCCGAAGAACACCATCCCAACCGTGAAGCATGGATGTGGAAACATCATTCTTTGGGGATGCTTTTCTGCAAAGGGGACAGGACGACTGCACCATATTGAGGGGAGGATGGATGGGCCATGTATCGCGAGATCTTGGCCAACAACCTCCTTCCCTCACACAAGAGCATTGAAGATGGGGCGTGGCTGGGTCTTCCAGCATGACAACGACCCGAAACACACAGCCAGGGCAACTAAGGGATGGCTCCGTAAGAAACATCTCAAGGTCCTGGAGTGGCCAAGCCAGTCTCCAGACCTGAACCCAATAGAAAATCTTTGGAGGAGCTGAAAGTCTGTGTTGCCCAGCGACAGCCCGAAACCTGAAGGAACTGGAGAAGATCTGTATGGAGGAGTGGGGCAAAATCCTGCTGCAGTCTGTGCAAACCTGTTAAGAACTAAAGGAAACGTCTGATCTCTGTAATTGCAAACAAAGGTTTCTGTACCAAATATTAAGTTCTGTTTTCTGATGTATCAAATACTTATTTCATGCAATAAAATGCAAATTAATTATTTTAAAATCATACAATGTGATTTTCAGGATTTTTGTTTTAGATTCCGTCTTTCACAGTTGAAGTGTACCTATGATAAAAATTACAGACCTCTACGTGCTTTGTAAGTGGGAAAACCTGCAAAATCGGCAGTGTATCAAATACTTTTTCTCCCCACTGTATATATACATATATATAACATACATATACATATGTATATATATATATACATATATATACATATATACATATACATATACATACATATATATTATATATATGTACATTATAATACATATATATACATAATATATACATATATATATATATACATATATATACATATACATATACATATATATATATACATAAAAAAATAGTTTTGTCGGGTTCACTTGGCTATGCCTGGATGAGTTTGAGGGTAGAGGAGAGTAGCAGCCGAAACCCAAATCCTATCCAGGTTCCTCCTGATGACTCCATCTCTGGTCTTGTTTGTTCCTCCTGATACTCCAGTGCTGTATTTGGTCAGTTATTTGATTTAATAAAACGGTGAAAGCATAAAAAGGTGAAAGCGATGGAGCAGAAGGGGTTGTCTGTACCATGGAATCTTCTGCATTTTCACTCACATCTTACAGATGAATACACTGAAGACAAGGTGAGGCTCACCTATGCCAGCGTAGCTGTTTGGGTTGTCGAGAAGCTTGGCATTTGGTGCAGGGTCCCCACTGCGTTGCATTGAGAGGATGCCAGTCAGAGGTTATACCCATAATCGTTGGTAACACGCCATGGCACCTGAAAGGGGCGGCATAAAGGAGGAGAAGGTTCACATCGGGCTTTGGCTAAACCCATGCGAGACAAAAACATACAGGTTGTCACAATCACCACAAACACAAATCAAACATCCACACTCATGACTTGTTACATTGTTTTGGTGCCATTTCCAATGAGTGATCAGGATGGCTGTGGGGAAAATGACACTCAGAACGACCGTTCGGGCGAGTTCGCGAGCGGTCTCGTGTTCTCAAATGTCCAAAAGGTTCATCACATTCACGAAGGCCAAAGAAAGCTCCTTTGCCTTCATCTTGTTGTCTTCCCCTCTTCGCAGCATGACACGTATGTTCTTCCCTTTGATTTCTGCTCTCCCACGAGACTCGAAGCCTCCATAAAATTTTAAGATTAAAAACTGAGAGAAGAATCCACATGTGCTATGCAACCCTGCGACTTTCCAATAACAATGGCCATGCATCAGGAAAAGTTATTATTTTTAATCATTAAAAAAAAAATCCGAGAAGAGCAGTTCAGTTCAAAGGGAAACGATGTATGTGTCCTGCCAAAAAGAAAGGAACATCACCAGATGTGAGATAAGAAGCCATCTATATATTACATAAGCTAAAAGGTGGGATAGAGGTAAATTGAGAAAAAAATGAAAATTAAGAAATGGACAAGGAAAAAGGATGGAAGATGTACGTGTATACAGGAGAATGGAAAGGGGGTGGGGGGCAATGTGTCCCAAAAAGGTGGTCGTTTCCGCAAGATCACCATTTCCTTACAAACCAGTAAGGAAGCTGTAAGTAATGCGGCAAATTTGCAATGCTCAGGCACACCTGCTAGCAGTTTCATCCTGACCTCAGCCACCTTAATGTCAATATGGCACTCATTAAAGTGATTTTTTGCTTCAAAAGATTATTATGGTTATATTTGGTGCATGTAACTGCAAGTGCAATGTTTAGAGTTAAGGACCGCTTACCACCACCCCCCACCCCATCCCCCTCCTCCGCCCCTCCCCCCTTTCCACCACAAGCAATGTGGTGTTTTTTGGGTGTGGCACAAAGGCCCCCCACCCCAAGAGAGTGCCACGATCCATCATGCCTCATATAAACTGCACAACGATTTGGGAGCTCCATCACATAAACATGTTGTTTTTGACATGGGCTGGGCCCAAGATCATCCTCATAGATTGAAAACTGAACTCGGGGATTGTTATCCAAGTGAAATGGACAAGTGTGTCTGATCAATGCCTGACGGAAAGACTTAAAACTTTTCAATCATGCATCTTCCATTTTGGTGGATACAAACCACTTCACTTCACAGGTTTTATGATCGGCAATCTTGAAACCGTTAATCAGGAAATGTTTCAACGAAGATCCAATCTCACAAGTCGACAAATCAGTTTTTCAACACAGTTTTCTCTTGAACACAAATGATCAGATAATGAGAACACGTTATAGCCAATCCTGATCGTGCGGTTAAAGATAATTTTTTTAAAAGAAAGAAAAGAAAACATCCTTCAATGCTCATCTGCCTGTATAGCACAGTCTCCTTTGGTTAGTAGGCCAAAAACTCTGTGTCCTTCCGCCAGTTGCACATACTTATCATTGATGTATGTAGCACAATGCATGAAAAATCTTTAAAATCAAACATCTAAACTATAAAACCAATTCAACCACATTGGAAACTAATAAAGTAAAACTAATACTGTATATACATGATATGTGATAGCGATTTAAGGAACATGGTCAGGCGGTCAATGCCTGTACCAAATGAAGGCAACAAAGGGCCTATTAAGGCAACCAAGTCAGAGAGCTTCACTAACCAGTACACCATGCCACTGATGAATCATTCGACGTCTGTTGTTTTATCGTCTGAATGATTATAGATCCTTATGATATTTTTTTTAAAGTGACAAAAGGTGCAAGCTAGTTTACAATAGCACCACAACTAGTTACAAGACATGAGTATGGTCAATAAAAGTAACAGGTTATCGATCACTGATGGGTTTGACATCGTGTTTGAGAGACGTCCCAGAAAGGTTTGTGGATAAGGGGAAGTGGAGGGGAAGAACCCAAAAAAATAATTAAATATGTGTACGCTTGCAATAAATAAGCAAAAATTAAATAAAAACAACACAAATCGAAATCGAAACCATCGTATTGTTAAACAGAGCTGGCAGGATAGCCTAGGCCCAAGAGGTAGTCGCAGTGTAGCCTCTGAGCTGTCAAGCCTGCGTTGAAATCCTGACTCAACTATAAACTGTCACCCTGGGGTTTCGCAGGCAGGGCAAGGCATCAATGTGCGTACCATCCAGTACACTAAGTCAGAGGACCCGTCTGCTAGCACTTTTCATCGGCGGACATAAAAGATCCCATGATGTCTTTCACAAACAGTAAAATAGTTACCGCAGCACCCTAAACATATTATAAATTCCTGCCCTGACTGGCTGCTTTGAAGACAAAGGCAAACCACCCAGCAGGTCCAAACCGCCTGGCACGTCCACCCCGCTCGGCATACTCTTGCCCAGGAACAGCTTCGGCTGCATCGACGGTCTGTCAAGAGGCTGGTACATTTGATTGACGATTGCAAAACAATTTTTTTTATCTTTTTATTTTTAGATTGTTTACAACAGTCTTAAACCACTCATCAACAACGTCGGTTGAAATCCACCCCGAATTTGGAGGCAAACCATTGGATATCAACCAATTGGTTGAGGTCTGGCACATTGAGCGGAGAGAGCCAGTAACTCAAAAGGACAGGTTCACCAAAACTAAAATGGAACCAGAGACGCACACATGAGTTGAAGTCTGGTTGAATTTTACGAAATTGATGCTCACCTGGGACCGAACTTCAATTAAACATAACGACAAGGTGGCAAAGCTTGGCTCGCTCATAAAATACAGCCAAAAGCAGAACACGTCATGAACAAACAAAAAGATCCTTCACCCACGTGGAAGTGTTCCTGTACATATCAGACACAAAGTGGGTCTTAGTGCAAGACTAAAATTTATAGACCTGGTTTAAAAGGCCAACATTTCTTTGGCAAAACCAACAGTTTGATAAATAGACAAAAAAAGATCGGATTTCAGCGAGACAGCTCGCAAGCAACATGACATGACATTCGAATGTATCTGCCGAGGGAAATAAAAGAGACCAGAGGGATGGAAACAGGAAACGTTTGGGAAAAGCAAGCAAAAGACAAATTTCGAAGATAGACAAGGAAGATGACATTAATCTGACGCTGGCATCAAGAACGTTTTTCAGTCGGGAGATTCATATCAGAGGATGGATAGAATCTGATGAAAGTGAGCTGCTTGCGCTGAAAATGAAAAAAAAGAAAAAGTAGGTGAGAAAAAAAGAAAGTAGGCCAAAATAGCTGGCTCCAAATATTTTCTGCTTCAATTCACAGTTCTTCCTCAAATAATACGGACACAGGTTGCTGTACTATTCACTGAATGATTCACCAGCGGAAATGAGATAACAAAAAAAAATAAAAACGTCTCCTTCAGCAAAAGAGAACGAGGGTAAGACCCGTGGAGGTTAGACGAAAGCCAAGAGGTTTCGGAAGATGGGAAGGTGACCAAGACTCGAGCCTTCGAAATGTTCAAGATCTATTTCTTTGGCTGGAATAAAACAGCGGTGGGTGTCAGAGAGAAGGCCATCATCAATCTTAATATTTGGAAGGTGGGGGGAGCCATTTGTACATTCTTTGGTATCGCCATAGGAACATAGCATGCCAGAAGAGAAGAAGAGAGGGCTAGGGAGGAGGATGGAGGAAAGAGGGGAAGAGAAAGAAAGCTGCAAGTTTAAACACCCAAAAGGATGCAACAGCTGTTGGGGCAGACACTGCATGTTAACACAAGGCGAATTCGCGGGTCCAGCCGCCAAACATCGGTGTCGTGCATTCGAGCAATTCAGGTACCCAGTATCAATTCCGTACACGTACGCAATACTGGGGGTGTAGCAGGGTGTGAAGAGCTCCAGATTAATAATGAAACACGAGTTCGACCAAACAAAAACGTCTGGACGTTTCCTTGATGTGAAGAGCCATAGGTCAGATCCAAGCATTCGCAGAGTTTAAGATTTCTACCCCACCACCCTACCCCAAATTTGACTTAGCAATGTATGATTATAGATGAAGTACAAGGAGGATGGCTGTGTGGAGGAGAGAGGGGTGCGTGGGGATACAGTGGGGTTGATTGGGAATAGAGGAGGGGGCAGGTACTCACAGATAACGTGAGGGATTTTCACAGTGCTCACAGCGAGACTCCCAAGAGTAACTGAGCAGGAAGAGAGCTTCAAGCTTTGGTGAAGCACGGAGCAGATGGGGCCACGCCAAAGCTGGGCCCTCGGCCCGACCTGCACCACACACCACATTTGTTCATTGCTTGTTGGAAATCCAACCGGAATGTGCAGAAACATCAGTTCTGCCGCAGTTACGAGGCTGAAGGATGGCAATTCCAAATGCATCAAGGGTGAAGACCGAAGGCTTTAATGGTTCCTTGAAAAGTCCTAAGAAAGGTGCTATTAGACATTTTTGTCTGAAATACAATATGCACGGTTTTTGCAGAGAACGCCAAGCAAAATCATTTTGCTGCAGTAAACTGATGCACTAGATGAACCCTGTGAAGAGGTCGTGTGCCGTACTAAGAAGTCACGCCACGCAAAATGACGAGTCGTACACAAAGCAATGATCAACACCCATGTGGCCTTAAGGAAGAATAGAAACCTCAATTACATTCCAATGCACCTTGTTTAAACTCAAAAGCAGAAGCATCTCACAAATCCTCACACAACCCAAATTCCCTAACTACTCACGAGAGGCTGTCTATTCATTACGTACGTACATATGGCAATGTTTTTTGACACCAGCACAAGCATATGTAATAAATTGATGGGCCTTAGAATAGCACAATTAATGGCACTGCACATGAATGAGTCCCAAGTTGTTAGGGTTAGAAATTAAATCCGTAAATTATTATACTCCTTATTCTTCTTTAATGGCCACGATAATTCCCATGTTCTTGTGGGGTTGGCCAGGGAGGCCAGGTCCAAGTCCTTCACGAACCGCTGGCCAGGCATGATAGTCGACGAAGGTTAGAGCAGAAATTTGGAATTTGTTCAGGGTGCTGGCAATAGCTCACCTACTCTTCATGAAGTACACCGTGGGATCTTTAACGTCCACCAACTAATGCCAGTGTACGGGACATCCAGTTTAATGTCCATCCGAGGGACGGCACACATTGATGAATCACCCTGCCTGTGAAACACCGGGATGACAGACAATTTATAGCTGGGTCAGGATTCAAACCCAGGCTCGAGAGCTTAGAGGGGAGTGTACATACCTCGAGACCAGCCCCCTCCACCCCTAAAATTATAATACTAAAATACACAATTTGGTTTCTGCCTGTCTGTGGCAAATTAATTCAGCCATTACTTATCCAATCGAGACCAAACTTGTCAAGGGGACGAAGCGTCACAACACAAAGGTTGTAGCTACTTGATTTGCCACCCCTCATCCATCCCAGGGGGTTCCAAAGGTTGGGCCGACGCAAATTCTCTCCCACTGGGAGGAGAGGGTATTAAGAGCAACACTTCAGAGGCCTTAACTGTATCACGAGTAAGAGGCCTTTGCCTTATTTTTGCAGGATGTTTAGCCTATGTTGCTTTAGCATCAACTGCAAAAGATCTGCGTGAATTCCCATGTTGTATTTCCTTCTTCCACCTTAGAAAAACACCATGTTAAGGTGCATACACATAGCAGTTTGAGCATCGTTCCACATTACTGAGGCTTTTTCAAAAGCTGCTTCTAATAACAAAAGTAATAACAACAACGAGAAGGGCACTCGGTAGAGTGCATACCTCCGCCACGTAATGTCATCAAAAGGTTCTGCATAGATTAACAGTGACGATGGAAACAAAATAATGTCTGAAATCCATTTTCTACTGGTAATATTATAAATACGGCCCCAGATTCAAATCGCGCCGACGCGTCCGGAGACAGATACCGCCCCGACGCGTCCAGAGACAAACACCATCCCGACACGTCCGGAGACAAACACCACCCCGACGCGTCCGGAGACAAAACACTGCCTGATGCATCCGGAGAAAAAACCCTGCCAGGTCATAACCACAGTCTAGATATATCCAGAGACAGAGAGAGAGAGAGAGAGAGAGAGAGAGAGAGAGAGAGAGAGAGAGAGAGAGAGAAGAGAGAGAGAGAGTGTGGGAGGAGGGTGCTGCACTGTATTGGGAGGGGGTAAAGCAGGATGGACAAACAGAGAGGAGTGCGGGTAGGAGAGTTATCAGAGAGAATATGTTATGTTATGCTTTAATAAAACTAACACACACACACACACACACACACACACACACACACACACACACACACACACCAAACACACAACACACACGGGCGATATCGGCAATTTTTGGGAATCGGAAGGTTGGAGTAAGTGTGATTATGGACAACAGTACATCCTGCATGCAACCCAAAATCCTTGAGTAGCTTTCATCGAAAAACGTGGACTTATATGGATGTTTCAAGGATATGCCCACAAACATGAGGCTTTACAAACAGCTGCATGTGATGGGGTGGAAAAAAAAGGCTCGGTAATTTAGAAAACATGTTAATTCGGCAAACGGCTCAGAAATCAGGTGTTATTTCACAACTCCTCGCTCAGAATGACTGAGCATGAACAATTCGCTCGGGACGACGGAGCACGAACAACTCGCCGGGACGCCGGAGCACGAACAACTCGCCTGGGAAGCCGGAGCACGAACAACTCGCCTGGGACGACGGAGCACGAACAACTCGCCTGGACGCGGACACGACAACCGCCCGGGACGACGGAACGACAACTCGCCCGGACGACGGAGCACGAACAACTCGCCCGGGACGACGGAGCACGAACAACTCGCCCGGGAGACGGAGCACGAACAACTCGCCCGGGACGACGGAGCATGAACACTCGCCCGGGACGACGGAGAATGAACCACTCGCTCAGGATGACATCTGGACACCAGGCGGATGGCTGGGCTCCTAACAGCATTTTGGGGGCCTTGAGGTGCTGAGAGAAAAAATGATTGTTTATTACATTAATTTACATTGTCAGGTCAGGCAGATTAGATCTGTGACTTGCTGTAGGTACCATGTAAACCTGTACGAACCTGTTTCATGGTCGGGTTGTCGTGACAAAACCATCTCCCCCCCCAGGTTTCGCTGGTGAGGAAGTGTATGGAGATGAACACCCAGCAAGATTGAAAACAAAGCTGTCAAAGGGCGGAGGAGCTCCTTGTGAGCCAACGGCCATCCATATCTGGTGCCCAACTATGTCTGCGGACCACCTCCTGCAGTTGGGTTACTTTTGTTTTTTAGGAGGTTGATGGCAGATTTGCACCGCGGCCATGTAAAACAACTTCACTCCGTAAAAGAAAAGATATACGCAAAGAAAACTGACAACCCACTCCATTGGAGTACCTCTTGTGCAGCTATCCTTCGCGGGGCAGCTCACTGGATGCCGGGATTGGAGCAAAGCCTTTGAGACCCCCACACATTTATGATAGGAGGAAAACCACGGGGTAAACTTTCTGGGTCAGATTGCGGTAGTGTGTGTCAGGGTGGTGCTGATTTGTCGTCCACCAGACGGTGGTCTCCTTGGGTTAACCTGAGGTGGTCCTTTCCTGGTGGGTGCCTGGAATATCCCATCCCGAAGAGAGGATGATCACCTACCTGTCTCTGTTATCATCTGAGTTCAAGCGTTTGAACATCGGTATTGCAGCAATCTTTGAGGTTCAGAGACTAGATAGTGGCAAGATCATGGTGGGTGGTTACACCTACTATTGGTCTGGTCGCTCTGATGGTTACCATGCCCAAGGAGTTGCTGTAGCTGTGTCCAATAAGCTGACTCCAATGATAATTGAGGTAATATCGATCAACGAGTGCATCATGAGATGAAGGATTCACCACTCCTTGGGTGTCGTTTCCCTGGTCTTTGTATATGGTCCAACTGAGGAGAGTGATATCACCAGGAAGGACACATTCTATGCCACGCTGGAGTCTGTGGTTGGTCAGTGGCCCAGGCGAGATACTCTTCTAGTCTTGGAGGATTTCAATGCATCGACTGGAACTAATAGGGAGGGTAATGACACATGTGTTGGTCCCCATGGGTCTGGAACTGTGAACCAGAATAGCACTAAGTTCCTTGAGGGTATTTTTTTTTGTGTACATTGTTGAGGCTCGTCTAAGAGAACTAACACACAACGCACAGCAAGGGGAGGCATGAGACAAGAGGGGGGCGGAAGGGAAAGACA
>CM068964.1:26798746-26818724 GCA_035128595.1 Eptatretus atami
ACTCATAGCAAAGCAGGGGCTTTCGGCCTATCACTAAAGAGCAGCAACAACAGAAAAAAAAAAAGATGAACACCACAACAGCACTAAAACTCCTCCCAAGAGAGGGGGAGGGAAATATCAGCGGCCAGGATTTTTTACATACCTGCTGCCCAAACTGTCAGGAGGTTCTTTATGTGGCCACATAAATTCCGTTTTGCCCCATCCAAGCCGTTTTTGACATTCACTTTTGACCCATGTTGCATAAGTTTCCAAATCTACGACTGATTCGCTGAAGAAAAACGTAAACTCTGACACAGAAACGGCATTCACTGTCCAGGTGCTCGAACAAGCGAATGACCCGGATTACCCCAAAAGATTCCTTTTTATTTTTTCTCCACCAAAAAGACGCTTCCTTCCTGCGTACAACTTCAATTGTACTTTGCAGCCTGGAACGTGAGACAGGAAATTTGTACATACAGTTTCTCCAGTCATGTTAAATAGTCTCACAGAAAAAGTTGGTAAATTCACTGCAATTAAAAGAAGGCCTAAGTTCCATGACCATGCGAAACAGCAATGTCGTCGTGAGCACAGTAGCAAGAGGGCCATTGTGACCTTAGTTGTGTCAAAACCGTGACAAGTCAATGGATGTGGCAATCGGTCCACAAAAACTGTAAACCTTTGTATGGTACAAGCAAGTCCATTTCTGTCAAAGACTTCAGAGCAAGGAGTCAGGCTGATTGTGTTACTATAAACTCAACAGGTATCGTCTGACTTCTTTGTCTGCTATATTTAACAAAGCTTATATTGGCAGATACTCATGGAAGATGTGAACAAGGGAAAGTGAAGGTATAAAATACTGACTTTGGAGAGATGCACCTCATGAACATCATTCTTAAGTAAAACCTTGATGAAAAAAAAGTTACCAAGTTAATCCTCCAAAACCTCAGCAGATCCTTAAAGTGTGTTTGTGTGTGTGTGTGTTGTGTGTGTTGTTGTGTTGTGTGTGTGTGTGTGTTGTGTGTGTGTGTGTGTGTGTGTGTGATAGTGTTGCACAAATGGCTCTAAAGGGTTTAATCGTATACCTTAGAAATAGTTTCCTTGGTACATGTAGGAGTACAAGAATGAGGTAATTTAATTGTGATGAAGGATTATGCGTCGATATTTGTATAGAAAGCTGTCGTCTTCCCTCCCTAATGTTTGATGTTGAAAAACCTCTTCTCCCTTAAAACCCTTTTTAATGTTCTATCCTTTGTAATCTGTCTTACATGTGCTTTATAGAGGAGTCTGGCCTTGTAATGGCAGACACACACTCATTTTTGTGCCAAAACCTGAGCCTCACATTCTGGAGGAGTCGAGAGACGAGGCGGATTTCCCAAGAATTTACGGCCAAACTGGGACAGGGTGGGATGACGTCAAAAGCCGGTGTCCGAGATGCCCATCCATATAAGGTCCACACACCCACAGGAGTCTGATTGTTCAGAGGTCGCGTTGTGGTTTGGTGGGAGTCCAGTCCGGGAGAGGTCAGAACGTCGTCACGGTCCGATCCAGTTCGCAGGGTCTAGTCCCGTTTGAGGGTTCCAGTTCAGTACGGTGAAGAAAGCCAAGGCTGCAGGACCTGCACAATCACTTTTCCACCTCTTGCCCGCATGAGAATGGCTGGGTTCCTATCGGTGCAGAGTGTGCTGCCCCTCTATGACCAAGCTACGGAGCAGTTCACTTTATAAAGAGCATCAAGGTGCCCACACAGCCCATAGCTGATATTTCTCTCTCATCCTTCTCCTGGTCCATCTACTGTGGTATGATTCAGGGCCCATTAAGGAATAGTTTACTTAAGACTCTTCTGTCCATCCGAAATCCAGGGCGCGTATTTCGGCATCAATGAATAAGTTTATACGTAAAGTGTTGGTGTGTTCCCTATTTTTCCTACCCCTTTTCTGGAGTACACATATGAATGCACTGGATCTCGTAATAACTTTTTCATGTCACCACAATCGCAAAGCCGTGCAGGCTTATACAGTGGCCTGCAAAAATATTCACCCCCTCCAAAGTTTTCACATTTTGATGCCACCTGAACTTATTTCATGATGCTTTCAAATCAAACTTAATATATAGCGTTTTTGCAAACTACTCCAAAGTGAAAAAGCAAAAAAAAATGCAGACAAGGAGATTTAAGGTGCAACTCACTTTAGTCAACCAACAAGGCAAACATGAAGACCAAGGAGCTTTCGAAAGAAGTCAGACATAAAGTGGTGGAGAAGCATTCAGGAGAGGGTTATAATAAAATTTCAGTCACTCATCAAAGTGCGTACAGTGAAATCATCATTAAGAAGTGCAAGACATATCATACCACCCAGACTCAACCATGATCAGGTCGCACATCAAAACTCAGAAGCGGACAAGAAGGAAACTGGTTTGGGACATCACTGTAAATCCGCCAATGACTTTGAAAGATCTGCATGTCTGAGATGGGGGTCAGTGTTCATCAATCAACAACATCCCATTCCGTTCACAAATTTGGCCTTTATGGACAGGTAGCAAGAAAGAAGCCATTACTGAAAAAGACGCATCTAAAAGCTCGCATGGCGTTTGGGAAAATGGTTTTGTGGTCAGACGAGACGAAAATTGAACTTATTGGTCTAAATTAAATGCGTTACGTCTGGAGCAAGCCAAACACTGCACATCACCCAATCAACACCATCCCTACTGTCAAGCATGGTGGTGGCAGCATCATGTTATGGGGCTGCTTTTCATCAGCAGGGACAGACAAGCTTGTCAGGATAGAAGGGACAATAGACGGTGCAAAGTACAGGAGAATCCTTGATGAAAACCTGCTTGAGTCAGCCATGAATCTGAAACTGGGTAGGAGATTCACATTTCAGCAGGACAATGATCTGAAGCACAAAGCTAAAGCCACACTGAAGTGGCTGAATAAGAATAAAATAAATGTTCTTGAGTGGCCCAATCAAAGTCCTGCCTTGAACCCAGTTGAACATTTATAGCGAGACTTGAAGATTGCAGTCCATCGATGATCCCCAACAAACTTGGCAGAACTAGAGAAATTTTCACGTGAAGAATGGGTAAATATTTCACCATCTCACTGTGCAAGGCTGGTGGAGATCTACCCAAAAAGACTCATAGCAGTCATTGCTGCGAAAGGTGCTTCCACCAAGTACTGACCAAAGGGGCTGAATATTTTTACAACCAGGAAATTTTGATTTGTACATGTTTTTGCAGGTATTTCTGACATGTAACCTCCTTCAACTATAACTGTTTCGTTTGATCTCTTCAGATATGAATAAAAAAGTTCATTTGGAAAAATTGTTTCAACATAATTCGTAATGAATGTAAATGTGGCATTTTTGGTAGCGGTGAATCCTTTTGTAGGCAGGCCACTGTAATTTCTATAAAGGACAGATTTGGTGGGATGAAAAGCATTCAAGTCCAAACCCCTCTCCCAATGAGTGTGACAAACCGCAATAATTCATCATTTTGAGTGGCTCGGTGGGAGGAGGAATCCGGCGTGTCGCTTGACGACCTCAGACGAATTAATTGAGCTAGGTAAAGGCTCAAATAGGCCCTCGATCCAGCTCATTGTGTCTGGGCCGATTGGCTGATGTGACTGCCATAAATATATGTATATATATATATATATATACATATACATACATATACAATATACATATATACAGTAAACCCTTGAATATTGCGGGTTTTCACCAATCTCGGCAATTTCTTTATATCCCGATTTTGAAATAGTGGGGTTTAACTTTGACCAATGGTGGTTTTTGAGCTGAGCTGTGATGTTTATCTCGCATCACGATTGTTTCCCATGCACTGTTAATAATGGAATGGCACCGAAGTCTAAAACGATAGTGATTTGCAGGACAAAAGTGATTCATTTATTTATATTTATTTCCTGGTTTACAGAGCTACAGAACCATTTATAAAAGAAACACATCCACAGATTACAAAGGAAAACGTTTGAAGAGATTAATAGGGGAGGAATAGTGAGGAAGAGGGGGCAAGTTTAGTCTGCAGGAGGGAGGAGACTTCATCGCAAAGCCGATACATATTTATTTTACATGTTTATTTAAATTGCGATGTGTAAAGTTTTGGCTGCCGCCCACCTGTCTCCTCTCCATTTCCTTGAAGCCTGAGAACCTAACCCCTTTTTCCCATAAAAAAATTGGTTTTGACGATCGCGGTTTTGATATACGAGGTGTGATCAAAAAGCTTTATCCCCTTCAAAATGAAATCATTTTATTTCATTGAGCTTTACCTAGCTCAATGAAATAAAATGAGCAATTTGTTGTGGTCTCACACCCAACCTGTCCACAAAACTTTTTGAGATATCGTGCTATATATTAGTTTAGCCCTATCTCTCAATGGTGAAGAATCACTCAAAAAAAGAATGAAATAATTATATTAAACATTAAACACTGACATCATTAATCTCCTTCGAAATTCTGCCCTTCCACACATACATACTTGTTCCACCATTCCTGCCACTGTTGGAAACATTTCTGCGTTCCGCGCTCAGCGTCGAGAGATTCGTTCCGCGCTCAAGCAGACCAGACGCTAATCCCCGTATTCTTCTCGCGCTTGTCCCGACAACCACGCTCCCAGCCGGTCCAATAGCGCCGCAACTTTATTCACACTTGTCCAGGGGGGAGGGGACGCCTCCTCGCTACCCGCTCTCCCTCACTGGACGGTTTTGGCGCGCAAATGCGCTCGTCGCCTCTGTCATTGGCCAAAACGGGCGCCAAGTCCGTTGATTGGCCCGGGGCATGGTGACATCACGTGGACCGCCTTTCCCACCGTGGCGGGGTCTGATTGGCTGAGCGGCGGCCACCTCACTCGTACCAGTCTCGTGCAACTCGTCTGCAGCGCTGATTGGTCGAGGGTCGCCGCGAGGCTCCTCCTTGAACTCCGCCCACCACGGGCGCCATGGCGTCGGCCAGAGCGAGATGAAGGTGAGGGTGATGCTGGTGTTGTTGTAGAAGATTTATGGATGTAATTCAAATCCTAACTATCAATAACTTCGCAGCGCATGTACATTTAATTTCCATTAGACCAGGGACGGGACCCTAACTAGAGACACGTACTTATCGAAATAACTAAGCTATGGGGACGGCTGTCTGTCGGTGTGCACAAGGCTTCCAGATTCTTACAATATTATATATATATATATATATATATATATATATATATATATTATATATACATACAGTACATATGTATATAGTACATATAATATATATAATAATACATACATATACATATATATACATACATACAGTACGTATACATATATACATACATACAGTAACATATACATACATACATACAGTACTATACATATATATATATATATAAATACATACATACAGTACATATACATACATACATAACATATATATATATACAAACATACAGTATATATATATATATATATATATATATATACATATATACATACAGTACATACATATATATATATATATATATATATATACATATATAGTACATATACATATATATATATATATACATACATACAGTACATATACATCATACATACGTACATATACACATACGTACATATACATACCCAGTCCATATGTGTGTGTGTGTGTGTATATATATAATATTAAATATATCTCTTCTTCTTCTTCTTTCGGATGCTCCCATTAGGGTCGCCACAGCGGATCATCCGTTATGATCCGCATACTGAATTTGGCATAGGTTTTAGCCGGATGCCCTTCCTGACGCAACCCTGGTCGCCTCTTACGACACAGGGATAAGGATTGGGTTGCGCCATGATTCCGGGCTGCCCTACACCCTCTCATAGCACGGCCAGGCACAGAGCTCCGTCTTCAAGCGATCCTCCAACCCAAGCCTCCGAGTAGCCGGATTACAGGCGCACGCCACTACACCCGGTATATATATATATATATATATATATATATATTATATTATATTTATTATTATAATTTATAATATAAAATATTAAAATAAATATAATATATGTACATATATTATAATATACATACAGTACATATACATATGTTATTATAAGTAAAACTTATATATATATATATATATTATATTAACACACACACACACGAAACAAATGTGTATTTGTGGGAAAATTACATGCCCAGACCAGGAATCAAACCCAGGTTCTCTGGAAACCGTACCAGTGTTCTGCCATCTGAGCTACACTACATAGCCAAAAGTATGCGGACACCCCTTCTAATAAGTGGATTAGGCTATTTCAGCCACACCCATTGCTGACAGGTGTATAAAATGAAGCACACAGCCATGCAAACTCTATAGACAAACATTGGCAGTCGAATGGGCCGTACTGAAGAGTTCAGTGACTTTCAACGTGGCATCGTCATAGGATGCCGCCTTTCCAACAAGTCAGTTCGGAAAATTTCTGCCCTGCTAGAGCTGCCCCGGTCAACTGTAAGTGCTGTTACGGTGAAGTGGAAACGTCTAGTAGCAACAACAGCTCAGCCGTGAAGTGGTAGGCCACACAAGATCACAGAACAGGACTGCCGAGTGCTGAAGCACGTAGCCTGGAAAAATCGTCTGTCGTCAGTTGTAACAATCACTACCAAGTTCCAAACTGACTCTGTAAGCAATGTCAGCACAAACACTTCGTCGAGAGCTGCAGGGTCAAAGCAGCTAAGTGTGAGCCAAATTGTTTCAGAAGTCGTGAAAAAAATCAATTTTCATGTACAGTGAAGTTATTGCAGCATAAAAAAATCCAAGATTCACTGAACATTTTGCAAAAAAAAGTTTATAGAAAGGATTGGTCATCACAAAATGTCATCATTTTCAAAATAGGGTAGGATTTTTTGATTTGGTCAGGCTGACATGCAATTTTTCAGCTCAAACAACAGCAAAGTCAGCTCTAATGATTGGTCCACTCCAGGACAAAAACATTGCAGTTTCGGGGTTTATAGCTTGTACCATTGTTTCATAATGCTATGTGAACCATTGTTTAAAATGACTGCCAGCTCATCGATGACTGTCATTCGAAGGGTCAAAAACCCAAAATTGTCCAGAAATGATAACCTGAATAAAATACTGCATCAATGCTATCACGTAAGCTTAGTAATATAATCAAAAGCATTTATATATGGAAATAACATGAATTACACAGAAAAAATCACCTTTCTGAAAAGTGGACCGGTGAGAGAAATTTTCATCGGATGATATTTCACTAAATAGGGGGAATAAGGGAAATGATACTAGGTCAGATTAATCACTCCCATTGTATTTGAGTAATAACCACAACAATTTAATTGCCATGTTATTAGTCTAAACTATGGACTGAAATGCAAATGTGACGGACCGGTGGAGATTTTCACTGGCCCAAACCCAATTGCTAGCCGAGTCGTATCAGTTCCCTAATCCTGATGGTACCTAGCATGAAAGTTTACTATTACTCGAAGAAACTTTCAAGCAATATCATTAGAAAAAATATTTTTTTCTATCGGATTGGACTCAAGGGAATTTATAGGCACCATAAGAGCCTTCTAGTGTGAAAATGTCAATTTCGACGTTTCCGTCAGTTCACATGGATAGACCCCTTTTCGAGCTGATCCCAATTCTACTTTCAAATAAATTGGGGCTATTTGTCATACTGGGAACCAAGACTAGCATAAAAATTGAAATAATTATGTCAGCCCTACAAGAAATATCATTAATTTAAAAATGTGAAAATGAAAAACAGGCCCCTTATTGACAACTTCATTACAATTCCCCCAGAGTGAGCACATGAAGGACTCAACCATAGACCAGGAAGACCATACATTTTTTTATAGATTTTCAAACGCTTGTTTAGAATATCTCCTCTAAAATTTTGTTTAGTAAACTATTTAGGCACACTGATCACTTTCTACAATGAGGGTCCCTGAAACACCGTGGCTCACACTTCCCTGCGTTGGCCTGCACGAAATGGGTTTCCATGGCCGAGCAGCCCCACACAAGCCTAAGATCACCATGCTGCAATGCCAGGCGTTGCTGGAGTGGTGTAAAGCCTCACCGACATGGACTCTGGAGCAGTGGAACGGTTCTTCGGAGTGATGAATCACGCTTTCACCATCTGCCACAGCAGTCGTCTCACCATCTGCGACGACACAGGCAGCAGCGACAGGCACTCCGATGGATGAAATCGTGTTTGCAGATCCAGGAAAACGCTACCTGCCCGAATGCATAGTGTCAACTGTAAAGTCTGGTGGAGGAGAAAATGGTCTGGGCTGGTTTTCATGGTTCGGCTCGGCCCCTAGTTCCAGTGAGGGAAGTCGTAACGCTACAAGCGTACAATAACATTCCAGATGATTCTGTGCTTCCAATTTGTGGCAACAAGTTTGGGGAAGGCCCTTCCTGTTTCAGCATGACATAACCCCCGTGCACAAAGCGAGGTCCATACAGAAATGGTTTGGTGAGATCGTGTGGAAGAACTTGACTGGCCTGCACAAAGCCTGACTAACCACCATCGAACACCTTGGGTGAATTGGAATGCCGACTGCGAGCCAGACCTAATCACCCACATACAGTGTCTGACCTCACTTATGCCTCTCGTGGCTGAATGGAAGCAAATCCCCACAGCAATGTTCCAACATCCAGGTGGAAAACCTTCCAGAAGGTTGGAGGCTGTTATAGCAGCAAAGGGGGGACCAACTCCATATTAATGCCCATGATTTTGGAATGAGATGTTGGATGAGCAAGTGTCCACATACTTTGGGCCATGTAGTGTATCTGGGGCAACCCACGCCGGGCTGAGCACACAATTCTCCCAACATATAGAGATGCCATCTTCTTTCCCCACTGCTTCCAGGATACACAGCCAACCATAGGAGCAGCGACGGCCTGTCCATGAGAGGGTTTTCTCTCCAATGGGTACAATCTCCATGTCCGTTATTATCACCATCAGGGGCATAGTAATACATTACAAGAACAAAAACAAACATATGTACATGTGGAAATTACGCACCCAGACCGGGAATCGAACCCAGGTTCTCTGGTGAACCATACAGTGCGCTGCCATCTGAGCTATCTGGGTGACCCGACCCACTGGCTTAGTACGCAATTCTCACACATATAGAATGCCACTCTCTTCCCCCGCTGTTCCAGGACACTCACTGCCGACCATAGGAGCAGCGACGGCCTGCCCTGAGAGGGTCTTTGTCATGGTCCAATAATACATCATCATATGTACCCACATATACATTACATATGTTTGTTTGCCTATTCATTGAAAATTGAATTACTATGCCCCTGTGATGAATAATGCAGACATGGAATTGTCCCCCTACCGGGGAGGGGGGAGGGAGAATCCTCTCATGGATTACATGGATATGCCTCTCTGCTCCTATGTTGGCACTGAGCGTCCTGGAAGCAGCAGGGGAAAGAGAATGGCATCTCTATATGTGGAGATTTGCGTGCTCAGCAGGTGGTCACACAGATAGCTCAGATGGCAGAGCACTGGTGCAGTTCACCAGAGGACCTGGGT
Source organism: Eptatretus atami (assembly GCA_035128595.1). Classification (NCBI taxonomy): domain Eukaryota; kingdom Metazoa; phylum Chordata; class Myxini; order Myxiniformes; family Myxinidae; genus Eptatretus; species Eptatretus atami. The sequence continues at coordinate 26,808,255 of CM068964.1, forward strand.
TGATTCCGGTCCTGGGTGCATAATTTTCATATATATATATATATATATAATATATATATATATATTATATATATTATATATATATAATATATATATATATAACAAGGGACCAACCGTATAATTACAAAAGGAAAGCATATAGACAAACTGAAAATTAGTATAAAAATGATGAAGATGACATTCACATAGCGAGCTGTTAAAATTCATAAGGTTGGCTGCTTTTCTTCGTAAAAGCATTCGAGACTCTCCAACAAGGTATCAACTTAATGAGAATCTGACGAAGGGTGGTACTGAATCGAATGATGTAGTCTTGGATGAGCATGACATTTATTCACTCGAGACACCTCTGGAGCTACACAAGATGCAGCCAAACCAATTCTAACAACTTGCAGCAGCAGAAGGCTCATGCATCACTGTATGAGACATGTATGTTTGTTTGTTGAATTGCTCATATACAGTGTATAGTTACCATTAAGTCCCACTTGGAGTTCTCAAACCTCACCGTCCTGCTGCTTCCTAATCGAGAAGAGCAAAAAAAATAATTTTTAAAACACATTTTTTGTGCTTCTATCATTAGTGGAGAGGTGAATGACAAGGACTCACTCGAGTGTGACATGTAACGGGGGGCAACGGCGAAAGAAGGCCATGCAGCCTCATCAAAGGCGCGAAGCGCATGCAGCGAGGACGGCCGCCACCGAGCTCTCATCCAGTTTCTGCTCAGGAGTCAACCTGCACAGGAAGATACACATTTGACTTCAAAATTATTCAATCAATTTCCAATATTCCTTTATCCTACAATTAATGATTTATCCTCCAAACACAATACAATGGAACTTCATAATCATGATTGATTAGGATGGTGGGGGGAAGGTGATATAACCCGATATTATCGGTGTATACTCATGTCACACAAAACGGGGAAGCATCACACGCAACTGCTCCACTCGCACACCTCACACGAAAGCAATTTATGTTTAAACTGAAAAATAGTTTTCAGTTTTTGATTCGCTTTCAAACTTGGCTAACAGTACTTGTTTTATGAGGATGGCTAAAAGTTTAGCAAAGACTTGAATCGCACAGCTTTCAACAACCAAAACAGGAAAGACTTTGTGGAATCAATTTTTCCACCAGAACCCTCTGTTCCATGCATGTTAGGACCAGTACAGCATTGTACTGCCAGCATCAATGCTACAGGCTCAATGAGAGATCAATTATTGGCTGTAAAAGTGCAATTAAATTTGGCAGCATTCAATAGTCACTTCATTACAGGATAATATAACTGCAAGTTTATGTGGTGTGTTGTTGTTGTTATCTCCATAGTGGTTTCAGAATGTGGAACGGAGTCCTCCCAGGCTCGAATACCCACCATATATTTATATTATATATAAAGCTCTTCTAACCACTGACTCACTGACTGATATTAAAGATTGTACCTTACGGATGATGCAGAAAGCTGAAATTTTGCGTCTGATGGACATCGAAGCCAGTAGAAAACGGAAAAATATCACAGCATTGTCGGACAACATCCATAAATGAAAATAGAAATAAATGAAAAAAAATAATGAAAAAAATGCAGGTAGTGACCCGAGACAATGGGGAAGCACGGTAATTTTGTGTGCAGATGGACATCGAATGCCGGCACAAGCAAAAATCACAGAACCGTCGGAAAGCATCAGTAAATGAAAATATAAACTAAACAAAAAATGAAATAATAAATGAAAAATCAAATGCAGGTGAGCGACCCGAGACAAAGGGAAACACAGTTCATATCTTTTCCAATTGTAAGCACACCCCGCTATAATGTGTGTATATATATATATATATATATATATATATATATATATATATATATATATGTATACACATCCATTGTATTTTTAAAGAAGCACCGTAAACTAGATCTACTCCGCTAATTTGAGCAATAGCAAGAGCAGACCCGGTCTCAGGCGACGTTTCACTGCTTCACAGCCGGCTTCCTCAGGCCAATGTATACATTATTCCAACCGCCCCAATCCTATACCATATATACAGTCGTTGCCAAAAATATTGGCACCCTTGCACTTTTTTCAAATAACTCACAATTTCTCTAAAAGTAAGTTTGAAATTGACAAAATAATTTGGACTCCACAATTCTTTATTTCACTGTTAATATTAGAGAACCTTTGTTTTTATTCAGAACTTAATGTATCCTTTTAAATCAGAAACAAAAAAATTAATGCAATTCACAAAATTAACACCCTCGACTTAATATTTGGTAGCACAACCTTTGGACAAAATAACTGCAGTCAAGCGCTCCTATAGACTGAATGGGCTTCCTACACCTCTTCCACTGGCAGTTGTCTCACTCTTCTTGTGCAAACTGCTCCAGTTCTCCAGATTTGAGGTGTCTTCTCCCAACTGCTGTTTTCAGTCTCCCCACAGGTGTTCAATGGATTTAGATCTGCACTCATTGCTGTCCACTTCAGAACAGTCCAACGTTTTGCTTGAACCATTCCTGGTGCTTTTTGAAGTGTGTTTGGATCATTGTCCTGCTGGCAAGACCATAACCTTCGACAGCGACCCAGCTTTCTGACACTGGTTGAACATTGCGCTCCAAAATGCCTTGGTAATCTCCTGATTTCATATGCTGTTGTGGTCAATCAAGTTTCATCAAAATTTATGTGTAATTTCAGAGGAAGCAAATACTCATTTGGTGGTTCAACTCCCGCGCACCTCCCATAGACCCCATAATGAGTGCAGATTTTGATGCAGTGATAAACTTTGGTACATCACCGTGATGAGGTTGGGTCAAGTTTCATCGAAATCGTATGTGTAATTTTGAGAAGAGAGCAAATACCAATTTAGGCCAGGTTCAACCCTGAGCCAACCCCCCCCCCCCAGCCCCCTCTCCTAGCCCCCCCTCCTGGTGAGCACAAATTTTGAGGCAGCAAATTTTGATGTGGACAATATACCTTCGCTCGACATCAGATGTGAACAGATGTGAAGCTTGTGGCCATTTTCATCAAATCATTTGTTTGATTCAAACGATAATGATGGAAGGTTTACAGACTGACTGATTGATGAGTGAGTGGGTGAGTCACTCACCTATGGACACTGCTCAATCGCACAGTCACCTGACTAAAGTCCAGGTGAGCTAAAAATTTAATATTTTAAAATTTTGTACAAATAACACTTATAAAAACAATGAAGTGATCAGTGGAGTGCTCTCGAACTCCTGGTTTCCAAAGCCAAATGTTTATCTTGATTATTGAGTTCCAGGTCGAGCAGCACAAGGTGGTTCAAAAGGCAAGCAATTTGGAAGTAAACCCTTGACTTTGGCCTCAAAGACTATTTGGCCAAAATTATGGCTAGCCATGGAAATTAACATATGATTTCTGAAAGAAAAGAAGCATAACACTTGTAAAATAAGCAAACGACAACCAATAATGACATGTAAAACTAGAATGGCTTTCGATAAGCGCATACTTCTGCAAGGCTGTACAGTTACGCTTTGTACCTACTGATAGGCTTGGATCTGGATCCAAACATGAAACCCAAAATAAATCGGCTGTTCTCATCACCTATCCAACTCATAGTTTTGGTCACAACTCATCCCCAACTTTTTGAAATATTGTGCAATTCCAGTATATCATGTTTAGGCCCCATCTCTCAATGGTGAAGAATCACGAAAAAATATTTTCAATCTCATATCCAGATTTAGATCTCACCAAAATCGAATAGATTCGTCCTTATTACACACCCAACCTCTGCACCAAGTTTCGTCCAAATCAGTCCATAACTTTTTTGAGATATTGTGCTCTATATTGTTTTTGGCCATATCTCTCAATGGTGAAGAATCACTAAATAATTCTAGATCCAGATCTAGATCTTCACCAAATCTAATCGCTTCCTCCGTGTCACACCACAACCTCTCTGACAAATTCCGTCAGAATCCCGTCCACAACATTTTGAGATCCTGTTCACAATAAACACAGACAGGGGTGAACAGTGAACACATAACCTCCGTCCACCTTTGGTGGTGAAGGTATCAAATATGATGTTTATGGTAGAAAACAGTTTCAATTTTGCTGATAAGATGGATATGCTTTAACCTGATGAGCTAGTTTGGACGATTAAAAGTTTATTCTCCTTTTTCAACACAAATGCAAAGCCTGGTGTTGGCTTAGTGGTTCGGGTGGCTGGCTTAGGTATCTTAAGAGTCCTGAGTTCAAGCCCGTTAGCTGCCGAATTAACACCAGGTGAGGGTTGACTCAGCCTGTCATCCTTCAAGGTCGCAGAATGAATACCAGTGTATTGGCAGAGGTGCACAGCATCAGCAGCACAGCTGCACTTCCAAGGAATGATAGCTCCCCAGCAGCAAAGCTGGCATACCACAAGAACAGAACAGAAACAAGTGCAAGAGCAAGTTAGTGGAATTTTTTTTGGTCCAAAAAGACCAATCCCTTAGACACCAAAGGGCATCTCACCATGCCGAGCCAGAGCTTGACGAAATGTATCTTTTCTGCATCGTAAGTACTCAAGGTGATCGGATGGCAGCTCCTGCTCCGGGTCCTCGCTGCTGCTGTTGCACGCACTGAGGGCCAGTAGACAAAGAGAGAGAGGAGGCAGTCGAGCCAGCTCGCATGCGGCCGCTTTTGCCACTGAAGCACGCGACGCTTGCAGGTACGTGAAACAAAACTGTCATTGGTTTGTCATATCTTTATTAGAACCATTAGCACTGCCGAGTTGTCAGTGATGGAAGAAGTTGAGCTTTTTTGCGACTCAACCGCCTTTTTTGAAATCGTGGCAGTGGTAGCAGTTTTGGCATGACAACCTTTTTCTCTGATTCTTGGGACGCTTGACACCGGATGAAGCAAAGGGACAAAGGCTTGCGACGAGGCATGCTGTAGGAGATGGCAGTTATATTTGAAAGACTCCTGGACAACTTCACTTGCAAACAGAAACTCCTCCCAGGGAAAGCATTGCAATCGAAAGATGCACTGCAGGAAAACAACAGACGCACAACATGGACATGAAGCAGCCAAACCACCAACCACGCATGCAGTGAAGCAAACATGAGGTTCAATACATGCAAAAATAATAATAATAATAATACTAATAATAATAATAACAACAATAATAAAATTAGTGACAAAACAACATATTTTGTGTCTTACAACTAAAGACATTCTTGGAGTTATTATCCCTTCTTGTAATCCCAAAATTCCACAGCCACACAATGCGGTAGGCAGCTACTTTTTGGAACGAAGCTGGTCAAATCCAATTATACATAAAGAAAGCAAGCGACCACACGTGGAGAATGGCACGGAAAGGTGGAGGTCAAAAGTTGTAAGGTCAAGCTGATCTCAGCATCGTCTGCTGCAGCGTCAACCATCGATGGCTGTTTGTCTGCAATTGTTCCAGCAAATGGCAATGATGTCATTATGCAAATTGTTGATGCATTTAACGATCCTCATCTGTTTCAATGTATTTGTACAATTAAGCCTTCAGCTAAAGGTTTGATCGACAAGACACAGGCATGCACTTAAATCTAACAGCACCATTGCGGAAGTTTTGTGGTTACGATTGTAAGGATTCAGAAAAACGATCCGTTGCACAAGTTGAGTAGCAGGAGTGCGTGCAACCTTCAATGTGACAATGTTCTCCCGACCCTCAACGCAAAATAACCCACGTATGGACTAAGAGGCACACGCGGAATATTTATCACGTATCCATCACCGCTGTCACCACAGGGTAAACGAGATCACTGTGGATCTACAACAAATATGAGTTGTACCCACAAAACTACCAATTGGAGAATTTCAAAAGGCAGCTCATAAAACAACAAATACTCACCTTCAGCCAAGCTTACCTGCAGGTGTTCACACAAACATATTGAGTGCAGGAGGTCAAGATGATATGGTCTCAGATGACACAGCTTTTGCTGAAAGTAGATACACGCTTTTCAATTGTGGGTCGGGATAACATGAGATGGTGGTGCACAACTGCTTGAAGCCCTGTGGAAGAGTGGGATTGAACAGTCTCAGGAAGGTGGTTCCACAAACGAGGAGAGCTGAGACATGCGGTAAGCTGGGATTTTGAAATTTAACCAGGAGGAGGAAACTGGAAGGACATTTGTGTCATGGAGGATCTGGGGAGGGTCTGAGGGCTGAGAGAGCACATCGAGCTAGGCAAAGGAGAGTCCACCGATCTGCCTGCAATACGAGAGGCAGCAGGCCGAGTTTTTAAATATATTATACAAAGAGTAAGTGTGGCAAGATGCTACCCATCATAAACAAATCACACCACACACACTAAAATACAGTAAAACGCCAATCAATCACATCTGGTTGAAATCAACATTTCAATCGAACGTGAAACAAAGGTCAGCCATTTTCCGCTTGATCGCATAAAACCATTTCCACTGTGTGTGTGTGTGTAGGGGGGGGGGGTTCTTTTTTTGTTTCAACAATTTACTCGTGTACTAGTTTGCCAGATTGTAAGCTATGGAGTACAGTATTTGAGGAATCACGAGCCAAACTAAAGCATTTGTTTGGCGGAAACGTTAGCTCGGATTGACTTTAAAGTGGAGTGTTCTATTTTATCACGATACAGTAGTTACATTGACAACTTACCAGGAGTCTCGTAGTCGATAGAAACCTCTTCTCCTTCCATCAAATGAAAACTACCTTGTTTTGTCTCGTCCATTAAATATTTGAAAAACTTTAACCCAGTCGAGATGAAACCAGGTTTAACACGCACGTTAACCTGGTTTAATCTAAACCGGGTTAAAGTTTTCAACTCGGTTTAACGTTTTCACTATACAACCACAGACACACACCACGTTGAGAACGCAACCCACTTTGAAAGCACAACTTCTGGGTGACACGACACGGCAATCTTTCTTCTGCGCTTGCAATATGCGTTAATTACATCTGCCGCCGAAGTCCACGAGGAAATGTTTTCACCCCTGTCTGTCTGTCTGTAAAGGGCTGTCACACCTTGACGTTTTAGCCAGCGTATGGCAAGGTCTCAAATGTAATGTAAAACGCTGGCGTACGCTGAACTATTGATGTTTTTTTTTAAAAAGGTTTGGGCATATAATAAACGTGTTGGACGTATGCATAATGTATTAGTACGTACACAGAACGTTTTAATCACATATAGATAACTTATACCACACGAATGCTGAGCGTGTTGTCGGCGTTCACAACCTATGCCCAACGATAGTCTAACTTATGCATAGCGCGGCAGCGTATCGCCGACGATCACGTGGCGTAGGCTTTTCATAGGCTGCGGCTCGACGATTCAAATCATAACCGCACTAGACATTGAAGTGTGAGCCGCTGTCACACCTTGACGTTTTAGCCAGCGTATTGAAAAATTTGCCGAACCAAGCTGTCACACGTCGAATACGTTATGGGTAAGTTTTGTATACGTTAAGAGCAACGCTGGCATACGTCGTAGTTTCTGGCATACGTCGCATACGCCGAGTACGTCGAGAAATTTTCAGCATGTTGAAAATTTCTCGACGTACTCGACGTATGACACACGTTCCGCATACGCTGGCATAAAGTTGTAGGCACGCTACCGATTCATTGACACACGTCCACACACATACTGTACGTTACTCATAAGTTGAAACACGTCGAGGTAATGGTTAGCGTCAGTGTTCCAGACTCCTGGTTTTATTTTTTTTCTTCGGATGACGGTGATGTTGACACTTCGATTTCTAGTGCGGTTATGATTTAAATCGTTGAGCGGCAGCCTATTAATTATATTATATTATAACCGCAACTAGAAATTGAAGTGTCAACATCACAGTCATAACTGAAGAAAAAAAACAAAAAAAAAGGGGAGTCTGGAACACTGACGCTAAACATTACCTCGACGTGTTTCGACTTATGAGTAACGTACAAGTAACGTGTGTCGACGTGTGTCAACGATCGCGTAACGTGCCTACAACACGTTATCATAGGTTAGAAATAAGTTTCGGGTACGCTAAACATTACCTCGACGTGTTTCGACTTATGAGTAACTTACAAGTAACGTGTGTCAACGATCGCGTAACGTGCCTACAACTTATGCCAGCGTTATGCGGAATGTGTGAGTCATACGCTGGCATACGTCGAAAATTTCAAGCATGGAAAATTTGTCTAACACCTCGGCGTACTACGACGTAAGCCAGCGTACAAAGACGTATGCCAGCGTACTACGAAAAAAAGCCAGCGTACTACGACGTTATGCCAGCGTGCTCTTAACGTATACAAACTTACCCATAACGTATTCGACGTGTGCCAGCGTTTTAGCCAAATTTTGCATACGTCAGGCATACGCTGGCTAAATCGTCAAGGTGTGACAGGGCCTTAAGCAGGATATCTCAAAAGGTTTATGGGACGGATTCACACGAAACTTGACTTACTTGGTTGCACACAAGACAAGGATGATTGATTCGATTTATTGTTGAAGATCCGGATCTGGATATGAGAATTGTTAAATGTTTTAAGTGATTCTTCACCACTGGAGAGATGGGGCCAAAAATGTATTCGCTATTTAAACAGTTGTGGACGAGTTTATGACAAAACTTGGTGGATGCGTTGGTTAAGTGACAACAACAAGCCATTAGATTTTGGTTCACGTCAGGATGTAGATCCAGTCTATCAGTGAGATCCAAAAATGTAAACTGTTCAGCCTGCGAGGGAGGTAATGCGGCTCTAGCGAGTGCCAATTTTCCTAGTTTAACGTGAGGTTCTCGTTCCAAGAGTACGACAAGTCGAACATACATGCATGCCTCTCAAAGTGATATGTTTGCAAAGTGTAGGTAGTGTGTAATGTTCCCCCCATGACGTTTGGAAATTTATTGCATCAAATTCATTTTTCAGATCTAAACAGAAACAATGGTTTGTATTTGTAAACTAAGAAGGGCACTTCGGTAAGTAGCGCATCCTCCGCCACGGGCAATCCACGAAACATAATTCCGGCGCCACATACATTTTTTGAAATGATCAGCTATACAGTAACTAATCAGTTTTGGCACGATCTCTCAATGGTGAAGAATCGAACTTTAAAAATTTGAGTAGCCGGATCCCGGATCCGGAGTCTTCACCAAAGTCCTCGTACAAACACGAACTAATCAACAAAATTTCATCCGGATCCGTCCACAACTTTTTGAGATACCTGCACACAAAAAACAAACTGACAAACAAACAGACAGAAGGGGTTGAAAAATAACCTCCTCACCTCGGATGGCGAAGATAACAACCAATGTTAAAATATGCAACAACAAATGTCGTGTGAACTAGTTGGAACCAGGCAGGCGCATTTCCCACCCATTTACAACCGAGTTGAACCCAACAATACGAAACATGGATTGGCTGGTTTAGTTTTAGCATGAAACGGAAGCGGGTACAAATCCTTAAAGCGGATGAACGGGCACCAACACAAACACGTGGAATGATGAGAACTGTTTGATCGGGGGGGCGTATGATGTTTTAGTGTGTACGCTTGCTGCAACAAGGGCTCAAATCCAAGGTGACTATTCATACAGGAACGGTTGGTGATGAAGTCGTTTGCAATCAATAATGCAATGCAAATCCCATTGGGTGGTATCGTAATCATGACCATATCAGTAATCCTCCAGTGACTTACTCTTCGATTAGCATCGATTTTGTTATATACACATACATCACAAACTTTGTCCATGAATCTGTATCCTTACCAAAACAAAAGAGGTTGATATTTTGAGTCTGGACGCAAATCGCACACAACATACGCATATTCATTAAGGAACAAGGGCTTTCAACAGATGACAGTAAGAATTTGAGGGCAATCCGTCAATAGATGGTAAGGGAGAAGAAAGCATTATATTCAGCACAAAAACACGAGGAGACACAAAACAGAAGCTTATAAAGAGCCAAAAATTATTTTCAAAGACAGATTTTACCACTGACAATGAGTTGTTGGAACAGACATTCTTGCCTCGAGCAAGAACAATGTGCGAGTGGATAATGTGACGAGGCGACATTAATTTTACAAAATTGTGGATTCATCATCACATTTCTGGCTTCCCCGTTGAAACTGAGAGCAAAGACGCCATTTATGGTGACCACTCATGGCAACAGAAAATTGAGCTATCCTAGGTGAGCAAAGCAGAACGGCATGAAGTTTTCCCCTGGTGGGCCGAGTAAGAATATTTTCTTCAACTTAACATTTTCAAATTTGGGGTGCCTACAATAAACGATGCACATTTGCTGGAGTATGCTTTCCGCTCTTGAAAGAAGCCTACTAAACCAGTATTGGGATGGCTTAATAGTTATGTGCTCCCTTTGCATCGTAGTAAATAGTACAGGCAATTTTGCACGTGGTTCGGTGTTGAGGTCGAGCTAGAAACACGTGCTGTGGGTATGTGACGTATTTGATCTTGTTCATTAGGCATCATTTGCAATGCCGCCTGCCTATGAAGCATCGGTCACAGTTGTAGTCAGATCCCCC
>CM068964.1:26818749-26831095 GCA_035128595.1 Eptatretus atami
ACCAATAAGAGCCTTCTAGTGTGAAAATGGTCAATTTCGACGTTTTCCGTCAGTTCACATGGATAGACCCCTTTTCGAGCTGATCCAATTCTACTTTCAAATAATATTGGGGCTATTTGTCATACTGGGAACCAAGACTAGCATAAAAATTGAAATAATTATGTCAGCGACCTACAAGAAATATCATTATTTAAAAATGTGAAAATGAAAAACAGGCCCCTTATTGACAACTTCATTACAAATTCCCCAGAGTGAGCACATGAAGACTCAACATAGACCAGGAGACCATAACATTTTTTTATAGATTTTCAAACGCTTGTTTAGAATATCTCCTCTAAAATTTTGTTTAGTAAACTATTTAGGCAACTGATCACTTTTACAATGAGGGTTCCCTGAAACACCGTGGCTCACACTTCCCTGCGTTGGCCTGCACGAAATGGGTTTCCATGGCCGAGCAGCCCCACACAAGCCTAAGATCACCATGCGCAATGCCAGGCGTTGCTGGAGTGGTTAAAGCTCACCGACATTGACTCTGGAGGCAGTGGAACGCGTTCCTGGAGTGATGAATCACGCTTTCACCATCTGCCACAGCAGTCGTCTCACCATCTACGACGACGACAGGCACGCCAGCACCCGATGATGAATCTGTGTTTGCAGATCCAAGGAAACGCTACCTGCCCGAATGCATAGTGTCAACTGTAAAGTCTGGTGGAGGAGAATAATGGTCTGGGCTGGTTTTCATGGTTGGCTCGCCCCCTAGTTCCAGTGAGGGAAGTCGTAACGCTACAAGCGTACAATAACATTCCAGATATTCTGTGCTGTCCAACTTTGTGGCAACAGTTGTGGAAGGCCCTTCCTGTTTCAGCATGACAATAACCCCCCGTGACAAAGCGAGGTCCATACAGAAATGTTTGGTGAGATCGTGTGGAAGAACTTGACTGCCTGCACAAAGCCCTGACCTCAACCATCGAACACCTTTGATGAATTGGAAGCCGACTGCGAGCCAGACCTAATCACCCAACATCAGTGTCTGACCTCACTTATGCTCTCTGTGGCTGAATGGAAGCAAATCCCCACAGCAATGTTCCAACATCCAGTGGAAAACCTTCCAGAAGGTTGGAGGCTGTTATAGCAGCAAAGGGGGGACCACAACTCCATATTAACTCCATGATTTTGGAATGAGATGTTGGATGAGCAAGTGTCCACATACTTTGGCCATGTAGTGTATCTGGGCAACCCACCGCCGCTGACGCACACAATTCTCCCACATATAGAGATGCCACTCTTCTTCCCCACTGCTTCCAGAGATACACAGCCAACATAGGAGCAGCGACGGCCTGTCCATGAGAGGGTTTCTCTCCCAATGGGTACAATCCATGTCCGTTATTATCACCACAGGGGCATAGTAACAATTACAAGAAACAAAAACAAACATATGTACATGTGGGAAAATACGCACCCAGACCGGGAATCGAACCCAGGTTCTCTGGTGAACCATACATGGCTCTGCCATCTGAGTATCTGGTGAACCCGACCACTGGCTTTAGTACGCAATTCTCACACATATAGAATGCCACTCTCTTCCCCCGCTGTTCCGCAGGACACTCACTGCCGACCATAGGAAGCAGCGACGGGCCTGCCCTGAGAGGGTCTTTGTCATGGTCCAATAATACATCATCATTATTACCCACATATACATACATATGTTTGTTTGCCTATTCATGAAAATTGAATTACTATGCCCCTGTGGTGATAATGCAGACATAGGAATTGTCCCCTCTACCGGGGGAGGGGGGAGGGAGAATCCTCTCATGGATTACATGGATATGCCTCTCTGCTCCTATGTTGCACTGAGAGCCTGGAAGCAGCAGGGGAAAGAGAATTGGCATCTCTATATGTGGAGATTTGCGTGCTCAGCAGGTGGTCACACAGATTAGCTCAGATGGCAGAGCACTGGTGCAGTTCACCAGAGGACTGGGTTTGATCCCGGTCTGGGTGCATAATTTTCATATATATATATATATATATATATATATATATTATATATATATTATATATATATATTAATATAAATATATTAAATATAACAAGGGACCAACCGTATAATGTCAAAAGGAAAGCATATAGACAAACTGAAATTATGTATAAAAATGATGAAAGATGACATTCAACATAGCGAGCTGTTAAAATTCATTAAGGTTGGCTGCTTTTCTTCGTAAAAGCATTCGAGACTCTCAACAAGAGGTATCAACTTAATGAGAATCTGAACGAAGGGTGGTACTGAACGAATGATGTAGTCTTGGATGAGCATGACATTTATTCACTCGAGGACACCTCTGGAGCTACACAAGATGCAGCCAAACAATTCTAACAACTTTGCAGAGCAGAAGGCCAATGCAGTCACTGTATGAGACATGTATGTTTGTTTGTTGAATTGCTCATATACAGTGTATAGTACCATTAAGTCCCACTTGGAGTTCTCAAACCTCACCGTCCTGCTGCTTCCTTAATCGAGAAGAGCAAAAAAAATATTTTTAAAACACATTTTTTTGCTTCTATCATTAGTGGAGAGGTGAATGACAAGGACTCACCGAGTGTGACATGTAACGGGAGGACAACGTGCGAAAGAAGGCCATGCGAGCCTCACAAGGCGCAAGCGCATGCAGCGAGGACGGCCGCCACCGAGCTCTCATCCAGTTTCTGCTCAGGAGTCAACCTGCCAGGAAGATACACATTTGACTTCAAAATATTCAATCAATTCCAATATTCCTTTATCCTACAATAATGATTTATCCTCCAAACACAATACAATGGAACTTCATAATCATGATTGATTAGGATGGTGGGGGAAGGTGATATACACAGATATTATGCGTGTATACTCATGTCACACCAAAACGGGGAAGCATCACACCAACTGCTCCACTCGCACACCTACACGAAAGCAATTTATGTTAAACTGAAAAATAGTTTTCAGTTTTTGATTCGCTTTCAAACTTGGCTAAGCAGTACTTGGTTTTATGAGGATGGCTAAAAGTTTAGCAAAGACTTGAATCGCACAGCTTTCAACAAACCAAACAGGAAAGACTTTGTGGAATCAATTTTTCCACCAGAACCCTCTGTTCCATGCATGTTAGGACCAGTACAGCATTGTACTGCAGCATCAATAGCTACAGGCTCAATGAGAGATCAATTATTGGCTGTAAAAGTGCAATTAAATTTGGCACATTCAATAGTCACTTCATTACAGGATAAGATATAACTGCAAGTTATGTGGTGTGTTGTTGTTGTGTATCTCCATATGTGGTTTCAGAATGTGGAAGCGGAGTCCTCCCAGGTCTCGAAGTACCACCATATATTTATATTATATATAAAGCTCTTCTAACCACTGACTCAACTGACTGATTTAAAGATTGGTACCTAACGGATGATGCAGAAAGTGAAATTTTGCGTCTGATGGACATCGAAGCATGAAAACGGAAAAATATCACAGCATTGTCGGACAACATCCATAAATGAAAATAGAAATAAATGAAAAAAAAATAATGAAAAAAATGCAGGTGAAACCGAGACATGGGGAAGCACGGTAATTTTGTGTGCAGATGGACATCGAATGCCGAGCACAAGCAAAAATCACAGAACCGTCGGAAAGCATCAGTAAATGAAAATATAAACAAAACAATAAATGAAAATAAATAAATGAAAAATCAAATGCAGGTGAGCGACCCGAGACAAAGGGAAACACAGTTCATATCTGCTTTCCAATGTGTAAGCACACCCCGCTATAATGTGTGTATATTATATAATATATATATATATATATATAATATATATAATATATATATGTATACACATCCATTGTATTTTTAAAGAGCACCGTAAACTAGATCTACTCCGCTAATTTGAGCAATAAGCAAGAGCAGACCCGGTCTCAGGCGACGTTTCACTGCTTCACAGCCGGCTTCCTCAGGCCAATGTATACATTATTCCAACCGCCCAATCCTATACCATATATACAGTCGTTGCCAAAATATTGGCACCCTTGCACTTTTTTCAAATAACTCACAATTTCTCTAAAAGTAATTTGAAATTGACAAAATAATTTGGACTCACAATTCTTTATTTCACGTTTAATATTAGAGAACCTTTGTTTTTGATTCAGAACTTAATGTATCCTTTTAAATCAGAAACAAAAAAATTAAATGCATTCACAAAATTAACACCCGCGGACTTATATTTGGTAGCACAACCTTTGGACAAAATAACTGCAGTCAAGCGCTCCTATAGACATGAATGGGTTCCTACACCTCTCCACTGGCAGTTGTCTCACTCTTCTTTGTGCAAACTGCTCCAGTTCTCCGACAGATTTGAAGTGTGTCTTCTCCCAACTGCTGTTTTCAGATCTCCCCACAGGTGTTCAATGGATTTAGATCTGCACTCATTGCTGTCCCACTTCAGAACAGTCCAACGTTTTGCTTGAACGCATTCCTGGTGCTTTTTGAAGTGTGTTTGGATCATTGTCCTGCTGCAAACCATAACCTTCGACAGCGACCCCTTTTTTTGACATGCCTGCACTGGAAATGCCTTGATAAATGCTTGAAATCTCCTGATTTCATGAGCTTGTTGTGGTCAATGTTTCATTCAAAATTTATATGTGTAATCAGTGGTAACAAACTCATGTGTTTAACTCCCCGCACCTCCCATAGACCCCATAATGATGCAGATTTTGATCAGTCGATAAACTTTGGTACATCACCCGTGATGAAGGTTGGGTCAAGT
Source organism: Eptatretus atami (assembly GCA_035128595.1). NCBI lineage: Eukaryota > Metazoa > Chordata > Myxini > Myxiniformes > Myxinidae > Eptatretus > Eptatretus atami. The sequence continues at coordinate 26,823,529 of CM068964.1, forward strand.
TTCACTCGAAATCGTATGTGTAATTTGAGAAGAGAGGCAAATACCAATTTAGGCAGGTTCAACCCTGAGCGCAACCCCCCCCCCAGCCCCTCCCTAGCCCCCCTCCTGGTGAGCACAAATTTGAGCACAAATTGATGTGGACAATATACGCTTCGCTCGACATCAGATGTGAAGATGTGAAGCTTGTGGGCCAGTTCATCAAATCATTTGTTTGATCAAACGATAATGATGGAAGGGTTACAGACTGACTGATTGAGTGATGTGAGTGGGTTGAGTCACTCACCTATGGACATCGCTCATCGCACAAGTTCACCTACTAAAGTCCAGGTGAGCTAAAATTTAATATTTAAAGATTTTGTACAAATTACAACTTATAAAAACAAGAGGATCAGTGGAGTGCTCTCGAACTCCTGGTTTCCAGACAAATGTTTATCTGATATATTGAGTCTCCAGGTCGAGCACACAAAGTGGTTCAAAGCAAGCAATTGGAAGTAAACCCTTTGACTTGGCCTCAAAGACTATTTGGCCAAAATATGGCTAGCCATGGAAAATTAACATATGATTTCTGAAAGAAAAGAACAGTAACACTTGTAAATAAGCAAACGCAACCAATAATGACATGTAAAACTAGAAGGTGGCTTTCGATAGAGCGCATACTTCTGCCAAGGCTGTACAGTTTACGCTTTGTATCCTACTGATTAGGCGGATCTGGATCCAAACATGAACCAAATTAAATATCGGCTGTTCTCATCACCTATCCAACTCATAGTTTTGGTCACAACTCATCCCCAACTTTTTGAAATATTGTGCAATTCCAGTATATCATGTTTAGGCCCATCTCTCAATGGTGAAGAATCACGGAAAAAAAATATTTTCAATCTCATATCCAGATTTAGATCTTCACCAAAATCGAATAGATTCGTCCTATTTACACACCCAACCTCTGCACCAAGTTTCGTCCAATATCAGTCCATAACTTTTTGAGATATTGTGCTCTATATATGTTTTTGCCATATCTCTCAATGGTGAGAATCACTTAAATATTCTAGGATCCAGATCTAGATCTTCACCAAATCTAATCGCTCCTCCGTGTCACACCACCCAACCTCTCTGACAAATTCCGTCAGAATCCTCCACAACATTTTGAGATCCTGTTCACAAATAAACACAGACAGGGTGAACAGTGAACACATAACCTCCGTCCACCTTTGGTGGTGAAGGTATCAATATGATTTTATGTAGAAAACAGTTTCAATTTTGCTGATAAGATGGTAAGTGCTTTAACCTGATGAGCTAGTTTGGACGATTAAAGTTTATTTCTCTTCACACACAAATGCAAAGCCTGGTGTTGGCTTAGTGGTTCGGGTGGCTGGCTTAGGTATCTTAGAGTCCTGAGTTCAAGCCCGTTAGCTGCCGAATTAACACCAGGGTGAGGGTTGACTCAGCCTGTCATCCTTCAAGGTCAGCAGAATGAATACCAGTGTATTGGCAGAGGTGCACAGCATCAAGCAGCACAGCGTAGCACTTCCAAGGAATGATAGCTCCCAGCAGCAAAGCTGCCATACACAAAACAGAACAGAATACAAGTGCAAGAGCAAGTTAGTGGAATTTTTTTTGGTCCAAAAAGACCAATCCCTTTTGACACAAAGGGCATCTCACCATGCCGAGCCAGAGCTTGTACGAAATGTATCTTTTCTGCATCGTAAGTACTCAAGTGATCGGATGGCAGCTCTGCTCCGGGTCCTCGCTGCTGCTGTTGCATCACGCACTGAGTGAGGCAGTAGACAAAGAGAGAGAGGAGGCAGTCGAGCCAGCTCGGCATGCGCGCTTTTGCCACTGAAGCACCGGCACGTCTTGCAGGTACGTGAAACAAACTGTCATGTTTGTCATATCTTTATTAGAACCATTAGCACTGGCCGAGTTGTCAGTGATGGAAGAAGTTGAGCTTTTTTGCGACTCAACCGCCTTTTTTGAAATCGTGGCAGTGGTAGCAGTTTTGGCATGACAACCCTTTTTCTCTGATTCTTGGGACGCTTGGACACCGGATGAAGCAAGAGGGACAAAGGCTTGCGAGCGAGGCATGCTGTAGGAGATGGCAGTTATATTTGAAAGACTCCTGGACACTTTCACTTGGCAAACAGAAACTCCTCCCAGGGAAAGCATTGCAATCGAAAGTCACTGCAGGAAAACAACAGACGCACAACATGGACATGAAGCAGCCAAACCACCAACCACGCATGCAGTGAAGCAAACATGAGGTTCAATACATGCAAAAATAATAATAATAATAATACTAATAATAATAACAACAATAAATAAAATTAGTGACAAAACAACATAATTTTGTGTCTTACAACTAAAGACATTCTTGGAGTTATTATCCCTTCTTGTAATCCCAAAATTCCACAGCCACACAATGCGGTAGGCAGCTACTTTTGGAACGAAGCTGGTCAAATCCAATTATACATAAAGAAAGCAAGCGACCACACCATGGAGAATGGCACGGAAAGGTGGAGGTCAAAAGTTGTAAGGTCAAGCTGATCCAGCATCGTCTGCTGCAGCGTCAACCATCGATGGCTGTTTGTCTCAATTGTTCCAGCAAATGGCAATGATGTCATTATGCAAATTGTTGATGCATTTAACGATCCTCATCTGTTTCAATGTATTTGTACAATTAAGCCTTCAGCTAAAAGGTTTGATCGACAAGAACGGCATGCACTTAATCTAACAGCACCCATTGCGGAAGTTTTGTGGTTACGATTGTAAGGATCAGAAAAACGATCCGTTGCACAAGTTAGTACAGGAGTGCGTGCAACCTTCCAATGTGACAATGTTCTCCGACCTCTCAACGAAAAATAACCCACGTATGGACTAAGAGGCACACGCGGAATATTTATCACGTATCCATCACCGCTGTCACCACAGGGATAAACGAGATCACTGTGGATTTCTACAACAAATATGAGTTGTACCCAAAACTACCAATTGGAGAATTTCAAAAGGCAGCTTCATAAAACAACAAATACTCACCTTCAGCCAAGCTTACCTGCAGGTGTTCACACAAACATATTGAGTGCAGGAGGTCAAGATGATATGGCTCAGATGACACAGCTTTTGCTGAAGGTAGATACGCTTTTCAATTGTGGGTCGGGATAAAAATGAGATGGTGGTGCACAACTGCTTGAAGCCCTGGGGAAGAGTGGGATTGAACAGTCTCAGGAAGGTGGTTCCACAAACGAGGAGAGCTGAGACATGCGGTAAGCTGGGATTTTGAAATTTAACCAGGAGGAGGAAACTGGAAGGACATTGTGTCATGGAGGATCTGGGGAGGGTCTGAGGGCTGAGAGAGCACATCGAGCTAGGCCAAAGGAGAGTCCACCGATCTGCCTGCAATACGAGAGGAGCAGGCCGAGTTTTTAAATATATTATACAAAGAGTAAGTGTGGCAAGATGCTACCCATCATTAAACAAATCACACCACACACACTAAAATACAGTAAAACGCCAATCAATCACATCTGTTGAATCACATTTCAATCGAACGTGAAACAAAGGTCAGCCATTTTCCGCTTGATCGCATAAAACATTTTCCACTGTGTGTGTGGTGTAGGGGGGGGGTTCTTTTTTTTGTTTCAACAATTTACTCGGTATAGTTTGCCAGATTGTACAGTATGGAGTACAGTATTTGAGGAATCACGAGCCAAACTAAAGCATTTGTTTGGCGGAAACGTTAGACTCGATTGACTTTAAAGTGGAGTGTTCTATTTATATCACGATACAGTAGTTACATTGACAACTTACCAGGAGTCTCGTAGTCGATAGAAACCTCTTCTCCTTCCATCAAATGAAAACTACCTTGTTTTGTCTCGTCCATTAAAATATTTGAAAAACTTTAACCCAGTCGAGATGAAACCAGGTTTAACACGCACGTATAACCTGGTTTAATCTAAACCGGGTTAAAGTTTTCAACTCGGTTTAACGTTTTCACTATACAACCACAGACACACAGCCACGTTGAGAACGCAACCCACTTTGAAATCACACTTCTGGTGACACGCACACGGCATCTTCTTCTGGCCTTGCAATATGCGTTAATTACATCTGCCGCCGAAGGTCCACGGAGGAAATGTTTCACCCCTGTCTGTCTGTCTGTAAAGGGGCTCCACACCTTGTACGTTTTAGCCAGCGTATGGCAAGGTCTCAAAATGTATGTAAAACGCTGGCGTACGCTGAACTATTGATGTTTTTTTTTAAAAAGGTTTGGGCATATATAAACGTGTTGGACGTATGCATAATGTATTAGTACGTACACAGAACGTTTTAATCACATATAGATAACTTATACCAACGAATGCTGAGCGTGTTGTCGGCGTTCACAACCTATGCCCAACGATAGTCTAACTTATGCATAGCGCGGCAGCGTATCGCCGACGATCACGTGGCGTAGGCTATCATAGGCTGCGGCTCGACGATTCAAATCATAACCGCACTAGACATTGAAGTGTGAAGCCGCTGTCACACCTTGACGTTTTAGCCAGCTGTATGAAAAATTTGCCGAACCAAGCTGTCACACGTCGAATACGTTATGGGTAAGTTTTGTATAGTTAAGAGCACGCTGGCATACGTCGTAGTTTTCGGCATACGTCGTCATACGCCGAGTACGTCGAGAAATTTTCAGCATGTTGAAAATTTCTCGACGACTCGACGTATGACACACGTTCCGCATACGCTGCGCAAAGTTGTAGGCACGCTACCGATCATTGACACACGTCCACACACTTACTGTACGTTACTCATAAGTTGAAACACGTCGAGGTAATGGTTAGCGTCAGTGTTCCAGACTCCCTGGTTTTTATTTTTTTTCTCGGACTGACGGTGATGTGACACTTTCGATTTCTAGTGCGGTTATGATTTAAATCGTTGAGCGGCAGCCTATTAATTATATTATATTATAACCGGCAACTAGAAATTGAAGTGTCAACATCACAGTCAAACTGAAGAAAAAAAAAACAAAAAAACAGGGAGTCTGGAACACTGACGCTAAACATTACCTCGACGTGTTTCGACTTATGAGTAACGTACAAGTAACGTGTGTCGACGTGTGTCAACGATCGCGTAACGTGCCTACAACACGTTACTCATAGGTTAGAAATAAGTTTCGGGTACGCTAAACATTACCTCGACGTGTTTCGACTTATGAGTAACTTACAAGTAACGTGTGTCAACGATCGCGTAACGTGCCTACAACTTATGCCAGCGTTATGCGGAATGTGTGTAGTCATACGCTGGCATACGTCGAAAATTTCAAGCATGGAAAATTTGTCTAACACCTCGGCGTACTACGACGTATGCCAGCGACAAAGACGTATGCCAGCGTACTACGAAAAAAAGCCAGCGTACTACGACGTTATGCCAGCGTGCTCTTAACGTATACAAACTTACCCATAACGTATTCGACGTGTGCCAGCGTTTTAGCCAAATTTTGGCATACGTCAGGCATACGCTGGCTAAATCGTCAAGGTGTGACAGGGCCTTAAGCAGGATATCTCAAAAGGTTATGGACGGATTTCACACGAAACTTGACTTACTTGGTTCACACAAGACAAGGATGAATTGATTCGATTTTTGTTGAAGATCCGGATCTGGATATGAGAATTGTTAAATGTTTTAAGTGATTCTTCACCACTGAGAGAGAGTGGGGCCAAAAATGTATTCGCAATATTCAAACAGTTGTGGACGAGTTATGACAAAACTTGGTGGATGCGTTGGTTAAGTGACAACAACAAGCCGATTAGATTTTGGTTCACGTCAGATGTAGATCCAGTCTATCAGTGAGATCCAAAAATGTAAACTGTTCAGCCTGCGGAGGGAGGTAATGCGGCTCTAACCGAGTCCAATTTTCCTAGTTTAACGTGAGGTTTCTCTTGCCTAAGAGTTAGCGAACAAGTCGAACATACATGCATCCTCGTCAAATGTGAAATATGTTTGCAAAGTGTAGGTAGTCGTGTAATGTTCCCCCCATGACGTTTGGAAATTTATTGGGCAATCAACATTCATTTTTCAGATCTAAACAGAAACAATGGTTTTGTATTTGTAAACTAAGAAGGGCACTCGTAGTAAGGCGCATCCTCTGCGCCACGCAATCCACGAAACATAATCGGCCCCAATAACATTTTTGAAATGATCAGTATACAGTAACTAATATCGTTTTGGCACGATCTCTAATGTGAAGAATCGAACTCTTAAAAATTTGAGTAGCCGGATCCCGGATCCGGAGTCTTCACCAAAGTCCTCGTACAAAAACGAACTATCAACAAAATTTCAATCCGGATCCGTCCACAAACTTTTTGAGATATCTGCACACAACAAAACAAACTGACAAACAAACAGACAGAAGGGGTGAAAACATAACCTCCTCACCTCGGATGGCGCAATAACAACCAATGTTAAATATGCAACAACAAAATGTCGTGTGAACTAGTTTGGAACCGAGGCAGGCGCATTTCCCACCCATTTACACCGAGTTGAACCCAACAATACAAACATGGATTGGCTGGTTTAGTTGTACATGAAACGAAGCGGGTACAAATCCTTAAAGCGGATGAACGGGCACCAACACAACACGTGGATGATGAGAACTGTTTTGGATCGGGGGGGGGGCGGTAATGATGTTTTAGTGTGTACATCTGCTGCAGAAGGGCTCAAATCCAGAGTGACTATTCATACCAGGAACGGTTGGTGATGAAGTCGTTTGCAATGCTAAATTGCAATGCAATCCCATTGGGTGGTAGTTCGTAATCATGACGCATCACAGTAATCCTCGCAGGGTCATCTTACTCTTCGATTAGCATCGATTTTGTTATACTACACATACATCCAAATTTGTCATGAATCTGTATCCCTTACCAAACAAAAAGTAGGTTGATATTTTGAGTCTGGACGCAACGCACACAACAAACATACCATATTCATTAAGGAAAAGGCTTCAACAGATGACAGTAGAATTTGAGGGCAATCCGTCAATAGATGTAGGGAGAAGATAAGACTTAATTCAGACACAAAAACCGAGGAGACACAAAACAGAAGGCTTAATAAGAGCCAAAAATTATTTAAAGACAGATTTTACCCTGAACAATGAGTTGTGTGGAACAGACATTCTTGCCTCGAGCAGAGAAACAATGTGCGAGTGGATATGTGACGAGGGACATTAATTTTACAAAATTGGGATTCTATCAGCCATTTCGGCTTCCCCGTTGACAAACTGAGACGCAAAGACGGCCATTTATGGTGAACCACTCATGGCAACAGAAAATTGAGCTATCCCACTGGAGCACAAGCAGAACTGGGCATGAAGTGTTTCCCCTGGTGGGCCGAGTAAGAATATTTTCTTCAACTTCAACATTTTTCATTTGGGGTGCCTACAATAAACGATGCACATTTGCTGGAGTATCTTTCCGCCTCTTGAAGAAGCCTACTAAACCAGTATTGGGATGGCTAATAGTTAGTGCTCAACCCTTTGCATCGTAGTAAAAGTACAGGCAATTTGCAACGGGTTCCGAAGCCAGCT
>CM068964.1:26831120-26845553 GCA_035128595.1 Eptatretus atami
GAGAGAGATTTAACCTAGCTCAATGAAATAAAATGAGCATTTTTTGTGTCTCACCACCCAATCGCTGTCCCACGAAACTTTTCTGAGATATCGTGCTATATATTAGTTTAGCCCTATCTCTCAATGGTGAAGAATGCATCCAAAAAAAGAATCAAATAATTATATTAAACATTAATACAACTGACTATCATTAATCTCCTTCGAAATTCTTGGGCCCTGTCCACACATACATACTGTTCCACCATTCCTGCCAACTGTTAGGAAAACATTTCTGCGTTCCGCGCTGCAGCGTCGAAGTAGATTCGTTCCGCGCTCAAGCAGACCAGAACGCTAATCCCCTGTATTCTTCTCGGCCTTAGTCCCGACAAACCACGCTCCCAGCCGGTCCAAATTAGCGCCGCAACTTTTTCACACTTGTCCAGGGGGGAGGGGAGCTGATACGATAACGCTTCCTCATGAGGTTTTTGGCGGGCAAATGGTTGTGCGCATATGTCATTGCGCAAAAGGGAGAAGATCGTTGATTGGCACGGGGAAATGGTGGACATCACGTGGACCCGCCTTTCCGCACCAGTGGCGGGGTCTGAATTGGCTGAGGCGGCGGCACCTCACTCCGTTTGCCACGCTGATTGGTACGAGGGTTGCACGCGAGGCTCTCCTAACTTGAACTCCGCCCACACACGGCGCCATGGCGTCGGCCAGAGCGAGATGAAGGTGAGGGTGATGCTGGTAGTTGTTTTGTAGAAGATTTATGGATGTATTCAAATCAACATCTAATAATTCGCAGCGCAATGTACATTTAATTTCCATTAGACCAGGGACGGATCCTAACTAGAGAACCGTACTTATCGAAATAACTAAGCTATGGGGACGGCTGCCGTCCGTGTGCACAAGGCTTCCAGATTCTTAACATATATATATATAGTATATATATATATATATATATATGTATATATATGTGTTATATAAATATACATACAGTACATATTATATATAGTACATACTACATATATAATACAATACATACATGTACTATACATATATAATCACCTACATACAGTACGTATACATATATCATACATACAGTACATAATACATACATACATACAGTACATATACATATAATATATAATATATACATACATACAGTACATATACATACATACATATACATACATGACATTAACATATATACAAACAACAGTAATAATATTATATATATATATATAACATATAGTACATACATATATATATATACATATATAGTAGTCATATACATATATATACATACATACAGTACATATACATACATACAGTCATATACACATAACAGTCATATACATACAGTCCAGTCCATATGTTGTGTGTGTGTATATAATATATATAATTATAAATATATCTCTTCTTCTTCTTCTTTCGGATTGCTCCATTAGCGTCGTCGCACAGCGGATCAATCCGTTATGAATCCGCATACTGATTTGGCCATACGTTTTAACGCCGGGATGCCCTTGCCTGACTGCAACCCTGGTCGCCTCTTACGACACAGGGATAGGATTGGGTTAGCGCCATGATTCCGGGGCTGCCCGCTACAACCTCCTCATAGAGCACGGCCAGTGCACAGAGTCCCGTCTCAAGCGATCTCCAACCCAAGCCTCCGAGGTAGCCGGATACAGGCAGCACGACCAACGCTACAACACCGGGTAATATATATATATATACATATATGTAATATATATTATATATATGTCATATATATATATATATACATACAGTACTATATACATATGTAATATATATATTACACACACCGACACACACACACACACACGAAACAAATGGTGTATTGTGGGAAATACATGCCGCAGACCAGGAATCAACCCAGTTCTCTGGAAACCGTACGTGTTCTGACCATCTGAGGCTAGACTACATAGCCAAAAGTATGGCGGAGCCCACCCCTTCTAATAAGTGGATTAGGCTATTTCAGCCACACCCATTGCTTGACGGTGTATAAAATGAAGCAACAGCCATGCAACACTACTATAGACAAAATTGGCAGTCCCGAATGGGCCGTACTGAAGAGTTCAGTGACTTTCAAGCGGTGGCACGTCAAGATGCCGCCTTCCAACAAGTCAGTTCGGAAATTTCTGCCACTGCTAGAGCTGCCCCGGTCAACTGTAAGTGCTTGTTACGGTGAAGTGGAAACGTCTAGTAGAACAACACAGCTCAGCCGTGAAGTGGTAGGCCACACAAGATGCACAGAACAGGACTGCCGATGCTGAAGCGCGTAGCCTGGAAAAATCGTCTGTCGTCAAGTTGTAACAATCACACACAAGTCCAACTGACTTGTATACGCAATGTCAGCACAACACTTCGGTCGAGAGTGGCAGGGTCAAAGCAGTTAAGTGTGAGCCAAATTGTTTTCAGAAGTCGTGAAAAAAATCATTTCATGTACAGTGAAGTTATTGCAGCATAAAAAAATCCAAGATTCACTGAACATTTTGCAAAAAAAAGTTTATAGAAGGATTGGGTCATCACAAATGTCATCAATTTTCTAAAATAGGGTAGGATTTTTTGATTGGTCAGGCTGACATGCATTTTTCAGCTCAAACAACAGCAAAGTCAGCTCTAATGATTGGTCCACTCCCAGGACAAAAACATTGCACGTTTCGGGTTTATAGCTTGTACCATTGTTTCATAATGCTATGTGAACCATTGTTTAAAAATGACTGCCAGCTATCGATGACTGTCATTCGAAGGGTCAAAAACCCAAAATGTTCCAGAAATGATAACCTGAATAAAATACTGCATCAATGCTATCAGTAAGCTTAGTAATATAATCAAAAGCATTTATATATGGAAAATAACATGAATTACACAGAAAAATCACCTTTCTGAAAATGTGGACCGGTGGAGAAAATTTTCATCGGATGATATTTCACTAAATAGGGGGAATAAGCGGAAATGATACTTGGCAGATTAATCACTCCCATTGTATTTGAGTATATAACCAACAACAATTTAATTGCCATGTTTATTAGTCTAAACTATGGACTGAAATGCAAATGTGACGGACCGGTGGAGAATTTTCACTGGCCCAAACCCAATTGCTAGCCGAGTCGTATCAGTTCCCTAATCCTGATGGTACCTAGCATGAAAGTTTACTATTACTCGAAGAAACTTTCCAAGCAATATCATTAGAAAAAAATATTTTTTTCTATCGGATTGGACTCAAGGGAATTTATAGGCACCAATAAGAGCCTTCTAGTGTGAAAATGGTCAATTTCGACGTTTTCCGTCAGTTCACATGGATAGACCCCTTTTCGAGCTGATCCAATCTACTTTCAATAAATTTGGGGCTATTTGTCATACTGGGAACCAAGACTAGCATAAAAATTGAATAATTTTATGTCAGCCCTACAAGAAATATCATTAATTTAAAAATGTGAAAATGAAAAACAGGCCCTTATTGACAACTTCATTACAAATTCCCCAGAGTGAGCACATGAAGGACTCAACATAGACCAGGAAGACCATACATTTTTTTATAGATTTTCAAACGCTTGTTTAGAATATCTCCTCTAAAATTTTGTTTAGTAAACTATTTAGGCACACACACTGATCACTTTCTACAATGAGGGTTCCCTGAAACACCGTGGCTCACACTTCCCTGCGTTGGGCCTGCACGAAATGGGTTTCCATGGCCGAGCAGCCCCACACAAGCCTAAGATCACCATGCGCAATGCCAGGCGTTGGCTGGAGTGGTGTAAAGCTCACCGACATTGGACTCTGGAGCAGTGGAAACGCGTTCTCTGGAGTGATGAATCACGCTTCACCATCTGCCAACAGGCAGTCGTCTCACCATCTGACGACGACGACAGGCAGACGACAGGCACTCCGATGGATGAATCTGTGTTTGGCAGATGCCAGGAAAACGCTACCTGCCCGAATGCATAGTGTCAACTGTAAAGTCTGGTGGAGGAGGAATAATGGTCTGGGGCTGGTTTTCATGGTTCGGGCTCGGCCCCCTAGTTCCAGTGAAGGGAAGTCGTAACGCTACAGCGTACAATAACATTCCAGATGATTCTGTGCTTCCAACTTTGTGGCAACAGTTTGGGGAAGGCCCTTTCCTGTCAGCATGACAATACCCCCGTGCACAAAGCGAGGTCCATACAGAAATGGTTTGGTGAGATCGGTGTGGAAGAACTTGACTGCCTGCACAAAGCCCTGACCTCAACCCCATCGAACACCTTTGGGATGAATTGGAATGCCGACTGCGAGCCGACCTAATCACCCAACATCAGTGTCTGACCTCACTTATGCTCTCGTGGCTGAATGGAAGCAAATCCCCACAGCAATGTTCCAACATCCAGTGGAAAACCTTCCCAGAAGGTTGGAGGCTGTTATAGCAGCAAAGGGGGGACCAACTCCATATTAATGCCCATGATTTTGGAATGAGATGTTGGATGAGCAAGTGTCCACATACTTTTGGCCATGTAGTGTATCTGGGCAACCCACCGCCGGCTGAGCACACAATTCTCCCACATATAGAGATGCCACTCTCTTTCCCCCACTGCTTCCAGGATACACAGCCAACCATAGGAGCAGCGACGGCCTGTCCATGAGAGGGTTTTCTCTCCAATGGGGTACAATTCCATGTCCGTTATTATTCACCACAGGGGGCATAGTAATACAATTACAAATGAACAGGAAACAAACATATGTACATGTGGGAAAATTACGCACCCAGACCGGGAATCGAACCCAGGTTCTCTGGTGAACCATACCAGTGCTCTGCCATCTGAGCTATCTGGGTGACCCGACCCACTGGCTTAGTACGCAATTCTCACACATATAGAGATGCCACTCTCTTCCCCCCGCTGTTTCCAGGACACTCACTGCCGACCATAGGAGCAGCGAGGGCCTGCCCCTGAGAGGGTCTTTGTCATGGTCCAATAATACATCATCATTATGTACCCACATATACAGTACATATGTTTGTTTGCCTATTCATTGAAAATTGAATTACTATGCCCCCTGTGGTGAATAATGGCAGACATGGAATTGTCCCCCTACCGGGGGAGGGGGGGGGGGAAATTCCTCTCATGGATACATGGATATGCCCTCTCTGCTCCTATGGTTGGCACTGAGCGTCCTGGAAGCAGCAGGGGAAAGAGAATGGCATCTCTATATGTGGAGATTTGCGTGCTCAGCAGGTGGGTCACACAGATAGCTCAGATGGCAGAGCACTGGTGCAGTTCACCAGAGGACCTGGGTTTGATTCCCGGTCTGGGTGCATAATTTTCATAATATATATATATATATATATATATATATATATATATATATATATATATATATATATAAATTAAATATAACAAGGGACCAACCGTATAATGTACAAAAGAGAAAGGCATATAGACAAACTGAAATTATGTATAAAAATGATGAAAGATGACATTCAACAAGCTAGCTGTTAAAATTCATAAGGTTGGCTGCTTTTCTTCGTAAAAGCATTCGAGACTCTCCAACAAAGGTATCAACTTAATGAGAATCTGAACGAAGGGTGGTACTGAACGAATGATGTAGTCTTGGATGAGCATGACATTTATTCACTCGAGACACCTCTGGAGCTACACAAGATGCAGCCAAACCAATTCTAACAACTTGCAGCAGCAGAAGGCCTCAATGCATCACTGTATGAGACATGTATGTTTGTTTGGTTGAATTGCTCATATACAGTGTATAGTTAGCCATTAAGTCCCACTTGGAGTTCTCAAAACCTCACCGTCCTGGTGCTTCCTAATCGAGAAGAGCAAAAAAAAAATGTTTTAAAACACATTTTTTGTGCTTCTATCATTAGTGGAGAGGTGAATGACAAGGACTCACCGAGTGTGACATGTAAGCGGGGAGGCAACGTGCGAAAGAAGGCCATGCGAGCCTCATCAAGGCGCGAAGCGCATGCAGCGAGGACGGCCGCCACCGAGCTCTCATCCAGTTTCTGCTCAGGAGTCCAACCTGCACAGGAAGATACACATTTGACTTCAAAATTATTCAATCAATTTTCCAATATTCCTTTATCCTACAATTAATGATTTATCCTCCAAACACAATACATGGAACTTCATAATCATGATTGATTAGGATGGTAGGGGGAAGGTGATAACCCAGATATTATGCGGTGTATACTCATGTCACACCAAAACGGGGAAGCATCACACCAACTGCTCCACTCGCACACCTACACGAAAGCAATTTATGTTTAAACTGAAAAATAGTTTCAGTTTTTGATTCGCTTTCAAACTTGGCTCAACAGTACTTGGTTTTATGAGGATGGCTAAAAGTTTAGCAAAGACTTGAATCGCACAGCTTTCAACAAACCAAAACAGGAAAGACTTTGTGGAATCAATTTTTCCACCAGAACCCTCTGGTTCCATGCATGTTAGGATCCAGTACAGCATTGTACTGCCAGCATCAATATGCTACAGGCTCAATGAGAGATCAATTATTGGCTGTAAAAGTGCAATTAAATTTGGCACATTCAAAGTCACTTCATTACAGGATAGATATAATACTGCAAGTTTATGTGGTGTGTTGTTGTTGTTATCTCCATATGTGGGTTTCAGAATGTGGAACGGAGTCCTCCCAGGTCTCGAAGTACCCACCATATATTTATATTATATATAAAGCTCTTTCTAACCACTGACTCACTGACTGATATTAAAGATTGGTACCTTACGGATGATGCAGAAAGCTGAAATTTTGCGTGCTGATGGACATCGAAGCCAGTAGACCGGAAAAATATCACAGCATTGTCGGACAACATCCATAAATGAAAATAGAAATAAATGAAAAAAAAATAATGAAAAAAATGCAGGTGAGTGACCCGAGACAATGGGGAAGCACGGTAATTTTGTGTGCAGATGGACATCGAAGCCGATGCACAAGCAAAAATCACAGAACCATCGGAAAGCATCAGTAAATGAAAATATAAACTAAAACAAATAAATGAAAATAAATAAATGAAAAATCAAATGCAGGTGAGCGACCCGAGACAAAGGGGAAACACAGTTCATATGCTTTTCCAATGTGTAAGCACACCCCGCTATAATGTGTGTATATATATATATATATATATATGTATACACATCCATTGTATTTTTAAAGAAGGCACTTCCAACCAAAAGTAAACTAGATCTACTCCGCTAATTTGAGCAATAAGCAAGAGCAGACCCGGTCTCAGGCGACGTTTCACCTGCTTCACAGCCGGCTTCCTCAGGCCAATGTATACATTAGTTCCAACCGCCCCAATCCTATACCATATATACAGTCGTTGCCAAAAATATTGGCACCCTTGCACTTTTTTCAAATAACTCACAATTTTCTCTAAAAGTAAGTTGAAATTGACAAAATAATTTGGACTCCACAATTCTTTATTTCACTGTTAATATTAGAGAACCTTTGTTTTTGATTCAGAACTTAATGTATCCTTTTAAATCAGAAACAAAAAAATTAAATGCCATTCACAAAATTAACACCCTCGACTTAATATTTGGTAGCACAACCTTTGGACAAAATAACTGCAGTCAAGCGCTTCCTATAGACATGAATGGGCTTCCTACACCTCTCCACTGGCAGTTTGTCTCACTCTTCTTGTGCAAACTGCTCCAGTTCTCCCAGATTTGAAGGGTGTCTTCTCCCAACTGCTGTTTTCAGATCTCCCCACAGGTGTTCAATGGGATTTAGATCTGCACTCATTGCTGTCCACTTCAGAACAGTCCAACGTTTTGGCTTGAACCATTCCTGGGTGCTTTTTGAAGTGTGTTTGGGATCATTGTCCTGCTGCAAGACCCATAACCTTCGACAGCGACCCAGCTTTCTGACACTGGGTTGAACATTGCGCTCCAAAATGCCTTGGTAATCTCCTGATTTCATGATGCTGTTGTGGTCAAGTTTCATCAAAATTGTATGTGTAATTTCAGAGGAGAGCAAATACTCATTTTGGTGGGTTCAACTCCCCGCACCCCCATAGACCCCATAATGAGTGCAGATTTTGATGCAGTCGATAAACTTTGGTACATCACCGGTGATGAAGGTTGTGGTCAAGTTTCATCGAAATCGTATGTGTAATTTTGGAGAAGAGAGCAAATACCAATTTAGGCAGGTTCAACCCTGAGCCAACCCCCCCCCCCCCAGCCCCTCCCTAGCCCCCCCTCCTGGTGAGCACAAATTTTGAGCACAAATTTTGATGTGGACAATATACCTTCGCTCGACATCAGATGTGAACAGATGTGAAGCTTGTGGCCAAGTTTCATCAAAATCATTTGTTTGATTCAAACGATAATGATGGAAGGGTTTACAGACTGACTGATTGAGTGAGTGAGTGGGTGAGTCACTCACCTATGGACACTGCTCAATCGCACAAGTTCACCTGACTAAAGTCCAGGTGAGCTAAAAATTGTAATATTTAAAGATTTTGTACAAATACAACTTATAAAAACAATGAGTGATCAGTGGAGTGCTCTCGAACTCCTGGTTTCCAAAGCCAAATGTTTATCTTGATATATTGAGTCTCCAGGTCGAGCAGCACAAGGTGGTTCAAAAGCAAGCAATTTGGAAGTAAACCCTTGACTTGGCCTCAAAGACTATTTGGCCAAAATTATGGCTAGCCATGGAAATTAACATATGATTTCTGAAAAGAAAAGAAGCATAACACTTGTAAATAAGCAAACGACAACCAATAATGACATGTAAAACTAGAATGGCTTTCGATAGAGCGCATACTTCTGCAAGGCTGTACAGTTTACGTTTTGTATCCTACTGATAGGCTGGATCTGGATCCAAACATGAACCAAAATTAAATCGGCTTGTTCTCATCACCTATCCAACTCATAGTTTTGTCACAACTCATCCCCAACTTTTTGAAATATTGTGCAATTCCAGTATATCATGTTTAGGCCCCATCTCTCAATGGTGAAGAATCACCGAAAAAAAATATTTTCAAATCTCATATCCAGATTTAGATCTTCACCAAAATCGAATAGATTCGTCCTTATTACACACCCAACCTCTGCACCAAGTTTCGTCCAAATCAGTCCATAACTTTTTGAGATATTGTGCTCTATATTGTTTTTGGCCATATCTCTCAATGGTGAAGAATCACTTAAATAATTCTAGGATCCAGATCCAGATCTTCACCAAAATCTAATCGCTTCCTCCGTGTCACACACCCAACCTCTCTGACAAATTCCGTCAGAATCCGTCCACAACATTTTGAGATCCTGTTCACAAATAAACACAGACAGGGGTGAACAGTGAACACATAACCTCCGTCCACCTTTGGTGGTGAAGGTAATCAAATATGATGTTTATGGTAGAAAACAGTTTCAATTTTGCTGATAAGATGGATATGCTTTAACCCTGATGAGCTAGTTTGGACGATTAAAGTTTTATTTCTGCTTTTCAACACAAATGCAAAGCCTGGTGTTGGCTTAGTGGTTCGGGTGGCTGGCTTAGGATCTTAAGAGTCCTGAGTTCAAGCCCCGTTAGCTGCCGAATTAACACCAGGTGAGGGTTGACTCAGCCTGTCATCCTTCCAAGGTCAGCAGAATGAATACCAGTGTATTGGCAGAGGTGCACAGCATCAGCAGCACAGCTGCACTTCCAAGGAATGATAGCTCCCCAGCAGCAAAGCTGCCATACACAAGAACAGAACAGAATACAAGTGCAAGAGCAAGTTAGTGGAATTTTTTTGGTCCAAAAAGACCAATCCCCTTGACACCAAAGGGCATCTCACCATGCCGAGCCAGAGCTTGACGAAATGTATCTTTTTCTGCATCGTAAGTACTCAAGAGTGATCGGATGGCAGCTCCTGCTCCGGGTCCTCGGCCTGCTGCTGTTGCACGCACTGAGGAGCAGTAGACAAAGAGAGAGAGGAGGCAGTCGAGCCAGCTCGGCATGCGGCCGCTTTGCCACTGAAGCACCGGCACGCTTGCAGGTACGTGAAACAAACTGTCATTGGGTTTGGTCATATCTTTATTAGAACCATTAGCACTGGCCGAGTTGTCAGTGATGGAAGAAGTTGAGCTTTTTTGCGACACAACCGCCTTTTTTGAATCGGTGGCAGTGGTAGCAGTTTTGGCATGACAACCCTTTTTCTCTGATTTCTTGGGACGCTTGGACACGCGGATGAAGCAAAGGGACAAAGGCTTGCGACGAGGCATGCTGTAGGAGATGGCAGTTATATTTTGAAAGACTCCTGGACAACTTCACTTGCAAACAGAAACTCCTCCCAGGGAAAGCATTGCAATCGAAAGATGCACTGCAGGAAAACAACAGACGCACAACATGGACATGAAGCAGCCAAACCACCAACCACGCATGCAGTGAAGCAAACATGAAGGTTCAATACATGCAAAAATAATAATAATAATAATACTAATAATAATAATAACAACAATAATAAAATTAGTGACAAAACAACATATTTTGTGTCTTACAACTAAAGACATTCTTGGAGTTATTATCCCTTCTTGTAATCCCAAAATTCCACAGCCACACAATGCGGTAGCAGCTACTTTTTGGAACGAAGCTGGTCAAATCCAATTATACATAAAGAAAAGCAGCGACCACACCATGGAGAATGGCACGGAAAGGTGGAGGTCAAAAGTTGTAAGGTCAAGCTGATCTCAGCATCGTCTGCTGCAGCGTCAACCATCGATGGCTGTTTGTCTGCAATTGTTCCAGCAAATGGCAATGATGTCATTATGCAAATTGTTGATGCATTTAACGATCCCTCATCTGTTTCAATGTATTTGTACAATTAAGCCTTCAGCTAAAAGGTTTGATCGACAAGACAGGCATGCACTTAAATCTAACAGCACCCATTGCGGAAGTTTGTGGTTACGATTGTAAGGATTCAGAAAAACGATCCGTTGCACAAGTTGAGTACAGGAGTGCGTGCAACCTTCAATGTGACAATGTTCTCGACCTCAACGCAAAATAACCCACGTATGGACTAAGAGGCACACGCGGGAATATTTAATCACGTATCCATCACCGCTGTCACCACAGGGTAAACGAGATCACTGTGGATCTACACAAATATGAGTTGTACCCCAAAACTACCAATTGGAGAATTTCAAAAGGCAGCTCATTAAAACAACAAATACTCACCTTCAGCCAAGCTTACCTGCAGGTGTTCACACAAACATATTGAGTGCAGGAGGTCAAGATGATATGGTCTCAGATGAAACAGCTTTTGCTGAAAGGTAGATACCGCTTTTCAATTGTGGGTCGGGATAACATGAGATGGTGGTGCACCAACTGCTTGAAGCCCTGTGGGAAGAGTGGGATTGAACAGTCTCAGGAAGGTGGTTCCACAAACGAGGAGAGCTGAGACATGCGGTAAGCTGGGATTTTGAAATTTAACCAGGAGGAGGAAACTGGAAGGACATATGTGTCATGGAGGATCTGGGGAGGGTCTGAGGGCTGAGAGAGCACATCGAGCTAGGCCAAAGGAGAGTCCACCGATCTGCCTGCAATACGAGAGCAGCAGGCCGAGTTTTTAAATATATTATACAAAGAGTAAGTGTGGCAAGATGCTACCCCATCATATCAAATCACACCACACACACTAAAATACAGTAAAACGCCAATCAATCACATCTGGTTGAATCACATTTCAATCGAACGTGAAACAAAGGTCAGCCATTTTCCGCTTGATCGCATAAAACCATTTTCCACTGTGTGTGTGTGTGTGTAGGGGGGGGGGGGGTTCTTTTTTTGTTTCAACAATTTACTAGTGTACTAGTTTGCCAGATTGTACAGTATGGAGTACAGTATTTGAGGAATCACGAGCCAAACTAAAGCATTTGTTTGGCGGAAACGTTAACTAGGATTGACTTTAAAGTGGAGTGTTCTATTTATATCACGATACAGTAGTTACATTGACAACTTACCAGGAGTCTCGTAGTCGATAGAAACCTCTTCTCCTTCCATCAAATGAAAACTACCTTGTTTTGTCTCGTCCATTAAAATATTTGAAAACTTTAACCCAGTCGAGATGAAACCAGGTTTAACACGCACGTTAAACCTGGTTTAATCTAAACCGGGTTAAAGTTTTCAACTCGGTTTAACGTTTTCACTATACAACCACAAACACACATGCCACGTTGAGAACCAACCCACTTTGAACACACTTCTTGGTGACACGCACACGGCATCTTTCTTCTGCGCTTGCAATATGCGTTAATTACATCTGCCGCCGAAGGTCCACGGAGGAAATGTTTTCACCCCTGTCTGTCTGTCTGTAAAGGGGCTGTCAACACGCTTAACGTTTTACCAGCGTATGGCAAGGTCTCAAAATGTATGTAAAACGCTGGCGTACGCTGAACTATTGATGTTTTTTTTTAAAGTTTTGGGCATATAATAACGTGTTGGACGTATGCATAATGTATTAGTAACGTACACAGAACGTTTTAATCACATATAGATAACTTGTATAACGAATGCTGAGCGTGTTGTCGGCGTTCACAACCTATGCCCAACGATAGTTAACTTATGCATAGCGCGGCAGCGTATCGCCGACGATCACGTGGCGTAGGCTATTCTTAGGCTGCGGCTCGACGATTCAAATCATAACCGCACTAGACATCGAAGTGTGAAGCCGCTGTCACACCTTGATGTTTTAGCCAGCGTATGCCAACGTATGAAAAATTTGCCGAACCAAGCTGGCACACGTCGAACACGTTATGGGTAAGTTTTGTATATGTTAAGAGCACGCTGGCATACGTCGTAGTTTTCTGGCATACGTCGTCATACGCCGAGTACGTCGAGAAATTTTCAGCATGTTGAAAATTTCTCGACGTACTCGACGTATGACACACGTTCCGCATACGCTGGCATAAGTTGTAGGCACGCTACGCGATTGTTGACACACGTCCACACACGTTACTCATAAGTTGAAACACGTCGAGGTAATGGTTAGCGTCAGTGTTCCAGACTCCCTGGTTTTTTTTTTTTCTTCGGTATGACGGTCATGTTGACACTTCGATTTCTAGTGCGGTTATGATTTAATTCGTTGAGCGGCAGCCTATTAATTATATTATATTATAACCGCACTAGAAATCGAAGTGTCAACATCACCGTCATACTGAAGAAAAAAAAACAAAAAAACAGGGAGTCTGGAACACTGACGCTAAACATTACCTCGACGTGTTTCGACTTATGAGTAACGTACAAGTAACGTGTGTCGACGTGTGTCAACGATCGCGTAACGTGCCTACAACACGTTACTCATAGGTTAGAAATAAGTTCTCGGGTACGCTAAACATTACCTCGACGTGTTTCGACTTATGAGTAACTTACAAGTAACGTGTGTCAACGATCGCGTAACGTGCCTACAACTTATGGCCAGCGTTATGCGGAATGTGTGAGTCATACGCTGGCATACGTCGAAAAATTTCAAGCATGGAAAATTTGTCTAACACCTCGGCGTACTACGACGTATGCCAGCGTACTACGAAAAAAAGCCAGCGTACTACGACGTATGCCAGCGGCTCTTAACGTATACAAACTTACCCATAACGTATTCGACGTGTGCAGCGTTTTAGCCAAATTTTGCATACGTCAGGCATACGCTGGCTAAATCGTCAAGGTGTGACAGGGCCTTAAGCAGGATATCTCAAAAGGTTATGGACGGATTCACACGAAACTTGACTTACTTGGTTCACACAAGACAAGGATGAATTGATTCGATTTTGTTGAAGATCCGGATCTGGATATGAGAATTGTTAAATGTTTTAAGTGATTCTTCACCACTGAGAGATGGGGCCAAAAATGTATTCGCAATATTTCAAACAGTTGTGGACGAGTTATGACAAAACTTGGTGGATGCGTTGGTTAAGTGACAACAACAAGCCGATTAGATTTTGGTTCACGTCAGGATGTAGATCCAGTCTATCAGTGAGATCCAAAATGTAAACTGTTCAGCCTTGCGGAGGGAGGTATGCGCTCTACCGAGTGCCATTCTAGTTTACGTGATGTTTCTCTTCCAAGATGTCACGAACAAGTCGAACATACATGCACTGCCTCCAAATGTGAATATGTTTGCAAAGTGTAGGTAGTGTGTAATGTTCCCCATGACTTGGAAAATTTATTGCATCAAATTCATTTTCAGATCTAAACAAACACAATGGGTTTGTATTTGTAAACTAGAAGGGCACTCGGTAGAGCGCATACCTCCGCCACGCAATCCACGAGAACATATCGGGCCCAATACATTTTTGAAATATCAGCTATACAGTAACTATATCGTTTTTGGCACGATCTCTCAATGGTGAAGAATCACTTTAAAAATTTGAGTAGCCGGATCCGGATCCGGATCTTCACCAAAGTCCTCGTCACAAACCGAACCTATCAACAAAATTTCATCCGGAT
>CM068964.1:26869063-26885050 GCA_035128595.1 Eptatretus atami
TTTATATGGTAAATAATAGGTGATTACGTCATTATGACATCATAAAGCGTCCCTCCCATTGTCCATTTCTTTGGAGCATGACTTTTTTAGCATTCATGCTAAATTCATTCATTCATTTTTAGCATTCATTTTAGCATGACTTTTAACACTTTTTAGCAGCGTCTCGCGTAGCGAACGCTGCTCATAGAGAGCTCGGCGTGTCTCTTCTCTTCCTCTTCTTCTTCTCTCTTGTGAATACAAAACCTTAATCTCTCGGACTCGGCTCTGTGTATACAGATCCGGATCTCCTTAAATACTGAGCACATGTACACATCTCACATAGACGGTGCCTTTTGAGAGCGTCTATCATGAACTTTTAAAATAATTCGGACATTTGCTTTAAAGTTTCGAAAAATTCACGTTACTATTAAAAGATTACTCCATTTATCGTATTTTAATTTCGTAATACATTATTATTTCGTAATAACACGAATAACGTAAATACGTAAATACATTATGACGCGTTTCGCTATGGCTTAATGAAGGCACGTGACGAAATATCGGAAGTTGTTGTTGTTTTTTAATTTTTAATTTTTAATTTTTTTTAGCCGACAAAACCTTTAGGACGCTGCTCGTGGACACTTTGTCCTTGTTTAGCATGAGAGGCTCGGCGTTGTAACATATTCTTCTTCTTCTTCTTCTTCTTCTTGTGAAGACAAAACCTTTATATTAGGACTCGCTCCTTATATTCGATCCGGAACTCCTTAAATACTAAGCACTTGTACACATCCTCGCATTAAGGGTGCCTTTTGAGAGCGTCTATCATGGACTTAAATATATTCGGAACTTTGCTTTAAATTTCGAAAAAGTTCACGTTACTATTTAAAGATTATTCCATTTAATATATTGTAATTTCGTAAATACATTATGTATTTCGTAAATACACGATATTTCGTAAATACGTAAAATACACTATGACGGGTCTCGCTATTGGCTTAATCAAGGCACGTGACGAAATATCGGAAGTTGTGTTTTTTTTTGTTTGTTTTTTTTAGCCGACAAAACCTTTAGGACGCTGCTCTTGGACACATTTGTCCTTGTTTTTTAATCATAAGTCCCAAGCGCAGCTCTGGTGCAAAAATGGCGCTTTTGTCCACCGTGTAACGATCCTTGTACTTTTTGTCGCTAAGGTACGGCACTAATGATTCCAGATGCATGTACTGATCATGAAATCACGAAAATCCTAAATTTCAATGCAAGATAAATACAACGTGGGTAAGGCAACCCTAACCCGAACAACCAACACGAGTCACTACTAGTGGACATAACACAGACGTATTGGACATCAAGACAGCAAGCAATCCAGAGCATCACATCGGCACAGTGACTGGAGAATAAGGGAGGTTGAAGAAAAGCGGACATTAAAGGTAGACAGAATTAAAAAAAATAAAAATAAAAAAAAAAAGAGCACGACGGGAGGAAGGATCTGTCGATCGATGTCTGTCGTCGAAATCTGAAAGGATCTGTCGAACTTTATGTCAAAAGCATAACGGCACACACAACCCATTACACAGGTAAATAACTTGCGAAAGACAAGACGGAAGATTATACAGAGGGCACATTGGGGATAAAAGGACAGAGAAAGGAGAGAACGAGAAGCGCTTGATAACGGCGACACGCGAAGGAAAAGCCAAAACAAGACGCTAGGCCGAAGCACAAGTTTAACAACACCGATTCGTGTTTCCCACTCGCACCAACGAGTCCAGAAAGCGGAACATCCCGACACATCGGGTTTCCAGCACCCAACAGCCTTGGGAATCCTTACTGTTCGTGTCGGCCGCCAGTTGGTTTTGTTTGCGCTTTTGTTTTCGGTCAAAAGAGCACACGCACCGAACGACGCCGAATCCAGACGAAGCTCTGCGCTTACTGCGCATGCGCAGGACTCGGCGTGTGTGGAGGACGACTGTGGGGGTGTCGCGCGCCGTCCTCGCTTGAGCTCGTCCCAACCAGGTGAAACTGCTATGGAATTGGAAGACGGCACAGTACAGGTGTTCAGGTACAAACAGTATCCGTCAGTGGGCAAAAATGAAAGTGCTGTACTTTTTTTTTTTGAAAACATCCCACAGGAAAGAGTTTATAAATATAAATATAGAAAAACTACATGTTTTGTACAAATCTTACACCGATCTTAAACTTCCGATGACCAGAGTACAACAAAGGGGGACAGGAGGTGAGTGTGGAATTAGGTGGGTGTGGGAGGAGGTTGTGGGAGTGAGTGTGGGGAGGAGGATGGTGTGGAAAGGGAGGGTGGGGGAGGAGGATGGGAATGGGTGTGGGAGGGAAGAGAGTGGCTGCTGGGGGGGGGAGTAGGTGTGGGGAAGGGAGATGTCCACCCTCCCACGGAAGGGAAATTTTGGAATTTTAACCTTTAACTTGTACATTTAAGACACTATTTTATGCAAAATTAAAAGCAGAATAATGTTTTTCCTGATTAACTCAGTTGTTGTTTTCTTCCATGTAACTCTAGAATATGATTTGGACTTTTAATGGGGCAACTTAGCTAAATATAGAATAACAATTGTGCATTTTGTGAGGAAAGCACCAAATTTGGCACACTAGTAGCCTATCATATTATGAATAGATTTGGATATTGGGCCATCTCAATTCAGCCGCTGATGGCTGGTGCAGCCATTTTCCACTGCCATCAAAAATTTTGAGATGGCCCAATATCCAAATCTGTTCATAATATGTTAGGCTACTAGTGTGCCAAATTTGGTGCTTTCCTCACAAAATGCACAATTGTTATGCTAAGTTGCCCCACTATTTACATTATTACAACAGATGTTGGATTAAGTGAAAATATAAACCCAAATTTAAAGATAAACTTGCACTTGTCCATGCCCTACTCTCCAATGCACACTTAAGATAGATCTATTGGCTACTGCAATTATATTACCTCCCTGGGGTGCTTGGGACCGAGCACGAAATAAGATTCGTGCATGTACTGTGCAAGTGACCCATGCATTCGGGCTATGGACAACGCAGCACAGGCTCAGTTGTCATTCTGTTTGTCTGTGAACAGAATATCTCAAAAAGCTATGGACGGATTTGGACGAAATGATTAGAATTTGGTGAAGATCCTAGAACTTTTTAAGTGATTCTTCACCATTGAGAGTTAGGGCCAAAAAAAATCAGCACATGATCTAAAAAAAAAGTTATGGACAGATTCGGACAAAACTTGGTGGACAGTTTGGGTGTGTGATAAGGATGAATCGATTGGATTTTGGTGAAGATCCGAATACCGGATACTATTTTAGATTTTTTTTTTTCATGTAATTCTTCACCACTTCGAGATGGAGCCAAAAACGATACAGTATATAACATGATATTTCAAAAAATTGTGTACAAGTTATGACAAAACTAGGTGGATGAGTTGGTTAGGAGACAAGAACAAGCCGGTTCGATTTTGGTTCAGGTCCGGATTCAGATCCGACCTATCGGTGGGAAACAAAATGGAAACTGTTCAGCCGCCTGATGCCGTCCTAGTTGGTGCAATGTTTTGCTCTGAATTACATCATATCAGTCAAACAATGAGAATCCGACAAACAAACAAGTCAAACAATGAGAAACAATTATCCAACATTTCGCAAGTCAATAACGCTTGTAAATGGGACAGCAATTGTCATTTGCTTCTGCGTTCTTTGAGTAGTAGCTGTCGCCAAACAAACACAATGACATTACGGATTTGATTTTTTTTTTTCATGCAGCATCGATGGAATTTCTACCCAAAGGCCGAATAAGCCTTGTCACAACATGAGAATCCACCAAAAACTTCGATGAGATATTATTTTATGAAAACAGGTATTTTTCGCTACTATTGGCAATAAAATCCGTACACTTCCACCAAAATTGCTAGAGTTGACAGGTACGCATTCAGTCGAGGATGCTCTGAAAAAGCCCAAGATACAGACCTTTTGCTCCACACTCTATTAAAGGAAATATCCCTCAGCCTCTATTATAACTACAAACCACAAAAAGAAAAATGAGCACTTTGTGTTGCACATTGCAAAAAAAAGAGATTATTTAATGCACAACCAGGTAGGTATTTTGACTGATCATATCCCTTATTTTCCTTGTACGTTAATATCGCGTTGTGAATGTTCGCGCTTTGCTCCGTACGTGCTTTGAGTGTATCTGTGGGAACGTTTTGAAAGTCCCCAGAGAAAGGATGAATTCCTCCAGTAAGATAAAGCGCTATCAGCTGTTGGGCCCGAAGCTTTTAGTACTCCTTCCTATCGAGTCTCCGCTCCATTTGGCTCGTGTCAACGATATCAAACCTCCAATGGCCACAACAATTGTTTCTATTACATTGGCATGAACTATTCGGATGACATGTAGCGCATTCAAAAGGTAGGTTCTATGAACTCTACATATATGCATCGATAACACGAACACAGGATACCTCGAAGCAATCGTGCCAGTGTGTGTGTGATACGTGTATAATCTTCCAAACGAATAAATGTCAGTGTGTGTCAGTCAGTCCGTCCATCCATCTCCTCCATTAATGCAAAACCATGAAACCTAGCAGCCCCAAACTTTGCATTCATACTCAGGGAACTCCAAGGTAGTGCATAAGTGAAAATTAAGTGTTTGGGTTGATTTAAACACTCCTTTTGAAGATAATTAACGGCTTTATTCAATTATCCTTTGTCAAGGCATATCCTTGGACACCTCACTGTCCCTCGCCTAGATTTTAATTCGCCATTGGTTTTTGGATTAGCTCAACAATGCCTCGACTTTGGAACAGGCCGCAACGGTTTCTAAATGATAGTCTTTTTTTTTTTTAACCTTCCTCACTAATATCATAGAATGCCTGGTCATCATACCTATGAAGTGCTGGATACATTGCAATGCTTATAAATACCACATCCATGGCTTTATTAATTTCCACACATGCCATAACCTCAAGAATCTCTTTAATCTGAGCAGAACTTCAAAACGTAAACTTCTTAATTGACTTCAGAAGCAGTTCCGACTGCTAAAAAAAAAAAAGTGTCACTTGTCCAATTTAGACATTGTTTACATTGCGGGGCATCTCCGGGTGCATAGTGTTTATATGACCAAACAGTGATCGACAATTGCTTGCCAAGCCAGCTGTTCCTTATCAACCGTTTTGTTGGAGCACTTGCTTGAGTGCTTAAACCACTTGGGGAGCGCTCTGCAAGCTGTTTGGTTGTCGTTTTGCAAGCCATGGCCATACACAGCCAAATTATTCGCCATGTTACTGAATATATCGATCGACTTGAACAAAGTTCAAACCCTACTTGCCTGCGTTTGGCCCTGCATTGTCGTGTGGTCCCTCGGATGAAGGCTTGCTTACTGAAAATGTGCAATTTAATTTCGAGGTTTCCCCTTTTTGTACGATCTTCTTTCATTCTACGACCTGCCACTTTGACATAGATAGATACATGTAAAAAAAATTAAACGTTTCGTTTTCAAAAGTTTCTTCAGCTGTTTCAATGGAGTGCTTGCTTGGAGCGCTCCTCAAGCTTCAATCTCGACAAGCTTCCATGATGATACCCCGGCATGGTTCTGCATGGGTTACATCTCCGGAGTTAGGAAGGCAAAATATTTTAGATGATTACAATGAGTAAAACAAAATTTCAGTTGTGATTCACCACATCATGGCAGGATAGCCGAGTGGTACGCACACTCGCTCTAAGTTGTCTAGTCTGAGTTTGAATCCCGACCGAGGTATAAACTGTCATCCCGGTGTTTCACAAGTGAGGTTATTCATCAATGTGTGTGCCATCTCTTGAATGGATGTCAAACTGGACGTCACATCTGACAGACTCCCCCCTCTCCCTCCCTCTCCTCCCTCTCCCCTCTCACCCCCTCAATCTTCCCTTCTCCCTATCCCCTCCTCTCCCTCCTCTCACTCTCTCTCCCTCACTCTGCCCTCTCTCCCATCCACCCTTTCCCCTCACTCTGCCCTCCCTCCCATCCCCCCCTTTCCCCTCTCTCCCCTCCCTCATTCTCCCCCCCCACCCCTCTACCTCATTCTCCTCCCCCCCACCCCTCTCCCTATTCTCCTCCCCCCCACCCCTCTCGCTCTCTCTCCCATCCCCTCGCTCTCTCTCTCCCCATCCCCCTCGCTCTCTCTCTCCCACCCCTCTCGCTCTCTCTCCCACCCCTCTCGCTCTCTCTCCCACCCCTCTCCGTCTCTCTCCACCCCTCTCCTCCCCTCCCACCTCTGCTCTCTCTCTCCCACCCCTCTCGCTCTCTCTCTCCACCCTCTCTCTGCTCTCCCCCCCCCTCTCTCTCCCACCCTCTCGCACACACTCCCTCTCCCACCACTCTCTCCGCTCATCTCCCTCTCCCACCCCTCTCACTCTCTCTCCCACCCCTCTCGCACACCATCTCCCATCTCCCACCCCTCTCCCGCTCATCTCCCTCTCCCACCCCTCTCTCCTCTCCCACCCCTCTCGCCCTCTCTCCCACCACTCTCGCTCTCTCTCCCACCCCTCTCGCTCTCTCTCCCACTCCTTCTCCACCCTCTCCTCTCTCTCCCACCCCTCTCGCTCTCTCTCCCACCATCCCGCTCTCTCTCCACCCCTCTCGCCTCTCTCCCACCCCTCTCGTCTCTCTCCCACCTCCCCCTCTCTCCCACCCCTCTCGTCTCTTCTCCACCACTCTCGCTCTCTCTCCCACCCTCTCTCCTACCCCTCTCATTTTCTCTCCCACCCCTCTCTTTTCTCTCCCACCCCTCTCGTTTCTCTCCCACCCCTCTCGTTTTCTCTCCCACCCCTCTCATTTTCTCTCCCACCCCCTCCTCTCTACCACCCTCTCATTTTCTCTCCCACTCCCCTCTCCTTTCTCTCCCACCCCTCTCGTTCTCTCCCACCCCTCTCCTTTTCTCTCCCACCCCTCTCCTTTTCTCTCCCACCCTCTCGTTTTCTCTCCCACCCTCTCCTTTTCTCTCCCACCCCTCTCGTTTTCTCTCCCACCCCTCTCCTTTTTCTCTCCCACCCCTCTCATTTTCTCTCCCACCCCTCTCCTTTTCTCTCCCACCCTCTCCTTTCTCTCCCACCCCTCTCGTTTTCTCTCCCACCCCTCTCGCTCTCTCTCTCTCTCTCTCTCTCTCTCTCTCCTCTCTCTCATTTCTCTACTTCCCCTCATCCCCTCTCTTTCTCTCCCACCCTCTCCACTCCCTCTCCCCTCCATCTCCCTCTCGTTTTCTCTCCCACCCCTCTCGTTTCTCTCCCACCCCTCTCGCTTCTTCTCTTCTCTCTCTCTCCTCTCCCACCCCTCTCACTCCTCTCTCTCTCCCTCTCCCACCCTCTCTTTTCTCTCCACCCCTCTCTTTTTTCTCTCCACCCCTCTCCTTTCTCTCCCACCCCTCTCCTTTTCTCTCCCACCCCTCTCGTTTTCTCTCCCACCCCTCTCGCTTTCTCTCTCTCTCTCTCTCTCTCTCTCTCTCTCTCTCTCTCTCTCTCTCTCTCTCCTCTCTCTCTCATTTCTCTTCCGCTCATCTCCTCCCTTTCTCTCCCACCCCTCTCACTCCCTCTTCTCCCGCTCATCTCCTCTCGTTTTCTCTCCCACCCCTCTCGTTTCTCTCCCACCCCTCTCGCTTATCTCTCTCTCTCATTCTCTCTCCCCCCTCTCACTCCCTCTCTCATCTCCCTCTCCCACCTCCTCTCATTTCTCTCCCACCCCTCTCATCCCTCTCCTTTTCTCTCCCACCCCTCTCCGTTTTCTCTCCCACCCCTCTCTCTCCCTCTCTCTCTTCTCTCTCTCTCCTCTCCTCTCTCTCTCTCTCTCTCTCTCTCTCTTCTCACTCTCTCTCATCTCTTCCGCTCATCTCCTCTCATTTTCTCTCCCACCCTCTCACTCCCTCTTTCCCCTCATCTCCCTCTCGTTTTCTCTCCCACCCCTCTCGTTTTCTCTCCCACCCTCTCGCTTTCCTCTCTCTCATCTCTCTCCCACCCCTCTCCTTCCCTTCTCTTCTCCCTCTCCCCACCCCTCTCTTTTCCTCCCACCCCTCTCATTTTCCTCCACCCCTCTCTTTTCTCTCCCACCCCTCTCGTTTCTCCCCACCCCTCTCACTCCTCTCCCGCTCATCTCCCTCTCGTTTTCTCTCCACCCCTCTCGTTTCTCTCCCACCCTCTCTCGTTTTCTCTCCCACCCCTCTCCTTTTCTCTCTCCACCCTCTCACTCCCTCTCCCTATCTCCCTCTCCCACTCCCACCCTCTCCCTCCCTCTCATTCTCTCCCACCCTCTCATTTTCTCTCCCACCCCTCTCATTTTCTCTCCCACCCCTCTCATTTCTCTCCCACCCTCTCACCCCTCTCCCACCCTCTCGTATTTCTCTCCCACCCCTCTCATTTTCTCTCCCACCCCCTCATTTTCTCTCCCACTTCTCTCACCCCTCTCGTTTTCTCTCCCACCCCTCTCATTCTCTCCACTCCTCTCACTTTCTCTCTCTCTCATTCTCTCTCCCACCCCTCTCCACTCCCTTCTCCGCCCCATCTCCCTCTCCCACCCATCTCCCTCTCCCACCCCATCTCCCTCTCCCACCCATCTCCCTCTCCCACCCCTCTCCCTACTCTCATTTTCTCTCCACCCCTCTCATTTCTCTCCCACCCCTCTCATTTTCTCTCCCACCCCTCTCATTTCTCTCCCACCCCTCTCACTCCCTCTCGTTTTCTCTCCCACCCCTCTCATTTTCTCTCCCACCCCTCTCGTTTTCTCTCCCACCCCTCTCATTTTCTCTCCCACTCCTCTCACTTTCTCTCTCATTCTCTCTCCCACCCCTCTCACTCCCTCCTTTTCTCTCCCACCCCTCTCATTTTCTCTCCCACCCCTCTCGTTTTCTCTCCCACCCCTCTCATTTTCTCTCCCACCCCTCTCACTCCCCTCTCCCGCCCATCTCCCTCTCCCCACCCCCTCTCCCACACCTCTCATTTTCTCTCCCACCCTCTCATTCTCTCTCCCACCCCTCTCGCTCCCTCTCCCGCTCATCTCCCTCTCCCACTCCCACCCTCTCGCCCTTTATCCCACCCCTCCCTCTCTCTTTCCCGCCCTCCCTCTCTCTATCCCACCCCTCTCCCTGTCTCTATCCCACCCTCTCCCTGTCTCTATCACGCCCCTCTCCCTATCTCCATCCTGCCATTCTCCCTGTCTTTATTCCGCCCCTCTCCCTGTTCTATCCCGCCCTCTCCCTGTCTCTATCCCGCCCTCTCCCTGTCTCTATCCCGCCCTCTCCCTGTCTCTATCCCACTCCACTCCCTGTCCTATCCCACTCCTCTCCCTGTCTCTATCCGCCCTCTCCCTGTCTCTATCCCGCCCCTCTCCCTATCTCCTGCCCTCTCCTCTCATCCCGCCCTCTCCCTGCCTCTATCCCCCCCTCCCCTGTCTCTATCCCGCCCTCTCCCTGTCTCTATCCCGCCCCTCTCCCTGTCTCTATCCCTGCAACTCTCCCTCTCTCGATCCGCCACTCTCCCCCTCTCGATCCCGCCACTCTCCTTCTTTCGACCCCACCACTCAACCTCTCCCTCTCCCTCTATTAAGGGACTGTAAAAGACTGATGGCTTCGTTTTGAATTTAAAACTGCTTCCCTAAACATGTATGAATCAGATTTGGAGTGAGCTGGCCAGAGGGGTGCAAAGGTCGTTGCATGTGCGAGCATGCATCCATGGATGCAGGCCGGCCTTTGCCAGGTCGAGAGGGTAGGTTTAAATGCTCTCACCGCGTTTTATATTGAATCCGGAGGTTAAAAAGAAATGTTGCTGTTTAGGTGCATTTTATCACCCTCTCCCCCACCTCATGCTACCTCCTTCCCTTCCCAACCCCTCATGCCACATTCCTTTCCTCTTACACTGCCTTTCCCTTCCCCTCCCATCATGCTTCCTTACCTTCTCCGCCCCTCATGCTCCCTTCCCTTCCCCTTACACTGCCTTTCCCTTCGCCTTCCACTGCCTTCCCCTCCACTCCCATCGTGCTGCCTTACATTCCCTGCCCCTACACTGCCTTCCCCTCCCCTCACACTAACTCCTCCCAAACACACTCCCCTCTCCACTCCCCATGGACATCTCCATGCTGTCTCTCTGCGTGCAGTATTAACGTACCCCATTTTGTTCAATCCTGTACTACCCCTCCCCCCTTTCTCCAAGTCTCCCAACCAAATACAAGTCCAGAACCCCCTCCCTTCACACTCACCTCTTCCAAAACCCCTTCCCACTACCATACTCCTCTCTCCCCTTCTCCCTTGCTCCCCCCACCTCTCGGATGTTTCACAACATTTGGTGAAGCGTCACCCCCCCCCCCGCCTCGCTTTCCCCCTTCCTAGCTCTCCCCTCCTAGTTTCCGCATCCCTCTTCGTTGCCCCCCCATACTCACTACCCCACCCCCTCCCTCCTCTCGGAGTGTTCACAACATTTGGTGAAGCGTCACCCCCCCCCCCCCGCCTCGCTCTTCCCCCCTTCCTAGCTCTCCCTCCTAGTTTCCGCATCCCTCTTCGTTGCCCCCTCCATACTCACCTACCCCACCCCCCTCCCTCTTTTCCTCCCCTCCATCATATCTCTAGCTCTCTGGTTGCATCATTGGTTAGGGACGTGGCTATGCCACTGATGCAGTGTCCCCATTACCAGTACACTGGTACTCATTTTTGCCGACCTCATAATCATGACAGCTGAGTCAACCCCACCTGGTATTAATCAAGCAGCTAATAGGGCTCGGACTCGGACCCATTAGCATCCCAAGTCAGCCACCCTAACCGCTAAGCCAACACCAAGCCTATAGGTGGGGTATAAAGCTGAAATTGTGCATATTAATGCAACTCAAAGCCAATATCCCAGGAAAAATAAATCACAAAACAGTTGGAAATTGTCCGCAAATGAAAATATCCGCAAATAAGAGTTGGCCAGTGCAGGCTCTGTCTACTCACTGCTGGTAGACAATGGAGCTGACACTGGAAATGGTTGCTCAACATTGGTAACAAGCAGCTGCCTCTTATTTTATAACTTGTGTGTGTTTGCATCAAAAATTACTCTACCTGTAAACTTTTAAGTAAAGAGCTCATTCAAATCACTAATTGTTGATTTACTGGAGTTATTTAGCTGTTTGCAGAATGCAAGCACAATGCACTTTTAAAACAGTTGAAGGAGACCGGACTTTGTACATCAGAAAGGAAGCAATTACAGGTGATTCCTATGTCTGTCTCAGCTCAATGATGTGCTGAAGTATTGATAAGTTTTAAATATTGTTTTTAAATATGGGGTATTTATGGGGCTCCTGGGTAGTGGGGGGTGACTCGACCGCACCCTCCAGTGGTCCTTCCACTTCTATGTCTATTTGGGTCTCAGTGGCATCGAACCAGTTTGCCCCTCCTGGTTCTGCTCGTCGAGGCTCAACATTGTGGTGGTTTGGTCATTTAAAAAATTTCTAATACGGGCTCCACAATTTCGCTTTGAGGCATCCAGATTTGTGGATGTCAGTTGAGTCAAGGTCCAGATCCCACTCCCGACACCAATTGTTACAGCTGCGGGTCCATTCAGGTTGTCCAGTTCAAGTTCTGCGGGTCGTGTCAAAATGACCACAACCACCAACCACGGTCCCGAGTAAGTTCTCGGGCCTGTTTGTCACATGACAATACTCATGGGACCATGGAATTAGATGGGTGAATTAGTCCCCACCCAATGTTGATTGCATATGTAAAGTTTAATTTTATAATGTTTAAAAATGTACCCGTAATTGCATATTTTGGTATTTGACCATTTGATCTCGTCGCAGGGGATGAGGCCAAAAATGATACTACTCTCGCACCTTCTTGTTATGTGGTGATCATAACTTCCAAGTTTGGTAAATTTCTGCACAACTGTTTAGGAGGAGATAGTGTGACGGACAGATAGACAGATGAAGCCGATTACAATCTCTCCCCGTTTTTTTGTTTTTTTTCAAAAAGGGTGGGGATAATGATATTTATTCGACAAAAAAGAAATGATGGTGGATAGATAGACAGATTATGTATGGACAGATATATAGACATACAGATTTATAGAGAGATAAATTGATAGACATTTTCTCAGAGCAGGCTACAAAATGCTGATTGAAATGAATGATGTATAAACAAGTAAAAAATCAGAGTATAGAAAGAGCAATTGGGAGTAGTATTAAGAGGAGAGGGAAGAGAGGAGAAGGAGTTAATCATGGTAGGTAATAGGAGAAATAGGTATGTGCAGCAATGGTTAATATAATGGTGGGGTCCCATGAAAGGTAGCGATATTTCATGCGTCCATCTGCTAAAAGTTGCTAAATTCTGGCATGACCTCTGATGGATGTTTTGCTGACCTATGATGGATGGTCCAGGAAAACAGTATCAGTAACAACTTTAAATGTCGGAAACGAAAGAACAGAGTGGCTTTCTGTATGCCATGATGTTAAAAAGTCGTATTTCAAAGTTTCCAATTCATATAATACTATCGCGTCTACAGATCGGTCTATGTAATACCAAGAGAGATATTCATGTATGTATAGAGACAAAGGCACATGCATTTCATATCAAGCTGGTACCTGCAAGCTTGAAGAACATATAGGCACAAACTAAATATACTTCCCGCAAGATGCCCTGATGGTCATTGTTGCAGAGGAACAAACAATAGATGGCTTTTGGAAGCCATAGTGTCATGACAGCCCTCAATCAGCAGACAACACACATGGTGTTGAGAAGAAACAAAAATATACAAACTAAAACACGTGGACAAAGCCAAGAATCGGACACATGAGATATTTCTTCATCTAACATGACGGATGTTGTCCAACCAATTCAATGTATTTGGACCAGTGATTTTGAGATGTATTTGGCTGTTTTCATCCAGGTAGACAAGGTGAGATTTTGCTAATTAACAAGTAAATTAACGAAATTGAAAGCTATTTATTAATTTCTTTCCACATTATCTTAAATAATTTAAATACATTTTTGCATATACAGTATAGACATATTACAAGAATTTTACCTTTTAAATTAACAATCGGTATTATTACTGATATATACATATACATAAATATATATATATATATATATATATATATATATATATATATATATATATATGCCACAGACTGACTCAACATCCCTTGTGTGTATCTCAAACGTCACAACTCAAATGCAGCTTTACCTATCGTCGTTACCTTGGGGATGCAATTTATCAAACCGTTTACTGTAGTTGTAAAAGAGACTTATCCAGGTAAGGAACCATATGTCATTCTGTGGACCAAATGGAGAAGTTGGAAAGGGGTGGGAGGGGGGAGGATTGTGAAATTTTAAAATCGAGAAAACAAAGAAAAAGGGAGGAAGAGAGGGGTGGAGAGGAGAGAGAGTATACATAAGAGAAGAAAGAGCAGATAGGGAATAGGGAAGAGAAGGTAGAGAAGGAAGGGTAGAGGGTAGAAGGTAGAGACTACAGAGGGTGGGACAAAAGAAAAGATGGTTATAAGTAAATAGAAGTGTAAAAGGAATGGCAGGGGGAGCAATGCTATACAAAGGCATCTGTTCATCTGCGTAAGATGGTGCATATGCAGTACCTCTTGGTGACGTTTGTCATGCATTACACTTCTGTTGGTGACTGTACAGGCCAATTTGTGAGCAACAGAGTGTACCACAGGTGCCGCCTCTGAAGTAGTTGGTGTGGTTGTCATCTCCTGTAGTTGAGGGATGATGATGTCTGTGGCCACAGCGTCTGTCGTGCGGCTGCTCCAGACATTGGTCAACATGATGGCTTATCCCAGCCCATTATTGATGTTACCATGTGTCTCTGGATTTGGCTGCAGTTTCCCACATGTCAAAATTAATGTGTCGGGCTTTCAGATCCTGCTTACAAACATCCTCATACCTCAGCTTCGGGTGCTTGTTTGGTCTTTTGGCCCCAGCTATCTATCCATATAGGGCATCCTTTGGGATACGTCCATCTTCCATCCTGTGCACATGCCCAAACCATCAAAGTCATCTTTGCTTAATAAGTGCAAGGATGCTTGGCAGATTTGGCAGAGGATTTCTGCATTTGTCCTTCCATGTGCTTTCCATCGCTTTTTGTAAAAGTGTAGGCCTACATGTGGGACTATCAAAAACATTTCCCTAACAATTACAGATATTAGTGATTCTGAAGTTTAGACCACAAATGGACACCGTAGGAATACATACAGTGCAGTAATATATTTTTGAAGTTTTAAAATTAATTTCGTAAAAATGTTGGGATTCAAGGAAATGAAAAATTTAAGGCTTCACAGTGAAGGAGTTGCCTTGCAATTCCATTATAAGCACGTATAGTTTAGCCAGAGAAGACTTTGAGGTTGTCCCATCTGCTCGTACATATTTGAGATGGTTAAACATCCCGCAGCACTGTAGATATATTTTTGAACATACATATGTTTGGATCCACTCTAAGATGAATTAAACATTGCTTGCAATTTCTTTGTTCAGTCCGGAGGTTCAACCTCAACATTCAAAAAATAAATGGAACAGGAAATAATAACAACACAAGCGCTGCTATGTTTTACACTTTGATCAATGTTTCATTGAGACCACCCTCCCCATGGTCTTTACAGTTATATTTCTACAATAGATACTACGACTACTACTATCCCAATTATTCCCACCTTCTTGTTGGGTCAGACAGGGAAAGTTTTGGGCCCTAACCTTTCACGAACTGGCCGGCCAGGTCTGACGTTCAACTGAAGGCAATTCGAGTATGGATTTGTAATTTGTTCAGTATGCTGGTGATAAGTCACCTACTCTTTGTGAAAGACACCAAGGGATATTTGTGATCCACCAGCTCATTATAGCAGGGATACCCAACTTAGCATCCCTCTGATGCACAGGGCAGACATTAATGCCTGACATGCAAAACACCAGGATGGGAGTAAATAGCTGGGTCGGCATTAAAATGCAGACGACATAGGTCAGAGGCAAATGCACGTTTGAGGCATTTTACCTTTAGGTTGTCCTTCCATAGTATAGTAAACTTTTACTTATCTGCGCTGAAAGATCTGAAGATACCAGGGTTGATCACCAAGTTGTGGCCTGGCTTTTAAAAGGTTATAAAAAGTTGTAAAAAAAATGACTAAAACGAAAATTGTAAATCTGGTTAATATATATATATATATATATATATATATATATATATATATATACATCCATATATTACTAGAGGGAAAGTGTGTCAAAAATTATGGGGCAAAGATCCTCATCCTCCTCAGTCTCATTATTATTAGCATGGGGCACAGCTGTGCCACTGATACAGTGCCCCTGTACACTGGTTCAACCCAAGCTGGTATTAAGTCAACGGCCTGACAGGGGCTTGAACTCAAGACTCAAGGATCCCAAGCCCACCACCTTAACAGTTAAGCCAACACCAGGCCTAGCATCCCATCCCTCCCCCTCAATCATCACCATCAGAGCACAGTTACAAAATAATATAACTCACAAGCTTGTAGTTTCATAAAGTTTCACACTTTTGTTTCACAAAGAAAAGTATGATTATTTCAGAAATACATTTATTTTCAAAGTGATGATAGAATTTCAAATGACAAATAAACCATTTCTATATTCGCAAATCATGCTTTATCAGATTGGATAAATTGTGTTGAGAGGAAAAAAAAAATCATCTATCAATCACAGATGTTCCTTTCGATAAATGAAGTTGATAGCTGAAAAGTAAGCCGAGCCATGACACGACATAATGGACCGTTCGAGCCGTGCCATGTCGGGCCGTGACGAACTGTTCCGTGCCGTGAACGTGATGGACCATCCGAGCCGTGCCATGTCAAGATGAGCCATGCCGTGTGCTGGACCGTGCTGTGACATGACGGACAGTTCCAAGCCGTGCCATTACGGACCATTCTGAGCCAGGCCGTACCGTAAACCATAACAGTATGTTAGGAGTCTCTTGCTCCAATAACATTTTGAACGCATTTCATTATATCGTTATTCGTCACTAATGACGTGGAGATAAC
>CM068964.1:26893846-26909485 GCA_035128595.1 Eptatretus atami
TCATAGCGCGGCCCAGCGCAGAGCTCCCGTCCTCAAGCGATCCTCCAACCAAAGTCTCCGAGTAGCCGGATTACAGGCGCACGCCACTACGCCCGGTTGTATGTATACTGTATATATGTATGTATATATATATAATATATATATGTATGTATAATATATATATATGTATGTACATATATAATATATTGCACACATACATATATATATATATATATATATGTGTATGTATATATACATATATAGGTAGTTTTACATATAGGTAGATTATATATGTAGATTATATATGTATATATATGTATATATAATTATATGTATATATATACATATATGTGTGTGTGTTCATATACACGAGGCATTTTTACCTATCGATTTGCTCATGGATTTAATCAAACATTCTGCTCCATTCATTCTATCATTTGCCCAAGATCATCTTCCATTTGCTTGGAAGTCAGCTCACATCACCTTCATCAGCCAACCTTGCTGCTTCGAGATGGCGTGAGCAAAAATCACTTCCGCTTCGCTGCAAAGCTCAGTGTGTGATGCTTTGGTTTGAACCTCTGCTTAAAATGAGTGAAATGAAACGTTTTGAAAATTTTGAATTATTGCACTCAGATTTCAACATCACCGTAATGCGTACTGTTAAGTTGTTTAAACTTTCTTTATGTAACAAGATGATTTATCATATAGGATACCACCAGGTGGTGCTATACGATACACATTTACACATAGAGAATAGGGGGTCTTCCCCTCCACCCTGAACCTCCTCCCCCAGATAAGCTACCCTGGCAGAAACGATACTTGGGGTACCCTTAATAGAAAACATGCAAAATTTGGTTGGAATTGGTTCAGTCGTTTTTTGTTTTTTAAAGTTTTTGAAGCACATGTAAACAAACAAACAAACAAATATGTAAATAGACAAATTCAATTTTATAGTATAGATACATACACACACCGTATTTCCTCAAATAAATGCCAACCACCTCCACACATCTTCCAATAAGAGCCACCAACCTTGGAGAGGGGTTGAAACAAATAAATGCCCCCCCCCCTCAATAAATGCCGCAGGACAGTTATTGGGGTCAAGCAAAAATAAATAAATAAACCACTGCCAAACAATCTATCCCTTTGTCATATGTGTAATCTAAAAGGAGAACCACCTGTTTGTCTGTCCATCCATCCGGCTTTATTGTAATGGGTTCCAGGTGTCTAATTTTATTCTGGCTTTATCTTTTAATCTCATTTGAAAAGAATAATAATAGA
Source organism: Eptatretus atami (assembly GCA_035128595.1). Classification (NCBI taxonomy): domain Eukaryota; kingdom Metazoa; phylum Chordata; class Myxini; order Myxiniformes; family Myxinidae; genus Eptatretus; species Eptatretus atami. The sequence continues at coordinate 26,895,107 of CM068964.1, forward strand.
AAAGGTATCCTTAGAAAGCTACTAATAACTAATACATTCACTTGGTACAAAAATAGGTGTCCGTTTAAGCATAAAGATGCCTGTTGCAAATCCCATCTTTCCAGAATTGAAGAAGAAGCAGGATTTGGAGCTTAATGCAGCAGTTCCAACAATGACATTTTTATTACTCCACAAGAGTAGGAACCCTTTAGGAAAATGCGTGATTGACACAGAAGGAGCACACATAATTATATATAGTAATACTTCTGGAAGAAATAGAAAAATATATAAAAGTACGGGGAGGCAACACAAACAACAACCACGACATGCAGTTTTATAAAACATCCTTTTTTTTTCGAGTGTTTTTACTTCATTTTACATCCACGTCGACACTCACAGATAGACATGCAATATGGTTGTGAAGTACAACATGCTTTCTTTTGATTAAACCCATCAGCGAAGTGACGAGTAGGCACGCCAGTCGTACATAAAACGAAGCAAGACAGTGAAGCGCGAGATGCTCTCCGCTCACCGAGTTGTGCTCTCCATCCGTTGAAAGTACACTGGTCACTTATAATGAAGGGAAAGTTCGTTGAAAGTACCATGACTGATGAGCCAATGCACGAGAGTGATGACTCGAATGAGTTCATGCAATATGATGTGCACAAGTACGTGAATGCGATAAATGACTTCATTGTGTGAAGAAAAATGGAAGTTTGCTAAAGATGCAAAAATTATAAACCACATCGCAAGCAGGATGATCCCTCCAATGAGCAACCCTCCAAGGAGGGAGTTGAAAATAAATAAATAATAAAAATAAATAAATGTCCAGGGAATTTATTGGAGCAAATACGGTTTGTGTGTGTGTGTGTGTGTGTGTGTGTGTGTGTGTGTGTGTGTGTGTGTGTGTGTGTGTGTGTGTGTGTGTGTGTGTGTTTTTTCCAACATGATGCAGACAGAGCCAGCGGACTTACTTTGGAGCTGTCTAGTCCAGCTTGACTCATGGGTTATATTTCCAACCCAACTGTAAACTGTTGGGTTGTTTGTTACACAGGTATAGTGACGTCACAAAGTGCTCCATCCCTCGGATGGGCATTAAGCCTGGTGTCCCGTCTGCTTGCATTAGTTGGTGGACGTTAAAGATCCCACGGTGAAGAAATGCGGGTTATCTCCTGCACCTGAACAAACTACAAATTCCGATACCCAAATCACATCAGTCGAACATCAGACCTGACCAGCCGGTTCGTGAAAGACAGGCTAAAAACTTTCTCCGGTGATCCCACAAGGTGGGGGGGGGGGGTTGCCGTATGAAGAAGAGTAGTAGTAGTAGTAGTAACAGCTTGTATATTTTACATTTGACGTGGCCTTTTCACGCGAGTTTACGCCACCTCGTATGGTACATGTAAATGTCATGGCATTATACTCGAAGGAGTGTGAAGGTTTCATGAATATATAAGATTTACAATTGTGACAACATCGTTATATATTATACATCTTAGTATATTTAATAATATTTATCAAAAATAAAAACTAATATTGTTCAATTCCAATATTTTCACCCATAATTGGCCAGTTTTGCGGACCCTTTTTGACTCACCTTTTGCCAACTTTCAACTCACGATTCCTCACTTTGACATCGAGAGACTTCCACACGAGTTTCGTGGAATCGTGACCGAGAAACGTTTCATCGAGGTATCTGAGAAATGACGCACAATTCAACAAACACACCGTCGCAAGTTCTCGGACCGACACGCGCACAACACATAGTCCATGATGCCAATGCCAATGTCTTTGGATTTTTCAACATGTAGGTGCACATGGCTACTTAGGAAACACTTTTCTTACCCGTCACACATTTATTGGGACACTTATGGATTGAAAAATGGCTTTGAATTGGACCATTTTGGGAGCAATCTTGTTCGGAGGACTTTTTGAACACACCTGGCAAGACAAAATTTCACCTGAACGGGATAAAAGGAGGTATTTTGGTACCTTCAAGGATCACGCCTATCGCAGGGACGTGTGAACTCAAAGCAGACACGACGTCGACGAGTCGCAGACAGTCGTTGACGACCATCAAGGACGATGCAGGGTGAAAATCGCGACTTTTCTACCCTCGTGTCAGATCAGCAATTTCTCTCCTCGATCGAATAATCTAGAAATCTCGGTTCAGTCGGACGCGCTGTGCGGGGGGGGGGGGCACGTCTGAGGTTGAACAAGGTATTTTAATGTACTCACCGTGGACCCGACGCACATTTTACGGCTTCGCGTGTTTTACCGTCGGTTCGGCCCGTGGACGTCGTCGTCGGCACAAGAGGCGCAGCTCGGGCTTCGACCCTCCGTCCCCATTGGCCGGCCGCCCAGGGGCGCTCTGCCCCTACCTCCCGCCATTTGCTGGCCAAGTCGTTTATATAAAATCTCCGACGCCATTCACGTTTCTGGCGCAACGTGGCGGAAAAAGTTCTCGGGGAGGATCTTCTGAGACGGCACGGAGTTGGAGCGCCCGGGGCCGCCATCGCCATGAGCGCACGGCCCGGGACGATCGGCGTCCTGATAAGTCGCGATTGAGACAATAATAATAATATTATTATTATCAATAACAATAATAAAAATAAAGTCTCCAGGCTGACCCTGCCCCTCGTCCCAGCCGCCGGTCGCCATCGCTAAACCTCGATCTTAAGGGTCCGCTCGGGCTCGACAGCCCACCCCGGCAGCCGCTTGAGGCGAGGACGACCTCGTGGCGCACGATGAGCGTGGTGGGAGGATTCCCACACCACCCGGTCATGTACGACATCTACCCGTACGTGGCCGCGGGCCGCAGACACCACGACGAGAGCCTGTACGTGCGGGGCTGGGTGCTGGGCAGCGCCGCTGACATGACCTCGGACTACGCTCCGGTTCCTTGTCCCTACAACGGGCTCGCAGTGTCCGCGGCCGCCGCGGCCGCCGCGGCCGAGCTGAGCTACCCGAGCGGCGTGCTCGGTGCGCCTGCAGGTCTGCAGGTTCCCGACCCCTCGGGTTGCTGCGGCGGTTTGCGAGCCCTCGGCGAGCGAAGGAAGAGACTGCGGGCCGGAGCGCTCCTGGGAGCAGCACCAGCGCCCAGGAAGGAGCGACGCCGCACCCAGAGCATCAACAGTGCCTTCGCCGAGCTGCGCGGACACATTCCTAACGTGCCCTCGGACACCAAGCTCTCCAAGATCAAGACACTCCGCCTGGCCACAAGCTACATCGGCTATCTCATGGATATCCTGGCCAAGGGCGAACAGAGTGGTGAAGCGCCAGGGTTCAAGGCCGATTTGAGCGAACCTGAGCGCAGGGAAGAGCGTCACATGGACTCGGGGGTTCGTGCTGGGGTAGGTGTTTTCATTTGAATTTGTACCGCACGTCACTACTTTACACATCGCACGACGCTGCTTAATAATCGCACAGCACCACTGTAGGCCTACATCAAATGTCACCACCTAATGCACATCACATCACATCACATCACATCACATCACCACCTTGTATATCAAACAGCACAGATTTATACCGCACGGCACCGCTTCATACATGAACGCTACCGCTTTATAATTGCACAGCACCGCTTTGTAGGCCGACACTAAACGGCATCACTTTATGCACTGCACCGCACCGCTTTATAATTGAATGGCATCGTTCTATATGACAGCACAGCACAGCACCACTCTGTACAGCGAACAGCACCACATTATAATCGCACTGCACGGAACCGCTTTGTTCATTATCACATGCATCAAACGCCACCACTTTGTGGTCTCGCCGAATGGCACCGCTTTATACTCTGCACCGCACCGCTTTATATTCGAATGTCATCGCTATATATGACAGCACAGCACCACTCCAAACAGCGAACGACACCACATTATAATCGCACCGTATGGGAAACCGTTTATTCATAATCACACAAACGCCACGCTTTATGGTCTCGCCGAATGGCACCGTTTCTTATATTCGAATGTCATCGCTATATATTACAGCACAGCACCACTCCAAACAGCGAATGACACCACATTATAATCGCACCGTACGGAACCGCTTTATTCATAATCACAACCAAACGCCACCGCTTTAATGGTCTCACCGCTTTATAATTGAATGTCATCGTTCTATATGACAGCACAGCACCACTCCATACAGCGAACGACACCACATTATAATCGTACCGTACGGAACCGCTTTATTCATAATCACACCAAACGCCACCGCTTTATGGTCTCGCCGAATGGACCGCTTATATTCGAATGTCATCGCTATATATTACAGCACAGCACCACTCCAAACAGCGAATGACACCACATTATAATCGCACCGTACGGAACCGCTTTATTCATAATCACACCAAACGCCACCGCTTTATGGTCTCGCCGAATGGCACCGCATTATGCACCACTCTAACGCACAGTACCAGTTTATATACTACATGGCTTTAGACTGCACGCACCGCTTATAATTGAATGTCATCGTTCTATATGACAGCACAGCACCACTCCATACAGCGAACGACACCACATTTAAACGTACCGTACGGAACCGCTTTATTCATAATCACACCAAACGCCACCGCTTTATGGTCTCGCCGAATGGCAACGCATTATGCACCACTTTATACTCTGCACGACGCCGTTTCATACACTGCACGGCACCGCTTTATAATCGAATGGTATCGCTCTATACAGCACGGCACCACATTGTGATCGCATCAAATGGAACTGCTTTGTTTATAATCACACTAAATGCCACCACTTTATAACCGCACTCGATGGCACCGCCTTTTGCACCACGAACACACGGCACCGCTTTATACACTGCATGGCTTTATGTTCTGCATGGCACCACTCCATACACCACACAGCACCGCTTTATACCGCAAAGCACCCCATTATAACACAAGGCACTGCTTTATGCATCTAGCTGTTACTTCTGTATACTATCTTGTCCGTGCTTCTAAAATCATTGTTGTGCATGTGTGTTAAGATGGTGTTGTGTACAGAGTACAGCGTTTATAATATAATACTGTTTTCAGCAAACGTATCGTCAAAATTTTGTGAAGTAAAGAAACTGTAAACGTGTCCATTTTGTATATACAGTTCCATTTAGTGCAACTATAACAAGTCACCTAAACATGCGACCCTTTGACACAGTATTTGAAACAAACCTTCATTGTTGTACTATTCTAATCCCACGAAGCACAAACCTCCAAATGGACGAGATCATCTGTCACAGCTTGTGTATGAAACATTGCTCATTGAATGTAAAATATACAAATATATATTTATATGTATATTTATGTATATATATATATATATATATATCATTTCTCAAATATAAATTTCAACAAAAATAACTGTTTTCACACCTTGCCAAAACAACAGCATTTCAAGGCGACATGACAAGTCACAAATACATTTGAAAACTGCAGACAAATAACATATTTTAAAACAACAATAATCTTTTTTCAAGTCATTTTAATACAATAATAAACATTTTCATACAACAATAACCAATAAGGCAGGTTCAATTTCATCAACAATCGTTGTGTTGAGTGTTTGCATTAATAAACATGGATTATATTTACATGTTCACAAAAGAGCATTTATTTACTACATGTTTACGCATTTATAGTCGACACTTATAATATATAGTTTGCTTATGTGTCTGCGTTTATCTTTTTAAACTCTCATGTTATACATCCTTATTATAATGTACAGTACCATATAAGCAATTGTTAAAAAATAATAAAGTGATCAATTCGATCTCACAAATGCATCCTGACTGTCATATATATACATATATGTTATTATTTTTTCACATCTATGTAAGTATACGGTGTTGAACAAGAAAACAGATCCTGTAAGTGTAATACAATTTTTTGTGCGTACAGTATTATAAAGTTTAAAGTTTCCTTATTTGGTTACAATGCATAAAAATAATAATAACCATGATTATGAATTGTATACGTTGATGGAAATGGTTTCAACGTGATGTTATAATTATAAGGGCTCCTGCTCAAAGCTATTTTGAGAAAATCTCAAGAATCTTGCAGAGTGTTTCGGAATATCAGAGGTATAAACCTTACGAGTGAGGTTTTCGAGGGTGTAAACCCAGGCTGAAGCATGTTGGGGAGATGTAGAAATGTCCCGTTGTGGACAGAGAACATGATTTCTGCACACAATCATCTGTTTATAACAAGATATCATGGCCATATGACAGTGAAGATGTTAACATTATATATATATATAGATATATTGACAATAAATGGATATAAGCTTATATATTGATATTGGCAAAGAAAGCAGGAAGCAGTTCATGTTCGGCTTTGTGCAGGAGGAACGGGTTATGCAGGCCGTGTTTGGACGATTTAAAAAAAAAAAAATACACTCCACCATTATTCGTAATATGATGAAGATCACTGTGCATGAGTGTAAGGACTCATCATCATGGTAGTCATATATATATATATATATATATATATATATATGGTATGCACAGTGACACCTAGGACGTGTGCGTAATGTGCATCGGGAGTTTTGTTTGAGTCTCACTGTTTGTGTGTGCGTGTTTGTGTTTGCGTGTTTTGTGTTTTGTTTGTGTGTGCGTGTTCCGATAATATTCAAATTTTTGGGATATTGTTTTGCATTTTATCAAGTAAATGCAGCTTGGCTGCAATATCACGACTTTAAATTGTTCCCTGTTCTATTGAAGATTAATGACCAGTGAAAATAAGAAAATAGCTGCAAAAAAATTCAGGGAAAAAGATATATTCAAGAGCGCTACCCATTTTGAGCGCTACCCTGTTTAGTATCATTTCTACTTTAACCGATACCATGCCCTTTGTTAGAACGATCGCTTTAATGGACAATGCCTGCCATCGTTCCACCGATTTCATTCTCTATTATACACAGCATGATTTTCACACGTCGCACAGAGCTAAGGATGATGGTATAGGCTGTACAACAGTATGAGGAGATATATACCAAGTAAAAGGCTATAGCAGATTATTATTATTATTATTATTTTGGATGCATCATAATCCTGTATACACAAGGATGTATAGTATGGAAGGTGTACTACTCATTTATGGGAAGAAATAATATCTAAGATGTACTACAGGGAAATATACTATGTCTGAGGTGTACTCCAGGAAAATATAGTATCTAAGATATACTTCTAACTTTATAATATGAGTAGGCATGTAAGAGGGTTGTGATGATACATAATTAATCTATAAAACAGTTTATGGATTGACGTTATATGCAGGGAGACAAGCAATCGACAGAGTAACGATGCAGAGGTTTGGGGCAGTGCATTAATTGCAGGATCAATATCGCGCCTGTGTTACTGACTGTTTGCTTGATGTGCATTCATGCCACAGAAGGATAGCGTAAAGAAGACGGCGGGAGAGAGGAGAAAAGGACGGACCGGTTGGCCACAGCACGTGTGGGCTCAAGAGCTCAAGCGATGACCCTCGCAGCTGTCCACCCATGATGCGGGACCAGACGCGGCAGGTCCGGAAAGACGTGCATGTCAATCCGAGCAAACCGCAGTGACCGAAGGACACTTTTACGATGGCTGCTGTAAGGAAAGATTTCATTATTCGGCAAAAAATAAAAACCACCTTTTGGTTAACTTGTGTAAAAGCGATTTTGATGAGCAACATCTATTGTTGAAACATCCATGGTATAAATGTAACGGTGGCTCGATGCAAGCTGGAATATTTATGGAGCCAACTCGTTACCGATGTATTCTCTCGGAAGAAATAGGCAAAGTGTGTGTACCTGCTGGTTTGTTATTTGTGGATAAAGATATAATCAAGTTTACAGAACAATTAATGCTAAAATCATAATGAAGCGTAATACGAAATCCATCATTATAAAAGTTTTGTTCAGGATGGGTGTGATCGCGGAGACCGAGGACCTTTTAATAAAGAGGGCTTGTGATCATGCAGATTGAGGACCTATGAATCAGGAGAGTTTGTGGTCTTGGAGGTTGAGGACTTTAACCAAGGGGGTTTATAATCACAGAAATCATGGACCTTGTAATCGGGAAGGTTTGCAGTCATGGTACAAGTCAAGGAATTTTTAATCGAGAGGATTTGTCATTGTGTTGATCGAAGACCTTTTAATCGGGAGGGTTACGGTCGTTGATAGAGGAACTTTTCTCTTTCTTCATGAGGGTTTGCTTGTGATTGTGCAGGAGAGTGAGTAACTTTTAATAAAGAGGGTTTGTTGTCATGAATATGGAAGACCTTTTAATCATTAGTTGTGATGATGGAGATTGAGGAGTTGTGATGCCGTAAGCAATAGATAAATAAGCAATAGATCGCTCACTTGACGATTGCCACCCTCTATAAACAAATGGTAAAAGCAGATGATTGGAATAGATCGGCTGGCCGTGTGCTGAAGGCTGTGTTTTCATTGTAAACGATATAAAGGGAATACGATCATGCCCGTTCCATCACGGAAACAGTGGAACGCTCTCGGTTTCCTGCAAATGCTATCACTCTTTACAAAAAAAAAATACGCCAAACGTCGGGATTAATGGAGGCAACGCACTCGGCGACGTTTTGTTTAATACGCCATTAAGTAGCGGAACCGATGGGTGCTTTTCTAGAGGGAGGGAATAAAGAGAACCGCAGAACAAATAGAATGATGAATTGCACATGCGCATGGCATCACCTTTTGCATGCTCTGTCATCATGACTGAACCCGTGAGCAATCAATTTCCCAGCGGTAATGCAGAATACCACGAGGAACGCACAACATTTCTATGCTGGTAAACAATCATCGGGTAGGTAAAACTAATTTGTGCCATGACAAGGTATTATACACGGGAGAATGCACTTATAACTCGGAGTTGTGCGAAGTTAAATGTATATATGATTATGTGTACAGCAATATATATATATATATATATATATATATATATATATATATATATATATAATATTACTGTGCATGTATACATTACAGGTTACAGGTGTTTATGTGTCCAGTCCTGCAATAGGGTTATTAGCACTGTCATATATGTATGTATGTGTATATATATATTATATTAATATATATATATATATATATATATATATATATGTGTGTAATGTACATATACAAATCTAGGTGTGTTCTTGTTCTTTGCTATAGAGGTTTGCGTTCCGTACACGAGGCGATGTGCGCCTGATCTTTGTGCAATTTCCTCTTGAAAAATGCGCTGTTTGATCCTTCCCGTTTTCTCTCCGCAGTCGAGACACTTGTAATTGTTTTTGGTCATTTCTTGATCTATGCTGTCATAATTTATCATGTGTAATTAATTACAGAATAAATGGATTTAAATTGTACAAAAAGTAATGTTAAATAAATAGCTATGACATTTTCATCTCGTCTCTCTTTATTTCCTCATGATTTTTTGTTGTGTTTTTTTTTAAACTACTGTACATAGTATTTTTAGAGTTTACCATGGCATATTTGCAGAAAGTGAAGCCACGTTTATCTTGGAATAAATTATTTTCACGGTGATTTCATAGAATGTAGGTGTAAATATATCTTGTTTTTTTTTTTTGAAAGGGAAATTGCAGGGTGTAGCAAACGTATGCGCTAAAAAAATCTTGCGGATGAGGATTTATAAGCACGTTGTCTGTAAATTAATATACAGTTGACCAAAACGTCGCATGATTGGTCGGTTTAAAAAAAAATTTGTTGGAAAATATTTATGAAAATAACTCAGTTTTGTGACAAAGACAGTGCTTGGCTATTGATGTCAAGCTATGAACCTATTTATCTCCTTTCATTAATAGTTAGCATATGGCATGACATGATGGAAATGAAAATTCAATAACATGCATACAATATGTCGGAGGTTCAAATAATTACATGGGCGAAATCCAACAATCCAACACACATATTACATCATCATCGACTACTACTACGACTACTACTATTACTATGACTTTAGGAGAGATTGACGGTGTCTAACTATACATTTAAGCGACACATATCTAATATCACCTTTAATTATACTTTAGCTTATGCTGAGACACTCATTAAATAAATAACTATGTATCTTCTTGTGGGGTCAGTTGGGGAAAGTTTATGGCTCAAGTCTTTTACGAACAGGTTGACGAGGCCTGACGTTCAAGCAAAGGTGATTTTGGCAGGAATTTGTAATTTGTTCAGTGCCAGCAATAAGTTGCCTACCCCTCATAAAAGATACTGTGGGAAATTTAACATCCACCCACAACCAGTGCTGAAAGATGGGTCCTCTGCCATAACATCCTTCCAAGGGATGGCACACACACATTGATGCCTCGTCCTCCATGTGAAGCACCAACATGACAGTTTATATGTGGGTTGGGATACAAACCAAGGTGAGACAGCTCAGAGCGGAGTATACATACCTCTATGGTGTTATCTCAGACACAATCATCTATTAATGTGTGTGTACATACATATATAAAAAGTATGTTATTATATATATATATGTCACGTCAAAGTGACTGCTACGGTCGACCTCTTCGAAGACCTTCCGACCGAATCTGCATCTGAAAACCTCATTACCGTGCAGGTTGGAAGTCTGGAAGCAGTCCAGCATCACGCTAATAGGTGTCAAGTGACTGGATCTAATCTCATGCCGAGCATCCTAAGTCACACGACACGATCTTTTAAGTGGTGTGGAGACTGCTACCAATGGTCCCTCAACGGGTCTTTAATAAACCACCAAATGAAGCAGCCACGACAGACAATTCACTCCCTGAGACCAGGTATATTAAATAAGGTGAAATGATGGCACAGGGAAAGCAAACAGAAGAAGCAATCGATTATCAACAATAAAACTCCCGTAACCCACTGCAGAACATACACGCCCACAAATCCAATGAAAGATCAGGATTCCTAAATCAACTAACTTAAGGCCTCAGTCATACCATTTGAGATAGAAAACAAAGAGAGGGTGACAGGACAGAAATATACTTGTTGTGCCTGGTGAGACACAGTGGGAAGCTATCTATGCAAGTGGTTAAAGTTGCGTCTTTATTGGAGGTTGGCGGGCGACACGCAGCGCGGGGCTTGTGAGGTGGAGGGGCGTGGCTGGCCAGTTCGAGGGTGCATGACTTGGTTGGCAGCTTTGCAGACTTCAGACACAGCCTTCTCACAAGTTTTGTCTGGCAACTCCTCATATTCCCCCTGTGGCACAGGCTTTTATTTCCTCTGGCCCCCACCTCACACCGTGATGTCCCAATCACTCACCATTGGGTGCCAATCATCCTGGAGGGCATAGCAACCCCGCCGCGACCATTCACCCCAAAGCTTGGAGGCAAGCCGTGGCGGTCGCAATGCTCATTTTGCTTCGCTACCTCTATTTATGCCCCAATGCCAACCAGAATGTGAAAAGAGACAAAAAGACAAATTACGGAGGGAAAAACATCAAGAAATGGGGTCAAACATGTTGATAATCTTTTAAAACACAAGAGGAGGGGTTGATGGTGTCTAACTATACATTTAAGTGACGCATATCTACTATCACATTTTATTACTTTACGCTTATGCTGAGACACTCATTAAAGAAATAACTACAATATAGAAAGCATCTTTAACCCACGAGGATTCATTTGCACAAAAATATAATATTCGGGTGTTCCTTAGTTTTGAGGTACAGATTTTCAACACTCATCCCTTCATTTTGTTCCAATATAGAAAAAAATAATTCACACCAAATTTTATCTGTATTGATTAACATTTAGGGGTTGTTCAATGAAATTGAAATTTTACCTTGTGGCTGACTTTTTTTTGTACCTTCAGAAAGTATTCACACCCCTCGACTTTTGTCACATTTTGTTGTGTTACAGCCTGAATTTAAAATGGATTAAATTGAAATTTTTTGTCACCGATCAACACAAAATACCCCATAATGACAAAGTGAAAACATGTTTTTGGAAATTTTTACAAATTAATTAAAAAGGAAAATCTGAAATGCCTTGCGTCAATAAGTATTCAACTGCGAGTCAATACTTTGTCGAAGCGCCTTTGGCAGCAATTACAGCTTCGAGTCTTCTTGGGAATGTGTGTACCAGCTCTACACATCTGGATTTGGGGATTTTCTCCTATTCTTCCTTGCAGATTTGCTCAAACTATGTGAAGTTTCATGGGGAACGTCGATGAACAGCAATTTTCAAATCTTTCCACAGATTCTCAATGGGATTCAAATCTGGGCTTTGGCCAGGCCATTCAAGGACTTTCATGTTCTTGTTCTGAAGCCATGGCAGTGTTGCTTTGGCTGTATGCTTCAGGTCATTGTTCCTGTTGGAACGTAAATCTTCACCGCAGTCTAAGGTCTTTTGCACTCTGAAGCAGGTCCTCAAGAATTTGCCTGTATTCGGCTTCATTCATTGTTACCTCTATCCTTACACGTCTCTCGGAAAAGCATCCCCAGAGTATGATGCTGCCATGACCATGCTTCATGGGAGGGATGGTGTTATATGAGTGATGAGCTGTGTTCTGTTTCTGCCAGACGTAGCGCTTTACATTCAAGCCAAATAGTTCAATTTTCATCTCATCAGATAACAGAATCTATTGCCTCATGCTCAGAGTCTTTCATGTGCCTTTTTGCAAACTCCAAGTGTGCTGTCATGTGCCTTTTTCTTGGGAGTGGCTTCCATCTGGTCACTCTCCCATAAATCCAAGATTTGTGAAGTGCTGTAGAGATTGTTGTCCTTCTGGCAGGTTCTCCCATCACAGCCAAGGAACTCTGTAGTTCTGTAAGAGTGATCATTTGGTTGTTGGTCACCAAACTGACCAAGGTCCTCTTGCCCGGTTGCTTCGTTTGGTCGGACGGCCAGCTGCAAAAAGAGTCTGGGTAGTTCTATATTCTTTCAATTTCCTAATGATGCTCTTGGGACCTTTCAACACTCTCGAAATTGTTTTGTACCCTTCCCCAGATCTATGCCTCCTCATAATTATATCTCAGAGTTCTACAGACAGTTCCTTGGATTTCATGGTCGAATTTCTGCTCTGACATGCACTGTCAACTGTGATACCTTATATAGAAAGGTGTGTTCCTTTGGTTTATTACTGCAAATCATAATTGTATTGAGAAAGTCAAGTTAGGGGGTTCGATTTGGTTTATTTATGAGCTTAATATGGTTACGAATAAACGATCAGCAGTATGTTGTCCTGATGAGCCCACAACACGGGCAAAATCTAGATCGACATCTCTGCTTTCATCAATTCGTGACGATAGGCTTTACTCTCAGTCTGCAAAGGCACCTCCTCGTTTGGACACCTCCTCGTTTGTAGGTCATGTGTTGGTATAATTTAAGTGCATAACGTCACCGTTGCGTCATCGAGTCAGTGTGCTTCTTTGGTTGAATTTAATATTTCTGCCTGAAAACCTCCTGACTGGTGATCAGCAGACAGAAGCAATGTGCTTGCATGGCAGGCAACACTTTTTACTAGCAGGTCGTGCAGCAAGTGCTGTGATGGGACTCGATTTTTGCCCAACTGCCTCGTCAATTTAGGGGGTTCGATTTGGTAGATATATATATATTATAGATACCAATGAGGTATCCGTGTTACGCACGGGTGGGAGCCCACCATTCCAAAAAAAAAAAAAATGTGTTGAGAAATTATATGAAAACTCTCACCCACTTTAGGACTTTAGGACCCCAAAAGCTGCACAGAAAATCTGGTGGGGCTGGCCCCAAAACTGTGGGAGTAGTTCTATGTGAATCAATGTACCTTTCATGATGATCAAGCTGATAACAATGGTGGTGGTGTTGACTGGGAGGGGGGGGGGAGGGTGCTTAGGAAATGGGTCATTCCAGAAAAATTGCAGAAAGTCTCAAGTGAACGTGGTGTGATGTCGACAGAAAAGTCTATACAGGGATTACAGACAATGCCGAACCCTCTAATGTGTCTACACGCGGACAATTTAATTCACTGCAAAATTTCTGGATAGACTCGATTTCTTGTCTCTTGTTCCATCTTTTGGAGAAAGGTTGGTATCGTACGGGTGGAAAGTCAAAATCACAATTGTATTGCTATATTACCGTACCAGCAAATGTTTTGCACATACTGTAAATGGCGAAACTGGTAATGCTGAACCCATAAATGAGTTTACATGTGCAGAGAGAGAGAGAGAGAGCAGCTTTGTATGAGTGGAAACACAAAATCATAATTGTATTGAGAAATTTATGAAACCTCCCAACCACCTTGGGATGGAGAAAAAGCGGCTTTCTTCAGATGGAAAGTCAAAATCTCAATTGCATTGAGATATTACCAGAGCAGCAAATGTTTACACATGTGTAAATGTGGAAACTGCGAATGCTGAACCTGTGAATGTGTTTAGATGTGGAGAGAGAGAGAGAGAGAGAGAGAGAGAGAGAGAGAGAGAGAG
>CM068964.1:27028947-27039957 GCA_035128595.1 Eptatretus atami
GGACCCCGCTAGGGAGACCTCCCAAAACATCTTACTTCTAACTATGACACTTATCCTTTTCTTTTCTGGAATTGTTTTATTTCTCACATAAAGGTGTTTCCATTGTTTTCTCGTATAATCTGTATCTTCGTGACAAAGGGTTGGAACCGTTCCGGAATGCTTTTTCTGAAATGGGATTTCCGAATCGAACTGCAGTTCATAACCGCTGTGTATTAGCATTTTCTTCAACCATGGGCCAACCACGGAGAGCACGTATTCTTGTTGCTGTTCTTAGACAAATATTAAGATGAAAAATGACAGTGAAGATCTTTATCTGATCCAAGCGATGATGTTCCTACATCCAGATCACTGCAGCTATATCAGATGAATCAGGTTCTTGACGTTGATGAACAGCCAGATGAAATATCTCTAGTTCTGGACATTCTTACAATCAGTCTGTATTGAGTGCTCAGCAAGGCCAGGCCATAGCAGAAAGCACGTGGTCTCCGGTGTGCCAGGGGTCGAGCTGTGGGCAAGGTCGTGCTCCTGGTCGTGCTGAGGGTCGTATTGTTAACCAGCTGCCCCTAATTAACACTTTTAGCAAGAAATGGCAAGGTTAGTGTACCGTATTGTCTGCTAATTGGCTCTGAGCCTAATTGTGTTAATTGGTTTGCGAAAGTTGATTGACATTTTGTAAGTCGGAAATCTTTGTGTATTGATGTGTAATATATGTATTTCAGGTATGGATGTAATCCACCTGACCACATAGACGAGATTGCAAGACATATTCGAACCCAGGTGTTACAAGAGCAGCGTACCGTCAGGAATGAAATCATATGATCTTTTCATAACCAACTATTTTGGATATCAATCATGAGAAATAATAGGAAGACTCGATTTATTGCTATGGAATGTAGCAACCATAACGTGAAACAGTGACGCCTCTTCTAATCCCTGGTTGGGCTTCATTGGTTGTTACTCGTTGCTGTCTACACCGGCACATATGGACCGATACTGATTTGGTTCCTGAGAGTGGAAGACCCATTTTTGCTGCGACAATGTCTTAAATCGCTTCAAAGTCTGTTGAGATTTCTGCGATTTGATATAAAAACACCAGAGCTGTAAGGAAGAGCAACAGATAAGTTGGCCGCATTCCGTGATATAGCGAATTATTCAAGCATCCTGAAGTTATGTTACATTCCTGGACAAGATATGCCGGACCGTGATGAGCACTTGTCCCATTTAGCGTAGATGTCCCTTTAGGCAATACATACCAAGCAAGCCTGCAATAATATGGTAAAAATATGGTGGAAATGTGACGCAGAAACCTTCCATCCCCTAAAGGCGCAGGTATATCTTGGTCGACAACCAGGTGAGCCAAGTTGGTCTCGGTTCACTGTGGTGGATTGATACTCTGCCTTCTTCGCAAGTGGCCATGTTGTATATCCTTCTCCTTTTCATATAGACCCCACTATTTTCTCCTGCAAATATCTCCCATATGTGTTACCCTATATTCACTAAATTTTATAGCGATAACATACATATATGGGGTGAGGATAAACAGAGACCATGGGCTGATATCGGGCTAATATTTTTCTTTTTTACACAAAAAACCTACATGTTGGGTCAAATTGACCCCAGGTATGCCGTTGAGGGTTAACATCACGGCAAGACAGTCGAGAGGTATGCATGCTCGCTCTAAGCCGTCTAGCCTGGGTTTGAATCCCGACCCAGCTAAAAGCTGTCATCCCAATGTTTCACAGGCAGGGTGATTCATCAATGTGTGTACCGTTAAACTAGACGTCACATCTTCCAGATCCCCCCTCCCCCCCCCCCTTCCCATCTCACTCCCCTCTCCTTCTCCCTCTCACCACTCCACCCACATCTCTATCTTTCTCTATCCATCTCCAAACATATCTCAAATGGTGGATATCTCTACATGTATCCGAAAGGTGGTTAAGTCCGGACGGACCCTCCCCTCACGCTGCCTTCTATTAACGTAGCTGGATAGTGGTTATGCCCAGATGGTGGTAATCTCCGCACGTATCCGGACGGTGGTTTCTCTATACACGTCTGGACAGTGGTTCTGTTCAGACGGACCTCCCTCATGCTGCTTCCTTTGCCCTCCCCAGATATATATATATATAATATATATATATATATATAAATATATATATTGCCCCCCTGCATTAGCCCTCCTCGCCCCCCCCCTCCCTCAATGTAAGACTATGTTCAATGGAGATCGAGGGAGTGCTCATCACACTCCTGTTTCGATATATATACATATTGTTACGGCTGTGGAAATTCGCGAACACCATCCAGGTCCCATAGGTGAGGTATTTCTGAAGTACATGTGTAGTTCGCTCCAAACCCGTTGTATAGAGGGAATTAATGTGATTCATTCGGCTGCGATCCTTTGAGTTAGGCGTTTTTCTGTCTGCTTTATTTTCGAACCAACCACACTTCAACGTCAACAACGCCAACCAACAACAACAACGCTAACCACGCCACCACTCTAACAACGCCAGCCCCGCCACCCTCACAACCACGCTACCATCTCAACCACGCTACTACACCAACGAACGCCATCCTCAGCGGTCTACGTACGACGGTTTGCGCGTTGAAAGGCCGTCGAACGGCTTCGCCTCGCCCCCCACAAGACGCAGGTGGGAGGGAACGAGAGGGAACGCCCCCCTTCTCGAAGCGCCTCGAAGGAAGGTGGAGCCGAGAACGGGGCGTGGCGCCGGGCGTATAAGAGGCGGAGGCGGCTGAGGCTTTCTCTCTTTCGTCGTCGATGCTTCTGCGCTCTTCGTCGTCGATGCTTCTGCCTCTCTTCGTCGTCGATGCTTCTGCCTCTCTTCGTCGTCGATGCTTCTGCTCTCTTCGTCGTCGATGCTTCTGCCTCTTCGTCGTCGATGCTTCTCTCTCTTCTTCGTTGATTCGTCTCTGCTTGGAGGTTCTTTCTGCTCTGCTGGCTTCTCTGGTTCGGCGCTCGCTCGTCCTGCTGCTCCGGGTTCGGCGTGTGCTCCCTGTCGGTCGGTGCTCGGTCCAAGGCGTCGAGAGCCGGTACGGGCAGGCGCGCCGGAGAGGCCTTGCCGGCCGCGCTCGAGGGAGTCACGACGCGGGGGACGGGCGCCAAGGACAGCACCTAAGGGAAGTCGCGACTTCCATTTCTTTTGGGGTTTTGTGTGAACGTGGTGTGTGTCGGCGCCAAGTCCTGAAGTAGAATTGTGTAAGTGGTCCGTGTGTCGCGTTAGTCGGTAGTAGCTCGTCTTTGTTTTTCTATTTGATGTATGTGGCATTATTGAATACTGTTTGCTTTATGTGTGCTATTCGTTGTCGCGTTGTGAAATAAATGCTTGTCTGTTGAATTCTTCCCCCGTGTCGCTGCGTCCTTCCTTCGTTGGGTCTCCATCTTGTTTCACGTAAAGGGTTCGTCGTGGGCGCGGGCCGCCCGATAATTAATCTGAACCGTCAAGGCCGACGATAACACCGCTCGGTTATCCCGTTAGCCCGGAACGAGCCGCTTAAGCGGATCGTGTCCGAAGTCGGCCTGTGGCGAGGTACAATCCCTCGGTAGGTTACCCGCGCGGGACTTAGGTATATCGACTTTCGCGATTCACCCTATTCGCGCGGGTAGAATGCGGACTGGGTTGTGGTGAGGCCGAAAGGTCCACCCGTGACTGGATCCCGGCGTTAGCCGGGAGGGTCACGACTGAATGTCCGTCCGGTGGGCGAGGCGGTCGCGATTCGAGTCACGTGGCCGATCGCACGCCGACGGCGCGCAATTCGCAACACTGGTGTCAGAGAGCGGGAAAACGGACTCTCTTGTCTCCAAGCTAAATTCAAGGGAATCGGTCCAGGGGTGAGAGAAGCGACCCCCGATTCCCTCCAAATTACGAGCAGGTAAATTAACCCCTTACGTGGGATAAGATGGCGTCTCAAGGCGAGCGGGTGCCGGGGGTAGAAATGTATATGTGTAGTAATGTAGAATCCATGGTCCAGGATGTAGACCCGAGCAGGGACATTGGTGTGCAGGAACAGTTTCCCCCCAACTGAACCCAGGGCCCAAAATGGGCGCCGGCGACAGCCGCGGCTTTCGACCCCCCCCCCTCCTCCGTCAAAATCCTTCCCCGGTCCCCAGCGAAGCCGCGACGATCGAGGCGATTCGGCTTCATCGCGGCGGCTGAATTCTGCCGAATAGGGAAAAGTTGATACTGATGATACAAGCGATGAGTGCGAAAGGAATGAAAACAACAGAATGAAAATGCATGCAAAATAAAAAAAAATGCACGTGAAGCGAGCAACAAAATGGATGGGATGATAAACCATATGCCAACCCAATGGGGTGAAATGCAGCAAATGGGCCGAATCCTGCAGGCGGGCATGAAGGCAACAACAGCGAAGTGCGTAATGGCGACGCCACGTGTGGAGCGAACGAGCTGGGAGGGGGTGCAACGGTTGTCAGGCCCGCGGTGAAGGCGGGGTGAGGAGAAAATAATTCGGGAGACGTGTAAGACGGGACACGAGGTAAAGAAGGCAATAGAAAAATTAAAAAGAAAGCCAGGAGGAGACAAAGGAAGGATCGAAGGTCGTAACGGTGGAGTGTGAGAAAAGACTGCAAGACAACGAAGAGAGTTGATAAGCTGGGACTGGAGTAAAAACGGAGACAGAGGAACTGGGAAGACGGATAGACAAACACAAGGGGAAGCCGGAAGAACAGTTAGAAGCCAAAGCAAGGTCGGAGTGTGCGGAGATGAGAAAGGAATTGGAAAAGAAAAATGAGTTACAGAAACACCAGAACGAAGAGACGGAATTACAAAACGAGCTGAGGATGTTGAGAGAGGAAAGAACGAGAATGGAGAATGAAACGTTAAGAAACCACGCTGTACAAATCGAACAGCTGGAAGCGAAGGCCAGATTAAAGAATGAGATGCAAGAAAGATAATGATGGAAGAACGAATGAGACAGAAGAAGGAAATCGATCAATGGAAGAAACCACGAGATTGCAGAATGAGGAACAAGAAAGAGTACTGGAAGAACAAGGAATGAGACAGGAGAAAGAAATCTGTCAGTTGAAAGAAATAACGAGATTACAGAATGAGGAACAAGAAAGAGTCCTGAAAGAACAAAGATTACGACAGGAGAACGAAGTCAGCCAACTGAAAGAAATAACGAGATTACAGAACGAGGAACAAGAAAGACAGTGGAATAGAAAACTGAAAGAGTATGAATTTGAAACTGAACGACAAAAGGAAAAAAATAGGTTGGATACGAGGAGAAGTTGAAGGAGCAACGAATGAAGCAGGAAGGAGAAATCAGGAGATTGAAGGACACAACGAGATGGAGAGGGAAGAGCGAGAGAACAATGGGATAGAAAACAAAAAGAACATGAAGCCGAGGTTGACCAATTGAAAGAAAAGGCAAGGCTGGAGTGCGAAGAGGTAGACAAAGAACAGCGAATGAAACACAGGAAGGAAATGAGCCAATTGAAAGAACGATGAGGTTGGAAAGCGAAGAGCAGGAGTAACTGTGGGAAAGGAAACAAAAACTATACGATTTGAAATTAATGAACTGAAGGAGAGAGTAAAATTGAAATCCAGAGAGATGAAAAACTCCAGAAAGAAACAGAAACTAACAAATGTATAGAGACGTGGAGACAGAAAAAATAGAGGAGAGACTGCACGATAATGACGGGTTAAAGGAACAGACACACACACCACAGAGGTAGTGGAGAATATAAGGGGTGAGCTCGCGGAGCGTGTGGAGACCCGGGTGCGAGCAGCTGGATGGCTGCCTCCAGGAACGAGGGGAGGAGTATGCCCCCTTGAAGCGAATCACGACCAGGTGGGTTCGGTCGTGCCAAGCGGAGTTGAAGGGACGAGTGCTGTGGACGGGTGCACGTGCAGCTTGGGGGTATAGAGGCCCCGGAAACCCTTGGGGTGGCACAAATCCCCAGTGTGGTTGTCCCGGGTGTGTGGTGCAAGGTGTGAGTGCGCCCCCGTGTGTGGATGAGACCCCAGGTGTGAGTGCGACCACGGTTGCGAGGGAGGTGGCATGCGTGGGTGAGCGGCCGAGTGTGAGAGAGACCGTGTGTGTAAGGTCTCTGTATGTGAGGGAGATGTCAGTCGGCATGCGGGAGCATGCAGCCGCGTCTCCCGGGGTGAGTGTGTTGGAGTGGATCTGTGCGTCGTAACACGCAGTGTGCGTGGGTTGAACGACAACGACGACGGCGACAGAGAGACACAGCGGGTAGCGGCCGTAGTGTTGTGGGGACCGTGCCGGGTTCACCCAGCAGCGAGCGCGCGGTCCGTGCTGTGCTGCGCACGAGACCCCCACGTGCTCGCTTGCGAGTGGAAGCCCGGTCCGGAAACGCCAGCGGTGGATTTGCCGATCCCGGACGGACAAAGTCTAGGCAGGTAGACGGATTTGGACCGGATGGGTTCTCCACGCGAGCTTGTGTTAAGCTCCAACGGGCAGAGCACATGTGTTCGCGTGGGGAGCCCCTCGGAGTGCGAGGGTTGCTTTGGGGGTGCGCAGGGTGACGTCATGGCTGCACGTAGGGTTGGAATCCGGCAGGAGGGTATCCCTGCCGGATGGTACCGTCCAAAAGGGACGAGGTACGCGTGCAGCTGCATGACGTCACGGGCAAGGTGCAAAGTGCGCGAGCTGTGAGTTGCCGCGCTGGTGCTGCGCGTAATTGGAAAAAACAAAATTAACAAAAGCAAGCCTCGCTTTCGGTGTGACAGGATTCCCTGGGCAAGGGGTGGAAGACCCCCTTACCTGGCACAGGATACACCTAGTTAGGGGAAGGGTTAGCATAGCTAGACCGACTTCATGGGGCAGGGGTAAGTCCTCATGGAGTCCGTGGAATGGATTAGTTCGAGGGACGTAGTGAGCTTTAGGTTGGGAAATGGATTTTAAAGAGTTGGAGACAGTGACAGACTTTGGATGTGTAGTGGGGACGTAGCTTAGCTACGTAGTGTTAAATGGAAGTGCTGTAGTGTAAGGGATGACGTGGGAGCACGAGGTAGATAGGGAGGTAGTTAGAAGGATGGCAGGATTCAGCGATGTGTGTGTTGAAAAGTTGTGAGGTGAGTACATGATGAGTGAGTGAGGCCAGCGGGTCTGTGTGAGTGGAGCGAATGTGGAATGCATGGTGCGATGAGTGATTGGGGGGAGGAGTGACTCCCGCCCAAGGGACCCCGGGGTCAGAGTAAAGTGAGTTAGCTGGGTTAGTCAAATTGATAAAAATGGAGGTTGTTTTGCTGTTGGTGGGAAAGTAGGCTCGATACCCATTTGGAGGGGTGCAGGAGCCCTGTTGACGGGCTGGGAGCGTGGCTGCGAACGGTGAGTATCGCTGAGTGGGTACCCCGGCACCAGGCTAGTCGGCCGTGGTAGGCCAAGGCCCATGGGGGGCCGGTTAGCGTAGTAGTGGGCACGGGTGCGCCCGCTTGGTGCGGGGGCCCGGAGCGCCGTTAGCCGCGTGGGCAGTGTCGTGGGCACGGGTGACCCTCGGAAAGGGGCCCGGGGCGCCAGCCTGCCACGTGTGCGTTTCAGGGGAGTTGCCATGGGGGGCACTCCCAGTGTTTAGGGAGCTGGTAGGCTCGGAGGCAGTGTAGTGCCCGGGGTGCCATCGTAGGGGATTCGGCAGAGGGTCCGCCTGCCAGGGGAGCCACGCGTCCCAGCCACGAAACCGTGCAAGGGCACGAGGGAAAATTGGAGGGCGAGGCCCGAAATTTGCGAGGACACCAACACAGGCGACGGGAATCTGGGTTGATAGAACCAGTAGATTAAGCGAGAGGCGCTTGTTGAAAGCCCCGGGGTAGTTTAATAGTTAAATGGATAGGGTAGATTAGGAAGTGTACCCTCCGCACCATCCATCCCTTCGCTCTCGTTGTGGGCCGCTGGACCCACTTTGGGTTAGATCGCTGAACTCTGGCGAGGCCCGAAATTGAGAGGACACCAACACAGGCGACGGGAATCTGGGTTGTTAGAACCAATAGCTTAAGCGAGAGCGCTTGTTGAAAGCCCCGGGTAGTTTAAAGGTAAAAGGTTAGGGTAGATTAGGAAGTGTACCCCTCCGCACCATCCATCCCTTCGCTCTCGTTGTGGGCCGCTGGACCCACTTTGGGTTAGAGATCGCTGAGATCTGGGGAGGCCATCTTGAGGCTCGAGTTGGGCCTCGACACATGACGCTAGCTCTCCCTTATTCCCCTCGGGAAGGAACGTAGGGGTTGGGAGTAGGCTAAGGGACGATAGGTTAGCCGAACAAGGACAGTAAAGGGGTTAGGGGACGATTTCTAGTGGGTAAGTAAAAATAAAAACAACAAAAAAATTAATTGGGGCTAAATTGGGTTTTTACAAATTAAGGGAGTGGGTATTGACAGTGACAGGCAAAGGTGATAGGTGGGAGGGAGACAGGTAGGTAGGTCCGAGCCCGCCTTCTGTGTGGCCAGCACCACCGCTCTCCCTCCACCAACCTGCACTGCACGGCAAGAGGGCCGGCCAACTTCATCAGCTGTTTTGCTGCAAGGCCTGTGCCGGCCGGATCGTCTGCAGCTGTTTTCTGCAAGGCCTGTGCCGGTCGGATCGTCCGCCGGCTGTGTTTGCCTGCAACGGCCTTGTTCAGCAGGCTGTGTTTGCCTGCTGCCTTTGCCATGCCATGCCCACTGCCCATCTGCACCAGCCCGTTCAATTTTGCTTGCCCCCTTGTTCATTGCCATGTGCGCCAGGATCAAGCAACAGTTTGCCAGCGCAGGAACTGTCCTGTTGGCAGCTGCAACACGGGCCTGCAGTGGCGGCCCGTGCACCGGTTCTCTGTTGACTCTTTTTCTTTTCCCTGCAGAGTCCATTGATCCTGGGCCATGGTTAGTGTAAATTTATAAGGTTAAGGTGTTAAGTTGTATTGTAAATATGAGTGCGCCCCCGGCATGTATGTGTTAGCGCCGGCAATTTTATTTTAGTCGTCCGTGTGAGTGAGTTTGTTTAGTTAGTTACTCAGCCCTCAGGTTATTTATTTTGGGGACACGAAAACCATGAATGTCGCACTCAGGGATCCGTAGGTAAAACGTACTAGGGGAGAACTACACATGATGGCACACGATAATTTGACGACTCGGGACGAGTCTGTAAAAAGGGGAGGGGGTAGTGTTACGGCTGTGGAAATTCGCGAACACCATCCAGGTCCCATAGGTGAGGTATTTCTGAAGTACATGTGTAGTTAGCTCCAAACCCGTTGTATAGAGGGAATTAATGTGATTCATTCGGGCTGCGATCCTTTGAGTTCGGCGTTTTTCTGTTCTGCTTTATTTTCGAACCAACCACACTCACGTCAACAACGCCAACCAACAACAACAACGCTAACCACGCCACCACTCTAACAACGCCAGCCCCGCCACCCTCACAACCACGCCACCATCTCAACCACGCTACCTACACAACGAACGCCATCCTCAGCGGTCTACGTACGACGGTTTGCGCGTTGAAGGCCGTCGAACGGCTTCGCCTCGCCCCCCACAAGACGCAGGTGGGAGGGAACGAGAGGGAACGCCCCCTTCTCGAAGCGCCTCGAAGGAAGGTGGAGCCGAGAACGGGGCGTGGCGCCGGGCGTATAAGAGGCGGAGGCGGCTGAGGCTTCTCTCTCTTCGTCGTCGATGCTTCTGCCGCTCTTCGTCGTCGATGCTTCTGCCTCTCTTCGTCGTCGATGCTTCTGCCTCTCTTCGTGCTCGATGCTTCTGCCTCTCTTCGTCGTCGATGCTTCTCTCTCTCTTCGTTGATTCGTCTCTGTTTGGAGGTTCTTTCTGCTCTGCTGGCTTCTCTGGTTCGGCGCTCGCTCGTCCTGCTGCTCCGGGTTCGGCGTGTGCTCTCCCTGTCGGTCGGTGCTCGGTCCAAGGCGTCGAGAGGCCGGTACGGGCAGGCGCGCCGGAGAGGCCTTGCGGCCGCGCTCGAGGGGAGTCACGACCGCGGGGACGGGCGCCAAGGACAGCACCTAAGGGAGTCGCGACTTCCATTTCTTTTGGGGGTTTGTTTGTGAACGTGTGTGTGTCGGCGCAAAGTCCGTGAAGTAGAATTGTGTAAGTGGTCCGTGTGTCGCGTTAGTCGGTAGTAGCTCTGCTTCTTTTGTTTTCTATTTGATGTATGTGCATTATTGAATACTGTTTGCTTTATGTGTGCTATTCGTTGTCGCGTTGTAAAATAAATGCTTGTCTGTTGAATTCTTCCCCGTGTCGCTGCGTCCTTCCTTCGTTGGGTCTCCATCTTGTTTCACGTAAAGGGTTCGTCGTGGGCGCGGGCCGCCCGATAATTAATCTGAACCGTCAAGGCCGACGATAACACCGCTCGGTTATCCGTTAGCCCGGAACGAGCCGCTTAAGCGGATCGTGTCCGAAGTCGGCCTGTGGCGAGGTACAATCCCTCGGTAGGTTACCCGCGCGGGTACTTAGGTATATCGACTTTCGGCGATTCACCCTATTCCGCGCGGGTAGAATGTCGGACTGGGTTTGTGGTGAGGCCGAAAGGTCCACCCGTGACTGGATCCCGGCGTTAGCCGGGAGGGTCACGACTGAATTGTCCGATCCGGTATAGCGCAGAGGCGGTCGCGATTCGAGTCACGTGGCCGATCGCACGCCGACGGGCGCGAATTCGCAACAATATATATGTCATTCAGATGAAAATTGCCGATTTGTGACCTTGACCTTTGACCCATTGACCTCAAGCTGTATACCTCGAACAACAGGCTTTGACCTCAAACCTCTTCTTCAACATTGACCTCAAACAATAGGCTTCTAGGTTGTGACTACCTCTACCAGGTGGTTACATTTTGTGAAGTTCGGAGTAAAATTGTGACCTATAGGCATTTGACAGACAGAATAACAGACCAGACTAACCACTATACTTGTGAATTTTCGATTTCTCATGCAACAAACAGACTCAAATGCAACACCCTCTCCTCTGGTAAGGGTAAATATAACAGAAAAATAAACTGGTTCTTTAGAATAATTTATTGCATTTACTGCTTCTTTTTTTTTT